>OX424574.1:21357238-21957238 GCA_949152435.1 Gastracanthus pulcherrimus | reverse complement strand
AAGCCAGTATAATACTTTTTAAGGGCTAATAAAATGATAATAAGTAAAGCAAAGTTTAAAAAAATACCTACATAAGTTGACGGTTCCTTTTTAAATTATTTTATTACTCTGAAACGCGACCCAATATTCAGCGTCAATTTTGAAGCAAGATTATTTTAACTGTATGATTATAATCTTAGACTTTATCAGTTTGCCCCTATATCCTCTATCTTTCTACGTTTTTCGTTTTGTCCCAATCTATGTGTCTTATTGTATCCCATTTGAGATGGTTTACTTTTTGTATAATAACTATGCCTCAACATAATAAAATTAAATTTTACAAAAGGCAAATTCAAGCTGAAAAGATTATCTACAAAAGTAAACCGCTCCGAATCATGCCAAAATTTAACAATATAATCGATTGGTGATTTTAAAACAAGCTAATTTTATAAATTCTTATACGTTTTTCTTCGATCTAAAAATTTGTTATGTTTTTAATCTATGTAGAACATCGGAACGTCCTATGTAGTCCTAGGTAGACCTGGGGGTGGTTGCTGAAATCGAGTAAAATTAGCTTGCACAAGTACTACGAGTAATCTCAGACGCGATTCAATAACTGGCACCGCATTTGAAATAAGTTTTTGCATGCAGCAGTCTCATTATACCTCATATCTCATTTTACCCCAGTCCACCCTACAGGTGCACCTATAGCACCTAGGTATATGAAGCAAAATGAAAAGATGAAAATTTATCTGTGAATTATTTAAAAATAATAAATGTAACTCAAAGTCGCCCTTGTAAGCGAAGTGACTTCTGTCACGCTTTTGTCACGCTTTACGGAAAGGTTCACTTTTTAAATTTATACCTAAACAGCTGTGAATATACTATAGCTCAGGACTATAAACGTTTAGCACTCGTTTTAAGAATTAATTTCTGCAACGAAACAAATCTAAGTAGTGATAATATTTCTAAGTGGTTCAGTTTACCTGATCTACGATATTTGATTAAACACTAATGATTTCCAGAATAATTAATATTTATTAGTTTTGAATGGATATTTATTTGAATGGAATTTAAAATAGAAAGATGTTTTTTTGTGACAATGCAAATTTTATATTTACAAGCCTATTCAAACTTGCAGTTAACTCGATGATGACGTCAAAGGAAGTAATCAAGAACAAAGCGATGAAAAATTAAGTTTCTCTTTTCCATGATGAGTGCCGTCTATTTAATGTGAACCAAGCAGATTTTGCTCGTTCGAAAATACACGAGTGCATCTATTAAAACGTTACTATATACGTATAACAAAGATTATTATTATTGAAAAGTCAATGCAGTTACTATGAGAAGAGCTATCTAAAAATATTATAATAAACTTTTGCCGTCGGATCCTTATTTTTTCAGAATATAATATTGTGTTGTACTAGAGCATTTCTAAGCCTTTAAAAGTTGAACATCCTACATCCCATTTCCTACGTAATATTAATATTTGAAATATGTCCGTCTGGGCGTCCGTTTGTCTATCCGGCCGCATTTTATATTTATATACGTTTTTATGTGTCGATTGACTGGTGTGGGCGTATATAAATGCATGAATTGGTGTGTGGGTGGATAGGTGTTTGTGTCAAACATCGATGGGTGTGTGGGTGTGTGAATGGCTGAATGGATTTAGGAGGCCATTAACATATTACGTAACGCTATTGTTTGCCAATTTTAGACCCCCTCCCACCCCTCTGTAACGAATTTTCACTGATTTTCCATATGTATTTAACACACCGTGACGCGAACAAGGACCCCCCCCCATCACCCTTAAAGCTTTACGTACTGTGTGAACGTCCCCTGAGGTGTTTGTGAGAGATGAAGGAATACGCAGGTGGGTGAGTGTGTGTCACTTGATGGTTGTATGGGTGGTTGAGTAGGTTAGGCGGGAGAGTAGGTTGATGAATGAATTGGTGAATACGCGTGTGGGTGAATTCCTGTTTAAAAAAACGTATGAGATCAATCCTGTCTTGTTCGGAATTTGAACCCGGTTTTATCAGGTCTCATCCGGTAACATAAGTTTTTTTAACCAGGGATGTATGGATGGATGGTTACATAGGTGGATGAGGATGTGTTTGTATCGATGAGAGCATGGATATGTGTGGGTGTGTAGATATGTGCTGCGTCGGCGCATAGGTATGTGAGTGGGTAAATAAATTCATGTGGATGAATGAATGGGTGTGTGGGTGGGTATGGGTAAGTGTGTGATAGAATGATAGGCATGTGAGTGGAAGGTGGATACAAATATGTCGGTGGGTAGATAGGTGTGTGGGTGGATGGACGACTGTATGAGTGGGTGGGTCTGTTAGGTGTGAATGGGTATTGGAGGATGGAGATAAATCGATAGATATACATTTTATTTGTTCAAAATAACAATTACAATCAATATGTACAATATTCACAGTAATTAGAACATCGATGGGGATAGATAGATGTGTGGATGGGCCTGAGTGTATGGATGGATAGTTGTGTGAGAGGATTGATTGACGTATGCATGTAGGTAGACGATTTTCTTTTTCCAGCACTGCATAAGTTCCTCGAACTCCCGAAGCGAGGACTTGAAGTTAAGCGAGTGTTTAATCATTTCGACATACCCATTACATGAAAATTTTAAGAAACGAAATATTTGGCTATATTGAAATAAAATGTACGATATTCAAATTAAATTAGTTTTATTAATCTTATTTGCAATTCTTTTTATTGATCTACGAGAAATACATTAATATTAAGTTTATGTTACACGAGAGAAATAATATCAATTACATTTATCGAAGCTAAATCAATTAATTAAACTTTCTTTGTTCTATATGCTATCTTTTAATATTTTTCAAACCTTTAATACATTTTTCTCAAAATTAAACAAAAATGCATCTGTACCCTTTAAGCACACATCCAAGCAATTCATATAATTTAATTCGAATCAATTAATATATCAAACGTATTTTTCCATCACTTTTAGACGACGAAGAAAGCAAAAACAGGAAAAGGAACTCAATCACTCACAATCAAACCCAACACTCTATAAAACAACACCCCCAAAAAAAGACAAAGAAAACCAAATGAAACTCAGAAAAACAGTACTCGCGTCTAATGCAATTTCATCATCTCGCAGCACGACCGACCGAAGCCGGAAGCCGTTAAACATCCTCGCGGGGGTCCCGCGACGACGATAAAAAACGAACGACGGCGCGAAGAGGCCAGAGCCCTCCAAAGGCAAATGCGAGTCTCGAGACGGAGGAGAGGAAAATGACACATCCGCAGGGGAGAAATGAATTGCGCGACAAGGAGGCGAGCGTCATCAAAGCGAGGCACGCTTCTCTCGAGTGCACACGTGCATGCAGCTCGCTCGCGTTGTTGTTCCGTCAACGTCGCGGGACGAGAGGACGCGAGAGAGATACGTCGGGATAGATTGGATTTGTCGCCCGAAAGGCTTCTGTATGCACTTTTCACGGGGAATTTCCGTGTTTTTCTGGGTCGGGAGTTTTTTAAAATTTAGAATTTCGTACTTTAAATTGGAGGAATTTTCGTGTTCTTGTGAAATTTGAGAAATTTATAGTAGAATGGGATAGTTCTACTTTCTCCAACAGATGGAATTTGTGTATTTTTGGACTTTTCGTGAAATTTAAAAAGATTTAGAATTTTTCTGCTTTTTCAAGCAGGCGGAATTTCCGCATTTTTGAAAAATGTTTTCATTTTGTAAAATATTATATATTATAATATGGTATGCCACATTATCTTTATGATGGAGACAATTTATTATTATTCAATAATTAGTTTTGTTCATTCTTTTTGTGAAATTTCTTTTATCTATAATTATGAAGGTGGCACAAGCGTGACGCACCGACATGACGTCCAGATGCACTAAAGCTTACGAGTCTACAAACGATGTGACGTCACAACAGAACTTTGATGGCCTATACATTTTGTAGGTTTGACCTGTTTCGAATACAAAAAAAATACAATCGATGTTATTATCTTTATCCATTAAATAATTTAATTTTTTGAAAAAAGGTTCAAGAGTTTTTAGCTTTTTATCATTAGTTTATATGCAATATCTTGGTTTGTACGGTGCTCTTAAAATTACTAACGATGATATGAATTACAAATATTTTAATAAAATATACTTAAAAAACGGCTCGTAAATAAAAATTGTGACAGATTTTTTTTTGAAGAACTAGATTGACTAATAAGGTATTCAAGACCAAACTGGTAAACCTCACTCGATTTTCAGAGCATGGGAGAAGCATGTCATTAAAAATTTGATGTCTTTATCCTTGAACAAAGTTGAGAGATGAGTGGGGCAAAGTTGATTAAGCAATCCGAGTTGTAAATCTTGTTGCATGCACCAGTAGTACAAGACCGGTATGGTAGGACCATCAATTTTATACTTCTGGATTCTTTTTGAAGTTTTATAGGGTATGAAAAGAGGATTTATTGTTTGCCTTTTAATTCATTCAAAGTAACAATGAATTTATTGATTTTACTATCTAGTATTGACAGACAGATATAAAACTTGTCTGCAAATTCATTCATTTTTTTTTCAAGTTAAAATTCATTAGAATTCATATATTTAAGAATGCTCTGAGTTTTCAATGAATCTTTTATTTAGCTGTAAATTATAATCTTTATAAAAATATATTTCTCGCTGACTCATCCACACACACACACATACATATTTATGGTTTTAAAACGTATACTATTGCTATTTTTATTTCTATATAATGTATCGTTAATATCCCGATTATTAGCGAAAGGTTTCGACCTATTATAACGAACATCATTAACGATCATCATTAACTATCGGTAACATCAATTCGTTTAAAAATCTAAATCAGTTCACTAGATTTGCTATAATTAAGCAAAATTAATTAATCAATTACTTCAAAGAAAATTGTTAGTTATTGTTTTAACTCACAAAACTGGCTACAACCAGTGATCACAATTTTTTAAACGTTAACATTCAAACTTTATAGTGTTTATAAGTAAACTACAGTCTTAATTTTTTAAATTTAGTATTCATTACACGAAAGTTTGAGTAGACTAACTGTATCAGCGAATAACTACTAAAGGTCAGTGTGCTTATAAGAGAGCTTATTATACTGCCTTTCCTTTGCATTACTTATAATTCCAGCATAAGTTTGTTTTTACATAATACTTCTTCCTGGTCATTCACTCGTAAAGTTTGTGTTCTTTTTTTCCATAAGGGATATAAGCTTTCAATTAATTGATATGTCTTAGTGTTTGTTTTAGACAAATATGTAAATCGAGCTGAACAACATTTTCGACAAATCATCATTGTACAAACAATATCATCATTGTACATCATGTTTTTGAATAAAGAAAAACCCAGCGACATTAATTTAATTAAAGCTATTGCTCTTCAGAAAATCGAAAACTAATCTGCTGCTCGGTAATTGCGAGTACCGCGGCAATTGAACCCTATACATAACCACCTTACTCTGTAACCCCCAAAACCCTCCCCAAATCCCTCGAACCCGTCCCCCTCAACATTCATCCCCGAGTACACCACCATCACGTCCTCTGCATCACTCTCTTCCCTCAAATCAGACCCAGTTTCCAGCTACCCCAAACAAACTAACCCCCTGCTCTCTCTCTCTATCTCTCTCTCTCCCTCTCTCAGGTGTTGCGTGCTCTCTATCGATCGTCGGCAGGGCTCTCGCTGAAGTTTCCGCTCGACGACAAGAGCGAAGAGAACCCCTATATATACCGCCCGCGTGTCCATCCTCTCTACCTATACCTATATACACACACGCGCATCTGCTCTCTCCGCGCTCGAGGCACGCCTGCGTACGCGCGCGCGCACTGTCGCCCTAGAAAGAGAGAGACAGGAGAGCAGCACAACCCCAGCGCCACGGCTACGTCCTCGGGCGCGAATATCATTCACGGTTGCGATACGGCTGTGCTGCTGCTGCTGTCGGCCTGAGACGACTGATTCTCGACGGCTGAGTCGAGACGTACATACGTTTTACACGTATAGGGCACGCGTAGTCCCAAGGCCAAGGAAACGACAGTAGCCGCCTTTACACGGGTATGCACACGAGGGAGTTTTGCTTGACTTTTCTTTTTGTGGTTGCTTGAGTTTCGCGCGTGTGTGAGGTTTGAGTTTTGACGTGAACGGGGGGTTGTTCGTGTCCGTGGTTCCAGGGGCCGTCAGCTGGTGGCTTCCAGTGGGCTTCTTACACGCTGTGCAGTAGTGCAGTGCTGGGTTTAGTCGTACGCGAGAGTTTTTGGAGAGATTTGGAGCAGTCGACTGCGATACGACGGTGCGTTTGTTGGGATTGTGCGATGGTGAAATTTGGTTCTGCGGTAGTGAGGAAATAGGGCAGACGTACGATTTTTTTGACTAATTGGGTTAAGACTATCGCAGCGTTCTATGTCCTGTGCGTCTTTTCAGAATGTGTCGAGTTCTGCAAGTACCTACGTTTTTCATAGAAAATATCGACCTAAGCCCTTTGCAAAATGCAGTCTTTGAACTCCAATGTCGTAAAATCACTCGCAAATGACATATGCCCTTTTTGCTTGCGACCACAGCGTTGGGTGTTCGAAATTACACTCAATTTGAGTGTCTTTTTCGTAAGGAATAGACGGGTTTCTATAGTGAAGATTGGGCAGTGCCTGTATTTGTGGTTAAGTTCGATCAGTGAGTTCCATCGGTGTTACCGTAGATTACGCCTTTATGGTTTCTCTTCGTTGGGGTAATTGTTAGATTAGGGATCGATCGTTAGATTAGGGGATTTTTGTTTCATCATTATTATTTTTTATTTCAACTCTACTTTGACGCGACGTGATGTATTAGTGAGTGGTATTATGTAATATAATCATCATCGACGATCATCGTAGCACTACTATACATGCATTATGCGATATACTAGATAAGGCATTTATCTCAGGCCGTACATTTTTAAGTATTTCTACATATTAGTAAAGTTTCCGCAATATTGAGCAAATATCTTTTATCTGCAATTCTATACAATAACATTAGTCAGCGAATGATCAATTTTCATCAGATCGTACATCAGTATTCTCGCAACATTTCACAATTGCAAGTAAATTTTGTACTTAAAGATGTATTAACCGTAAGGTCTTAGTCAAAACCTAGTTCATTTTTCAAAATCGATAATTGTTTCTTGTTCAAAATACTTTTAAAATTTTGGGGTTAGTCGATGGTAAATATTTAACTGAATTACATTAAAAACTATATATTAACTTGAAATTAAATAAATAGTAAAAAATGCATAATGTTTTGTGATTACAATATATTTGCAAATTTGGGGTTTTGCGGTGTAACTAAAAAAATTATCTTTTTATTATTAGTTTAACTTAATTATATGGCTTATATTATTCAATTAAAATGTTATTGCAAATAATACTAAAATAAAATAAATTAATGTTTAAGAGAGAAACTAACATTTGAAACGGATTGTTCAGTGATTAAAACTTTATTTAACCCTGGCAAACACTATTTCTATAAAAATAAAGTGCTTAAAAACGAATAAATTAGAAAAATGTAAAAAATGTAATTTATGCAATTAAACAACTAAACTTGGAAAATTTAACAGCATCTTCCATCACTTTCACAAAAATAATTTTCGTCAAAGAGTCCACCACGTTTTCAAAATCCAAATCAATTGCACACAATTCAATCTCCGAAACCAACAACTTCGCGATCGATCCTCAAAATATCGACGAGCTTGCGTCGGTATCGAAAACGCGTATTCTTTTTCAAGGATGATGACATTGATCGAGGCTACACACGTCTGCCGCTTGGCTCGCGTGATGCATCGCGGCACGCGTCCAGAGCTGCTGGCTCCTGCGGCGCTTGGGTGCATGTATATATATTTCGCGCTTTGGCAGGTGTGAAACACTGGATGCGCCGCTGCTGCTGTAGTACACAGGCGACCGTGTGTTGGTGTATCTATTAGCGAAATTGTGTCAATTGCACTGACTTTCCGCAAGGTCCACGCTTGTTTCGCGTGATGGTACTTCAAAAGGAAAAAAAATGATGCCAGAAATAGTTGTCTGTTTTTTTGTAGAGCGCGTCTTTAAGAAACAATAGATATATATTTTTGTTAGTTTTGAGGATATCAATTCGTTTGTTTATTTTGATTTTATGAAAAAGTATTAATGTGGTTTGTGATGATTTTCGGTGGTCTTTGGGATACGGTAGGGTTATTTGAAGCTTGCAATAGTGGAATTGCTAACAATACTTGATATTATTATAATTTCATATTTTTAAAAAATCCTTAAAAACAAGTTTCATAGTAATTTTAATTTTTGTTTAAAATAAAGTTTATATACCTATTTTATAGCCTATTCTTCTTCAGTGAAAGATTCTAAAATAAAGTAGACAAATTTCATTTTAAACCAATAAAGCAATATAAGTTGAATTAAGAAAAGTTCCGTGATTATCGATCGTGTTGAGTGATCTACGAAGTTTTAATTAACAAATGTACTGGCAAACTCAGCTGTCACTTAAAATGCTCTCGCGCAGCTACTGGCCACAGCTCGAAGTTCAACTAGAACGTCACGATCCTTCATAACCTGACATTGTGACGTCATCGAACGTTCGTCCGGTTTTCAAATGACTATATCCACTTTAATTTTCATTTCCAAACTAACTTGAAGAGGGGAGCTCGATTCGAGGCAAGGTTGCCGTGCTCCAATGATCGCGCTTATTGCATTCGATTTTCGTTACTTTTATCTACATTTCATACAAATGTTTACATTCAAAAGTTATTCAGAACCATAACAGAATCCAAATCTATATCGGAAATTTTTGAAGCTGTAGCTAACGTTTTGATATTAATGGCATAAAAAGTGTTTGTTAATTCTACCTTAGCAATTAATACTCGACTATGCTATTCATTAATAACGTAATTTAAATGATATCAATATGAAGTAATTTATGACAAAATTAGCGATCTTGATTGGTATTTGTTAAATTTTAAAAATGTCATACTTATTTTGTTATTGTTCTAAGTGATCTGTGCATGAAAAATTATATAAAGAAAATATTTATCGATCAGTTGCAGGTCGGTCACGTAGTATAGTCGAAACGAAAGGACCGATACACAAAACCTGCAACCAATAGAGAAAGCGGCTAGAACACGAAGGGGGAACTTTGCATCCCCTGGCAATCCCCCGTTTTAGAGGGATCGTCAACCGCCATCGACAGCAACATAGCGCGGCCCAGGTATTAATGAAATTGACATACACTCAACAGTTTTTAAATGATTTCAAACCTCAGTTGTCACAAATTCCTATTGCGTTTGCTTATATCTTCAAGCCAAATTTACCAAATAAAATTGTGTTACTATTGTCTAATATTTAATTCAAATTAAAAAAAATTTTTTTTAAAGGTATTGAAAAAAATGTTATCATTTAGGTATGCCATATCCCATGTAATAACTGAGGAGTAATCTATGCTCGATTTTACTACAGTAGAAAATTCTAATTGAAGACATTTTTGGTTGCTTTTTGGATTAGGGTGTTGCATGATTTTTTATTTCATATTTTGGTAAATTCTGGAAAATAGATTAGGTAGTATTTTTTTTAATTAAGCAAAATAATTAAGTAATTATAGCCATTAGAAATTCGCGTGACGACACGATATTATAATATTATGACGTCATGTAACATTGTAGTATATCTACACATAGAAATTCAGAAACGTTAAACAATTATAACTTTAAAAAATACGAACCAATTATTTTACGTTATTCTAGCCTGATAAACATAAATATTTATTTTCTTTTTATGCAACATTCTCATTGATGAACTTACAAAAAAAAATATTATAACTTATCGCACGTTTTTGTAATTCTAATATGATTGCTTCCTAAGCAATTTAAGCCCATTATTTTAAAACTTCCCATCTGGAAAATCTTCCATGGACCAATATTGGATTCCAAGAGTGAACCGTGATCTACATCAAAATACTTTTCGGGATCTCACATGGATTCAGCAAAGGCCCACACGTCGAATTCCATGTGGGATCCATCGGGTTTCAATGTTAGATATTTCAGCATTAGGGTTGAGTTTACATTAAATTTTATACTTGTAAATAAGCCTGTTTCATATAAAAATAGCAGAAAATACTGCAACATAATACACAATTTAAAACAGTGTATTATATAAGTTTGTTTGTTTACAATCTGCATTAGATTATTAAAAAAAGATTCATAATGATATTTATTTATGTTATGAGACTTTATGTCCTTCATTATATATATATATATATATATATATATATATATATATATATATATATATATATATATATATATATATATATATATATATATATATATATATATATATATATATATATATATATATATATATATATATATATAAATTATTATATTATCCACAAAAACAAAATTGTGGTATTGTTGAAAACAAAAACAACTTGAGTTCATTTTTGTATGCATCAAAAATCCAGAAAGATAATGACAATTTCGGAGCAATTGTTTAATGCTAATTTTAATACCTAATTGTTTTAATACGTTTACTCAAGTTATAAAAAGTTACAAACCTTTTGCCGGAATAACGACTTATTCTGAATACAATGCCACGTTATTTTATAATATTCCGCCAACCAGATTTTTATACACACTTAGTGTTCTTGGGAATTGTCATTTGGATAGTTACTCTTGCAAATGAAAATTGTTCGACGGTCTCTATGAGACGATCAACTTTGTAGTGAATTGTGTAGAGAATTTTTTCTTCTATTTTTTCATACTAAAAAAGTTTTGCTTTTCTAAGCATCATAAATGTTATTCATTATTCAAAGTTAAAGCAAAACTCTATTAAACTGTCAGTGAAGATGAGGCATGAGCGTTGCAAAATTTTTACTATGGAGGAAGCTATACATTGCGTCATCTTTTGACCGTAGCGTCAGTGTTTTATTTTCCGATTTGAATGTTGATAGCTTACAATGTTAAAAGCTAAACATTCACATTCTTAGACAGTTTCTACTATTTATTCATGCATATAAGCAGTCTTGGACACATTTTTTTTACCAAGATACTGAAATATCTAAGATACTGTATAGAAGCATATTTTTTACGAATAGATTTGAATCGAAAGTCATTGGTATCGAAAGGTATCAATGGCATAGGTTTTTAAAAAAAACCTATCTTTAGAGACTAGTATGTCTAGATATACTTAAATGCATAAGAATAAGAGTAATGTAGATTTTAGATACAAAAGAATCTAAATACGGTTTCTAAAAAAGAGTATTTAAACTAAATATACTTTTTGATGTAAATAATGGTTTCAAACGTGTTCTTCTACCCTACTCAAAAATCTCACATGGGAGATATAAAAACTGTATAGTATCCTACATAGTGTCTATGTAGTTTCCATATCGCACCCAGGTAGGACCCATGAGGGAGCTTATACGTGACATTAAGAATTTACGAATTCTTCATATTGGTCCCATATGGACCGTGAAAACAAAATGTATAAATTTTTAAATTAAAAGAAAACAACTTTCAATGTATACTAGACTCCTATTTGAGAAGTACAATCCGCATAATATATCTTGAACAGATCGCTATTGTATATGCGAAGTGATTTTTTCTAATTTAAAAGTTTATAAATCTTTTCTCACGGATTCACATGGGTTCCGCATAATTCTCATATGTTTTTCCACCAGAAAACTACAACGAAAGCTCCCCTGGGATCTATATTGGACCCATATGGATATTGCATAGTTCTCACATGGGAACTACACATATGGAAACCACATGGATCCGATGTTGGGTCAAAATACATGTACCTTAAATACAATCCATGACTGTGCAAGTGGTAGGGTACGGGTAGGTAAATCAGATCTGATAAAATATTTCGTGGTTAATTATTACCTAACCAGTTATGTACTCAGTGCCAATCTTAGGGACCGAACACAGTTTCAAAATGTAATTTTGGGCAAAGTTAGGCACTCAGTATCTAACTGGGTACTTTCCCCGCGTACTTTACAATCAAGCAGGGTCAACCTATAAACATAATCACCATCCTAATACACCCCCATAAACATCCCCCACAACTCTACAATCCACAGTCTTAACAAACCGGTGGTCCGCCAGCAGCTCATCGCCACCTATACCACATTTCATCCACCGTACACCACGACTCACCGAGGGACCCAGGCAGAACTGCGAGAGCCATCATCCCTCGATACACCCAGCTGCACTCGAAGGCTCGCAACCTAGCCACACACCCACACCTCAAGAAACCTCACCACCACAGCAGCAGCCACAGCCATAATAATACTCGTGAAGGTAGAGCTGCCCCGAGGCACCCACGAAGACAGTCCAATGTATCCCGGTTTTCGCGCCGGAGGCTCTGCAGCGACGAGTAGCAGTAGTGGTAGTAGCAGTGCGAAGCGGTGCGGCAACAGCAGCGGCGAGGCTGACCGGGCTGCAGGGTCGTCGTCATGTCGCTGCCACGCGAGTGGAGCCTCAATAATCATCAGCCCTCGTCGGCGACGGGCGGCCAACACGGCGGCGTCTACGATCAGGGCTTCGATTGCAATAGGCGCTCGATGGACGACAGGTCAGGAGGGCCGGCTGATGCTGGAGCGCCGTACGTCCAGGCATCGTCCCAGGAGATGGTCGGCTGCGCGGGACAGGGCGTTATCGACGAGAATATGAACCAACACGTCAATCAGCTAGGCTCGCTATTCTCGATACACTCGGCGCCGGTTTACGATGTCTGCAACGGCGGCTCCAACTCGCCCAAAAGGTCAGTGTGCTTTGGATGGAAGGGTAAGGGTTCTGAGGCTTTTGTTTTGACAATCGGATCCATTGATGTTGAATGCGCAAACGACTTTGTGAAATTACTTGGTTATAATGTCGTTCATTGTGAAGATTTATTGTTATATTCTCAAAATGAATGTCTCTGAATGGTTTACAATTATAAAACTTAAAGGATTTCATAACTATATTCGATTTTTTGGCTGGAAATAAGTGGAAAGATGGTAGACCAAAAAAGTAACTTTCGGGATAGGGTTTTCTGAGAGGGGGGAAAAGCTTTTAAATGATATAAGACAGAACTATGGGAATTGGATTTTTGGCTGCTTCTGTCTAAACATCGACAGAATTCATTTAAGCTGACTAAATTGGTGCAAGAAAAGTTTACCCAATAAAACCCTTAACCAAATTAGTACCCCAAGTTGACCAATTTGGAATAAGAAAAATTTAAACAATAAAACGCTAATCCCTGAAACAAACTACTCCCAGCTCATTATAACCCAAAACCCTAAAACTTTATACCAATAATTTCAAATCGACCTATTTGCAATAAGAAAAGGTAGAAAAATAAAACCATGAATCCTAAACCCTAAGCCTAACTACTCCAAGCTCAATAAAACGAGTAAATTCAATGTTTGCAATAAAAAAGTTTAAATAATCAAACCATCAACTTTAGACCTAACTACCTCTAGCTGATCCATTTGTCATAAGAACAGTTTGAAAATTAAAATTAGGGTAGTTTGGTTTAGAATTTATGATTTTATTACTGCAATTATTTTATTGTAAATTGGTTAGCTTGGAGCAGTTAGATTAAGTGTTTAATTTTTTATTGTTTAAACTCTTTTATTGTAAATTAATCAGTTTAGGGTATTTAGGTCTACACGGATAGAGATAAAAAGCTGAATCTTCTGAAACCCACGTTGATTCTACTAAAAATAAAAATCTATTTAAGCAATAATATTGCAAGTTACAACAGCTTAGAAATAAGCTACTGCTTTTTTTACAGGAACTGTAATTTTTTCTTTGAGATGCCGTATTGGCATGCCTGAAACAGCTATTGTTCTATTTTATTTCTCTCCAGAGTTTAGGGTTTTTGGTTTATTATTTAAACCCATTAATTGCAAATTAGTTAGCTTGAGGTAGTTAAGTGTACCTGTTAGGGTTTTATGTAACTTGAAGTATTTGAGTTTAGGGACTAGGGTGTTATTGTTTAAATTTATTTTATTGCAAATTTATTGATCAATTTGATGTAGTCCGAATTAGGGCTTAGGGTTTTAAAGTTTCAAGTTTTTGAATGCAAATTAGTAAGTTTGGGTTAATTGGGTTAAATCAATGAAGTTATTGACTTAGGTGACGATTCCAAAGGTTTAATATATGTTATTATTTTAGTATTCGACACCAAATTTTTAATTTTTCATCAATGGAATTAAAAAAGTTTTGATATAATTTTTATAGATCGATTTAAAGTATCTATATTTGATTCAATCAAGAAAAATTAAATATCTAACGATAGATTTTGAAAAAAAATAGGTATTATACCTTGTCCACAGTCATTCTAAGTCAATAATTATTAAATAAATTCCTTTTCGAGAAAACAGTCGATATACCAAACAGTCAACTAGAGAGTAATTGAGTAGTTGATACTCCATTACTTCCGGTATAAGAATATGGCATAGTGCGTTTCTTACACATAAGAATTATACACGTAATTATTGTGCACAATAAAGCATTGGTGAAGTATATCTATATATAATTTGACCAATGCTAAATTGTGTAGAATAATTAAGTGTACAATTCTTATGTGTAAGAAACGCGCTATGCCAAGAATATACAATTAAATGTAAAAAATGCAATAAAGTATTATAAAGTGTAAAAAGTGTCGGAAATTGTACTAAAAATTTTACACTTTTTTACATTAGACTTACTTTACTATGCTACATTTCGCATTTTTACAACCATTGAAATTTCTTCTCATAAAAGATGTTTCACCAGAATTTATAATTGTGTTGACTTGAATATAAAATACAGTTATGCTCATGGGACTTGAGGTGAAACTAAACGTACATTCTAATAAATACAAAAAATTCTATTTTACTTTAAAAAATTCAAGCTTTTCACGATTCAAAGAAATTATTTGACTTTAAATTCGATGGTTAACGTAAAAACGCGAATATGAAAAAAGTCCTTACTCTTAAAAGTTTTAAATTATAAATCTTATTGTTACGTGAAAGGAAATAATTTGTATAAAAGTTCACAAATGAAGTTTCCATTGATGTTTATAATACAATATTACGTACCTGTGTGAAAAACTACCTTTAACTCAAACTAATAATTCTATTATATAATATAAAATGAGTTTGAAAATATTCATCGGTTCTAGTTTATATCCTATCATTTGTATACTTTAAGTCATCTTTAATTCATTCAATCGCTGTTTACTTTTGGTTAGGATAGGGGTTAAAAGTATGTATAAAATTATAAAAGAGAAACCATACTACATTTCGCATTTTTACAACCTTTGAAATTTCATTTCATAAAAAATCTTTCACCAGAATTTATAATTGTATTAACTTGAATATCAAATACAGTTGTGTTCATGGAAATTGAGAAAAACCTAAACGTATATTCTAATAAATACAAAAAATTCTATTTTACTTTAAAAATTTCAAGCTTTCCACGATTAAACGAAATTATTTGACTTTAAATTCGATCGTTAATGTAAAAACGAGAATATGAAAATAGTCAACACTCTTATAAGTTTTAAAATATAAATCTTAGTGTTACGTAAAAGGTAATAATTTGTAGAAAAGTTTACAAATGAAGTTTCCATTGATGTTTATAATATTTCGTACCTGTGTGAAAAATGACCTTTATCTCAAACTCATAATTCTATTATATAATATAAAATGAATTTTAAAATATTCATCGGTTCTAGTTTATATCCTATCATTTTTGTACTTTGCGTTATCTTTAATTCAATTGTTGTTTACTTTTGGTTAGGATAGGGGTTAAAAGTGTGTATAAAATTATAAAAAAAGAAGAAAAATGTGAAGCAATACAAACGGCAAAGCACTCCGATGACGAATATCAAATATCCTGATTTAACCTAATTATAGTATAATGTAGAATATTAATATTTTATTATTTCCTATAAATTCATATGGATTTTTTTACATTTAAGATTGTCCCAGGTGGTAGTTATTTCTTTTAGAATGTTCTTAATTTGAAAGATTGTATTGATATATGTTACAATATGTACAAGCAATTGAATTTTTAATTTAATACTATAGAAAACGAATATGTAAACCTGTGTACCTGACCTGGTCTTGACACAAAATGCAGTACAAACAATGTCGTTAATATAACTGCGACATTATGCTGTTTTCCGATAATTAGGGAATTCGTTTATAGAGCACAGTTCATTTTCAGCTTAACACTGAATACCTAATACGCCCTTCAATTTGATAGCATAGTTAGCATGAACTAACCTTCAGCACAAATAGCGTGCGAGAATATTTTGTTAGCCAAAAACATTGAAGTACAGAAAATGTTTACAAAAGGTATTTAGGCACGAACTTATTTCATAATATGACGAATATATCAACTATTCATCTAACAAATATCTTTCAAATGCAACATGCAATCCTTTCACGCCTTTTTGGTTTAAGGAGCTGTCAAAGTCAATTAAAATTTCAAGTCTCAAATCTTACTAATCAAATAATTAGTTCTATACAATTGTTAGTATAATGAACATCTTACATCAATGACTGTGATTTCAAAGTTTTTAAATACAACTTTATAATGAATAGTGGAGCGAGAGGAATTTTTTTATTCCAAAAATTGTATACGGAGCACATGCGTGTTGAATTCAAAAACTCAATTTTTCAAGTCCAACATTTTTAATTTTTTATGAATATTACATATTAAAGTAGGTTTAGTGGAGCTTGGACTACACATGTGTCGTAAAATGTCGCAAATGTTATGTATTTTAAGCCACAATAAAAAAAATAATTTAATCTAAATCTTAATCTATTTGTTCATAATTGATTATTACTTAATAACGTAACTGATAGCGTGGACACATTTTAAAACAGAATACAAGTAAAATATCTATAAAACGCGTATCATCTCCTCACTATTACGATCCCACACCAATCATCACACACCTTAAGTCATGGGCAAGTATCTTATTTAAAAAAAAGACAACGTTCACACTTATTATTCTAACTTTGTAATTTGTAATTCAAAAAAATACCTTTCTGTAATATGCAAGTATCTCCGTGCCATTGGCAAAACATCAACGTATAATATATGATACTAATTATAGAGCTTTTTATAACTTTCTAATATTTATATAAACTTTAATTCATCGTACATAATATAACAAATCATTTAAAACACTTTTTTAAAAGAGACACCTACCCACGTCTCTTCACCGAAACAACCCCCCACCACCCGCAAAACTCATCTATATTCTCTTTTCACCCCCACAGCCATTACCACCACGACTACAGACCAGCATCCCTGGTCGTCCAAGCCACCGCCACCTCGACCCCCATCGTCCCCCCTCACCTGAGCCCACCCGAGACCCTGGACGACGAGGACAACGACAACCTGCTGACGATCT
Organism: Gastracanthus pulcherrimus; assembly: GCA_949152435.1. Taxonomy (NCBI): domain Eukaryota; kingdom Metazoa; phylum Arthropoda; class Insecta; order Hymenoptera; family Pteromalidae; genus Gastracanthus; species Gastracanthus pulcherrimus. The sequence goes on along the minus strand of OX424574.1, from coordinate 21,939,814 downwards.
CCTCTCTGACCGCCCGTCCACTGATCGCCAAATCCCGCGAGCTCAGCAAGCGCTCGGGCAGCAGTGGACGCGGAAGTGCCGCCAATTACGCCCAAAGCAAGAAGACCCGGAAGAAGGCGAAGAGGGACGAGGCGCGCAGACGACGTCGCAAGCACAGAAAGCTGAATTTCGAGCCGCTAGATGGGGGATACGGATGGGTCGTGGTTTTTGGGGCGTTCTTCGTGCAGTTCTGGGTGGCAGGACTGGTGAAGTCGTACGGGGTGCTGTATGTCGAGGTCATGGAGACGTTCACGGACTCGTCGGCTTCCGTGGCTTCCTGGATACCGGCGATACTGTCCTGTCTCTGCTTGGCGTTGGGTATGTAGATGTTTCAGTTTGTTGGATTGATGAATGAGTAGGCGAGATGTTATGATTAAGATTGCATATATAGGAGCTAGGAAACTGGTAGTGATAGAGGAAACGTAGGGTTGGGATCGTTTTATTAGGTCACAATACCTTTTGTTATTAAAAATTACATAGCATTGTTAAGAAGCAATTGTTTGTTCTAACAATTCGACCCATGTTATGCGACTAACAAAACAAATGGGAAACGGATTTTGATGAGGCTTAGGAGATGTTTCTGGTAATTTTGGATTAAATTAATAGTTTTATGCCAAAGAAAGATGTTTCTAATGTTGTTCTGAATATAATAACTCATATCTGACATGGCTGCTAGGCCTTATTGATACTAAAGAAACATATTAACCTAATCCTACTTAAAAGGCGCACTTTTATTTATTTAGCTTTTTTAAATCTTAAAAGTTATATTAAGATCAAAGTTGGGCAAACTATATTTGATTGCAAAATATTTGCGGATACTTTTATATATTTTCTGTTAAAGTTAGGAGAACAAATTAAATATCAATTTATAAGTATAGCACACATTATATTAAGGTGGTGTTACCCCTCCTTCCTTCCTCCCACCCTCTCCCGGTACTGTCAAATACGAGGAACTACTTTTTTCATTCAATTTTCAATTTTGAGAAAATATCTCTCAGGAACGTTGTTGTTTTTTCCCTCGTAATTGTTGGAGACAGGTTGATCTAGTATCATCTTAGCTGCATATTTCCAACTAAAGATGTTCCCAAAAAAAGTATACTGATATTATGATCAGATACTGTATATTTGAAAACAGTATGTAACGAATACTTTGATCATGTATATTTGAAAGAAGTATGTGATGTATACTTTGATCAGATACTAAGCATTTAAAAATAGTATCCGACGGATATACTATTTGCCAGATATTTGCATGCGATATGCAAATATCTAGGAACTCTGACTATAGTATATGAAGTCGACCCTTTAGTAACAAAACAAACTCGAAAATTCAGGACCAACCATTTTTTCGTATCCAAAGGTGCCAATGGTCTTTTTTAGGTCCAATTAAATAATTGCTTTTCATTAATCTTAATATACCAGTTCTGTATTATTAAATTCTTTATTATTAAATATTATAAACATTACCACAAAATTACATTTTTAGTAAAATTGTATCCAGTTTTATATTTAATTTATCTTTTAGAGATATTGCGACATTTTTGAAATTCAAGAATATATAGGCAATTCAATTGTAAACGACGGCCACAATATTTTCATGTTTTAACGATGTGAAGTCCCTCAAAGGAATTCTAATAAGCTACAACTAATGGAAATTTAGTTTTCTTTTTAAAATAATAATAGAAATACAAATTAGCTCTTTACCGTCTATACAACTAATCACAATAAAAGTTTGATATTCTTTTTTTTTGTAAATTGCGGTTGCTGGCTCTTGAATAAAGCAAGTCAATTTGCTTTTATCAAAAAGGTTACCTTTGTAGGAATTCATGAATTATTTATGAATGGAATATAATAGATAGTTATATCGATATATATCTCTATATTGATATACATCTCAGGTCCCTTGAAGTGTTAAAGAACCATAAAACTCTATGAATAATGAATAATGAGTGTGAATAATGAGTTCGTATTGCATCACTTTAACTTCACATGGAAACGCAAAATATGCATCTCGGTATTCTGGATTACATAAAAATAGCTAGAAACTACAATCGGGTTTTAAAAGGAATTTAGCGTGAAAAGGATTTCAAGGTGTTTGAAAATTACTTAGTCTAACAAGGTTTAAGTAAGACGTTTTATTATTTTTACGTAATGGGTTTGTAACTATAATGTAGGATATACTCTAATACAGATCGCACCTATAAAGAAACCAATTTTTGTTATCCTAGACTCATGCACATTTTACGACTAATAAATATATACATCTGTATAGAAGATGTTGTAGTTTTAATAGATGAATACATTTAATAAATGAGTATGAACATTATTATCGTTTCAGCAGTTACACGTTTGTATATGCAGTGTTCATTTTTGCCTGTACAGTAGGTAAACTTATATAATACGCTTACTCATTTTATAATTGCATTAAGGAGAAAGATACAATGGTCTTTTTTGCTAATTCATGTACAAATGAGATATTTTTGAAATACTGATTCGTCAGAAGTCAATGCTCGCTCCAGATGAAATAATACTTGTAACATTTAGCTCTATAACTATATCATAAACATCTTTTTTCTTTTTCAAAAAGATATTTTAAAATCGTTTCAATACAATTAAATTAAATAATATTATAAAATTTGTTTTTTATTTAATAAAGTTTTATTAAAAAAAATCACCATTACAAAAACATCGTAAGACTTGATAATATCAAAAGTCACCCCTTGAATATTGAACGACCGAAAGATTTGAAATTCAATCAGTTCGCGCGCAAAATCAATCCCCAATAATCCAGCTAAATAATTGCCGACCTTGTAAAACGACACTGCAGTTAATCGTCTCGTATCGCCATGTAAATAAAAAAAATTTCGTGCATGAATAACGCATATATTTGCTCCATCCTTCGCACGAGTGAGGAAGAAAAAAATTGATCAAACATTCTTGCTCAGTACGTGCAAGAAAAGAGCGGTAAAAGTACGATGTATAGAGTCTGTATATGAAGAAAAGCGTCGCTCTTCCGTGGCAATTTGCATAAATCACAGCCGTCGGCGCAAAATTAACATTTTCCTGCCCTGAAGTAATTCTGTATACATAACCATGTTAAGCCATCATTTATCCTATAGTCCCGCGTATATAGAGTCCCTCTCTAGTTCCCTCTGCTTTTATCTGTATACGGGAAAAGTGAGTGGTATACGGGTTTGGCGAGCCAAATGGTCACTCTTTTTCTTTGTAAATTACATTATTTAGATTGAATCCTTTTATGAAGAATTAAAGAATTAAGAAAACTTTTAAAGGAATGTAAAGATTATAGTAAATATCTAATAAATATATTCATTAATTACAATTATGATACTGAGAAAGATAACTATTCGATGATCATAAAATGATAAAAATCATGTATAAGACGTAGTGAATTGAGGTACTATAGCCAAGTTAGTTTTTTAATAAAATATAAGTGAGAAGAGTTTAATTTTAAGGGTCCACGCAGGAAAAAGGAGAAATGTCAAGCTTTGATATTTTGAGTTTAGCACTCTTGAAAATTCGTCTGTGCGAGCTTTATCATTTTTCAGTTGTAGAAAAATATAGTGTATAATAAATAAAATGCTAAAGATAAATTGGATTCAAAAGAAAAATTTCGTTCTCTGCGAAAAGCATTATCTTAATATCTAATTATCCCATTTTTCCATGGTCCCTTCATGCGAAATAAATATGTTAAAGATAAAAATAAATATTCTAACAAGTATAAAATATGAACTAAAATTGTTTAATTAAACGACAATAGAAAAAGACACTCAATTATTTTACTTTTAGAAAAAATTATTTAAAATGCGAATTTTTAAAACTATAATCTTTATCTATTTTCAAGGGAGTTTACGCACACGTGTGTAAACTTGAAAAATAAATATTTTACTTTTCTCAAACGGACTTTTACAAAGCCCATTACCGTCCCGGCGGGATCAAGTTTCGAGCTTTCTGCCATGACCTTTTATACTTCGTCATCTTTAAAACAATGCTGTTTGTGCATGGACGGTACGGTAAAATTGCATTTTAATAAATTACGATATGTAAATATTTTTTCGTAAAATATTATTTCTGATTGTGGCTCGTTATACCTTTAAATCATATAAATAAATATGCGTATCCATTATAGACTATATTAATTAAGATCTGGTAATATCAGTGAAAATAAATAATGTAATACGTAGCACTAACTCCATAAAATGGGAAAATACTTATAACAGCATTCTGATGTCGTAAGCAAACAGTACAGAAAATTGTACTTTTAAGTGATTACAATTTTTTATTTGATTGTAATGTCGAACGTATCGTTTTCCTCTTTAAATATTTTACTGTGTATAAATCGTGAAAGAATTCTTGAATATCTCATTGATATATTAGATAAAAAACTAATTAAATGTTAAGAAAATAAATTAAAATATTATAATAGATATAAAAACGTGTATGCATTTACCGACACAATCCCTACGACTGAGCAAAACTCCATGCTAAAATTCATCATTCACATATAAAACAGCATAAAAATTCTATTTCAATTAATTTTGTGCCCATAAAGATTGTATCCTATATTTAACTTCCATTTCACGATCGAAGTTTTTCACGATTCCTCAATCGCAAAAATAGCGCTATCGTTCTTACGTAGTATTTAAATACGAATTTCCTTGTATACGACTGATTTACAGATAACGACCCCCTTAAAATGTTATAAATTATTGCTCGCGACGTTTAACTAAGGTGCCTCTACCCACCCTATACACTCCTTACCTACCTACACCCAAAGTCCCACGTGTCCATGACTATCTCGGGACATCTAGTCTCTTATCATCGCGTATTTATAGACAAGTAGCAGGTAGCGTCCAACTGTGCTACGTTATAATGAAATTCCAGCTCGCCGATAGGTCGCCGCGATAGAATCGATTCTTCCGCGAGGCGAGGGAAACGTATAGCAGGTACATGTGTCCGAAGACGGGTTTACGACGAAGTTGCCTTTTTTTGCGAATATACGCATGCAGGATGTGTATAGGTGTATAGTGTAAGGGTGAGTGTAAGGAGGAAGGCGCCATAAAAACTTGCCTTCTCGCGGGCTGGTTTCCTTCGCGATGAGGTGAACGCACGAGTAATGGATGATGACGTTATGGCTTTATTGATCTGTTTTTGTATTGACGAAATGTTGATGTGTTTGTGGTGGTTGATTCGGATTGTAGATCAATTTTTTCGGTAAATAATGATAATTGATATATAATGAGTTTTCTATTAGATTACTATGATTTCATTGATTGAGATTTTCCTGAAACTGGTACATAAGTAACGTATAATACAAATAAGCATTTTCAATGTTATTGCAACCTTGTTGAAAAAAGCTTTTAAGAAGATTCAATTTCATTTCAATGAAATCTTTTGTAGAAGAATAATGGTTGACTTTGAAGAGATCTTTTATTTATTTCTACAAAATCTTTACTATAGAGTTCTTTCTTATACCAATAATCTATTCTTAGATCGAGATAATAACTTACAATACAAATATTTTGTATTTTGCATAAAAAGGCATAATAGTAACTGAAAATAACATATGCATTGAAACTTATAAAACATTTGTTTAGGTACTTCATGCGTCTTATTCTTAATTAAAAATTGAATTTCTTTTTTTAAAAATGAAAGGGAATATAAATATTTAAAGCGCAACCCATTTTTGTCTTACAATTCACTTAAAAGGTATACATGAGATCATTTACTTCTTTGTTTGTCATAATACTTAAAAAATTAAAGCAAAAAATTAAAAAATTAAACCGTCTTCTACAGTTGTTATTATTATTTTAGTTATTCAAAGATTTTCCAAAATTTTGTAATCGAGAATTCGTTAAAAATTGCTTGTACAATCGCGAACCACATAAACGAAGATGCTAAAATTTTCATTTGTATACGTCTCGAAGTATTAAGGGCCATCAACAAAAAGAACATTTTATGATCTCACCTCTTAAAGTGCCTTAACCCTGTATGATAAAAATGATATTACAAGTTCAAAATTGAAAAATTGATAGAACCTTTAACATACGAGTACTTACGCATCATACACCCCAGATAATGAGCTATCATTCTGACCCACCCTCTTCCGCCCCAAAAAATCCACAAACTACCCAACTATAGACACAATCCCACACAAATCTCTGCAAAATCATTCCGCTCACCGCGTGCATATCCATTCTTCAAAGTGCGCATGCAGGCTCATGTAGCGCAACATCAGCCTATATATTCATCTTGCGACAAGTGGCATTTTAAGGATAAAAAGCTGCACAGCCCCATTTCGAGCTTTGCCTCCTCTCGTCCTCGTTTCGCATCGAATGTTTGCCAGCACTCGTCCTTGGCACATCTCTTTCTCTCTCCGCGGCCGCGTGCTGCTGCACTATGATTTCACTCTCTTCGGGCAATCTTCTCTCTCTCTCTCTCACTCTCTCGCATTTGCATCGGCGATGCACTGGTCGCTGCGAGCCTTATACTTTTTTCCTCTTTCAAGGCTGTTGTGCTGCGCGCCTCTTCCCTCCTGGCTTTTTTCCACCTTTGTTTTGCCATCGCGTCTATTATTCGCAGCGGTAATATATGTGTATGTACCATGTGCATGTTTGTGTGCGTGTATGCGGTGATGTCTTTTATGCTCTCGAGTTATCTCTCTCGGTCTTTGTACACTAGTTTGGAATTTCCTTTTTTTTCTCTGGGTTGCGAGAGAGTGTTTTGCTGATAAAAGCAGAGTAGACGCGACGCGGCTGGCTTTATTTTTCTTGTTTCTATGCTCCTGCGGGCTTTATTAATGTAAGAGGCTTTTTTGCCGCGTGGACTGGTGTTTGTGCGAGCTTCTGTCGTCGAGTAATTGATAGGTGGTGTCGTGATGGAAGGCTGTGCAGTTATTGTTGCGAGGTAGGGGAGACTTCTTTTTTGTTTGAATTTTTTGTTTATAAAGCCAATATAAATATTATGCATCTGCTTTACGATTTCACAATCTTGTGTGGAATGTAAGAAAACAAAGGAAGAACAGAATGAAAGAAAAAAACGTTCTTATATTCTTTCTGTACTATTTACGTGCTTTAGTTCAAAAATATATGTAGATAAATATGTTGCAAAAAGATATGTTGTAAAAAAATAAAATCATACATACAAAAATTATTTCTTAAATATTCTAAGAATGATGTTTACTCAAATGAAGCCTGCTCCATTATTAGCTCAAAATAAAACAGCAATTTTAATAAAATTTTATTACATTATAACATTATATTATACAGTTTTTCTTTCGCATACATTTTTTACAATAAACGTACGTACTATGTCAAACAATGTTCATTAAATCACTCAATCACTCTAACAACTCTCGATCAATACAACTATTACCAACTCATAATCCTTTGAACGCATAATATAAAAAACTCAGTTACCCGACAAACGTAAAAATGATGTCAGTATCCATAAAAAATTACCTAATTACGTACACCAGCACTCCGCTGCGAAGTACCTTTAACTTCACCGACTCTTTCCCTCTGTGCTTTGATCTTTTTACGAGATCTGTCAGTCCCCGGTGCAGCAGCAGCGGGACTCTACGCGAAAACATTAATTGGCTGTGCGGTGCACATACATGCATACATAGCATACATACCTAGATATATACTGCAGCCAGGTAGGCGCGAGTGCAGTGCGCGGTCGGTCGCTCACTCGTAAGTGAACGTCCCTCAAATTAACCGAGCGCACGCTAGGTAGCGACGAGTAGTACATCGAGAAAATCCAGCTCAAGTGCAGGCGCTCGGCGCGGGTTTATAAGGTCGAGGTCAAGGTTTGTCAGGTGCACACACAGAAAAGGCCTGTATAGGTGTGAAGTAGGATTAATGAGGGCGAAAGAGAATTAAATCTTTGGGGACTTTCTTTTCAATTTGATTTTATCATTTCAGGTAAATTTTGTTGTTGTTAAGGTGGTTCTTTCATGAGAAACGACCTTAAAAATAAAAAATTATACAATGATTTGTTTACGTGTTACAGTATCAGAAATGCTATAGTATAAAAAGGGTACTTTAAATGAAAAAAAAAAAATTTCATGAAAATTTCGATATTGCAGAATTAGATATCGCGTAAATTATTTATTTCAGGGGGACTTACCCCTATAAAAATTGATAAACATCGAAAAACGTGCAAAGTTTCAGCCTATAGTTTATACCTGCATACCCCATTAGCGAGGTGTATTTTAAATTGTTAGCAATTTGACGTACACGGTTTGCTATCGATTTCCTTAAGTTTGACGTAAAACTGCGTTCGTATATGCGGCAAATTTTGTATCAAGTATTAAAGTAAATTATGAGGGCAAAGTGAAAACAAAACAGCAACTATTGCTCATGATGTGCAGGTGTACCATAGGCATAAATTGCCATCATATTATCATCACATTTCTCGATTCTTATGTTACACAAATTTCCATCAATATGCTGTTATTAATTTCCTTCCCCCCCCCTCTCTCTCTCTCTCTCTCTCTCTCTCTCTCTCTCTCTCTCTCTCTCTCGCACTGTTGTATAATTTTAATAATATTGAAAACAAGTTGAAAGCAAATTGATGTACAAAAGTTGCAGCAACAGTTATACGTCAAATATAAGTAAATCTGCATCCGTATATGGCAGCGATTTGGTGGCAAGCATTTGCAGTCAATTTTACGGCACATTGACATCAATCCTTGATATTCGTAATTTCTTGAGCGCCAGTTGGAAGCAATTTGCTAACAAACATTGCACAGCAACTATTGCCGCGATTTTGACACGGTAAGCCTGGCTAATGGGGTACGCACAAACTTACAAAAACACGTGTATGGACTTGTAAACAATTGACTGTAACCTCTTGCAGGTTTGTCGATGTTTATCGAGTTTTATATGGGTAAGTCCCCCTGAACTCTTTCAAGGAACGAAATTAGATCTTTAAAATTAAAATCGGATAACAAATAAAGAAGATTCGGATCATTTGTCAAATTATTCTCTAATTTACGCGATATCTCATTTTGCAATATCGAAATTATTATAAAAAAAATATTTTTTGTTACTTAAAGTACCCTCATTTTATACTATAACGTCTCTAATATTATAAAACATAAACAATTCATTGCATAAATGTTTATTTTTAAGACTGATTTTCATGAAAGAACTACCTTCATGTAAATAAGCAGTAGTGGTTCTGCCAGGAGGAATAAAAGAGGGATTAAAGGTAGAATTCAGATTACTTAATGTGGTTTTGAAATACTCAAATTCTAGGACGTGCGAAATAACCAACAATATAGTTGATAATGAAGGTATAGAAACTCCGTCCATTGCAAGGGTAAATTGAAGCTATTAAATAATAACTGTGTCATATATTCCGTGCGATATGCTCATTGCATTCATTAGGCAAAATATACTTTCTATACTGAAAAAATCGACTAAAGAAATGTTTAAAAATAAGCTTATGTCTATAGAAATGTAAATAAGTTATATCGGTTTTGAACTTAACGATCCTCTTTTGATTCGTTAGAATCAATCAACAATTAGTTGTAATAGAATGATAAAGTACCTAAGATAAATAAATCTATATTGATCCTGATAATTGTGAAATAATTGTAAATAATATAACGAAAATTAAAATAACATCTTAAAAAGCATTGGGTTAAAAGAGAACGTCTTTAATTTGAAGTCCACATCTCAATAACTATGTATTATTTTGAAAAAATACGAGATTTTTTCTGAAGTTAAAAAATAATAAGTAATAATAGTAATTGCATAACCACGCAGTATAATTTGTTTTGCAAAAAGAATGTATAAATGAGGATAAACTATGCCTAAAGTCGATATGCTATTAGAAAGAACAACAAATATGTGGGGTCTGTCGGACCCCGGATGTCATTCAAGGGATAAGATGAGTGAACTCATTTGTTGATATTTTTGTCGAAATAATTATTATTATTCGTAAAGAACGTTTTGTCTAAGATGTGCAATGAGCTCATTGCACAAACTATATTGCGATACAATGCCATATTTATTGATCTGTTTTTTCTTGCAATGGTCGAAGTTTCTACCGGACGTAGGCATTTACATATGGGTAAAAGTAAACAAGTCGACCAAGTTGTGTGCTTGTTATTTTATATAAAATTAAAACGATATAGCGGTCTAACTAGAAATTAGACATATTAGATTTATCATATAGAGCATTGCTGCAAAGTTTCAATATTATTGATTAATTTGATTTCGAATTAAAAATAAAAAACGCCATGAAATATAATGTGTGTCCCATGTTTCCAACCCCACTTTCTCTGGTAGTATTTTAAAATTTTATTATTTGATCATATATCAAGAGAAAAACAGGCAGCTGATTGTTTCTACTTATTTTCAGCTATTAAATAGATTAAGTGTAATATCTTAAATTAAATGCGTGATTATTAAAAAATGACTTAAAATTTGTCCCTCGATTTTGGCGTCATGTGTGTCCCGCCCTTTAAAATTCATTTTAAATTTATAAATATGTGTAAATTAATTATCAACGCAGGTAATATTTGTTAATTTGTGCATTCGTTTTTTTTTCGGCATCATTATTGATTGTTCATAACTTTTCAACAAAATAATATTCTTATACCAAACAAAGCTCTTGTAATCAACTTTTCTATCTCATAACATCATTTCTTTATCAAAAAAACTTGCAGAGTTATGATTCGACGTATAGGTACCATTTTTCACTGAAATAACGGGTATTTTGAATACAAATGGTCATATCTTGACCCCAAGGGCCTATGAGACGAAACTACGGATGCTCGGCATCATTTTTAAATATCAGGAACCACTTCCGGAAGCCTCAGCAAAAGTCAATTCCCGCAGGTCGTGGACTCTCTTTGTAAGTTACGCATTGGATGTAAATTTTTGTTACTTAAACTGATAGAACTACATAACAATGTGACACAGGTGAAATTATGTAAGTTGCAAATAGGAATGAACAAATTCAAGTTACAAAGAAGAATAGTCAAATACTCTGAAATTTGTTTCAATAATTAATAATCAATATTTAACTTATTATTTATATTATTAACTATTATTGCACACCCCAAAGACTGTATTTTTATAATTTTCGATTGAAATTAACTAAAAAATGTAAAAATACAGTTACTGGAATGAGATTTTAATAAATAAAATTTTTTAGAGAGTTGTTAAACGTATTTTGTATCTTAAAAAATATGAAATTTTTTAAGTAGTTCCACCTCATGCCCTGGTAGAAACGTTCCCCATATGTTCGCCAGATTTTACTCTATTTTATAGGGAATGGCCAATTTCTGCTTAAAAGTCTGGCCAGAAACCCCGCTACCTGTCGACGTTTTCTCGTCAGAAACCTGACCAACTTATGGTTAATGAATAAATAAATAAAAAATAACGTTTAACGAATTTTTATAAGTTAATAATGATTATTATGTCATGGATTTAATAGCTTATTGTTAATAGAATGCTAAGATATATTTGGGATAGATTCGAAATAAAAACTAAAAACAAATTTCATTAAAAGTTTTTTTAAGGTTAGAGTTTTATAATTAAATAAGACATTAAAAAATCAAATAAATAATCGAATAAAAATTTGCATGCTGTTTTAACGCAGAAGTACTATAATGGGATTTACATTTTCAATAATTTTTTAGGGTTATGTAAGCTATTTAGATTTTCTATACATTTCTGGTCAGATGCTGGTTTATTTCTGGCGAACTATTAGGAAACGGATCTGCCCAATAGATCGTGAACCGACCATCTAATATGCTCAATTTTCTACCAGGGATGACATCATCACTTATAAGCACCAAGTATTTTCATACTATAAAACTAGCTAAAGAGCCCACGCTTGTGTTTTTAGTAGATAGAAAAAAATTCATATTATAAACTCTCTTTCTGCTACCCTCTCCATAAAAAGGCGAACCTCGCAAAACTCGCATGCTCTTGTTATTCCACTCTGCTCTTCTTCTCTTTTTATCGACTTCGATAGACTTGAAAATGTTATATGCGTTGCAAGTAACGCAAAATTGTAGCATCACTTTGTAAAAACTGCAACGACTGCAAAATTCATGTGTACGCTACGTCATATACGCTAAAAGAGATAAGTATAATTATAATCTCCTATATGGTTCAACTTATAGAGTGGGCACTAATAGGCTTCTTCGCTCTATCTTTTGGGCCAATTTTAAAGATACATATAATCATGGAAATTCCAAAAGTGTATAAAGTATGCAATGATATATCAAAATATGCTGTTAGATAAAAATGAGTAGTCGACCAAATTGACAATTGACTAAAGAAATGTAGTTTATATGAATATATTGATATATAGTAATAAAATCCTAAAAATCAAAGAACCAGTATATTTCAATTGAATTGAATATCTTGAATAGAATACCTAAATTGAAAAATCACTTTTCAATAAGATTAAATCAAAACTCCTTGTAAGGGATGATTCTAAAGATCTCTCAAATTCTCAGAAGTGCACTGAAATCGGAAAAAATCCTTTCAATACAAGATGCGCATTTGTGGAATACGCTCTCTTTTGCGATACGTATACACTACCATTTTACAAAGCTTTCAAGTTAGCGGTCAAGAAGAACTTTGCTTACCTTGACTATATTGTTGTAACGTTAAATTTTGAGTGCTATAAGAATGGATATATGAATGGCTGTGTGATTGTAGATGTGAAGTGTAGGGGAAGTCGTACTGTATGACAACTTATAGCTATTTTAAGTATAACTTTTAACTGACGCGGTTCACAGTTTGCGCAAAAACTAATTATCCAATCTTAACGAAATACGTCTCATTTTGTAGACGTGTTCAACACCCACAAAAAACAGATGAAACTTTTAATTCTTCGATAAGTATTTTTCAAAATATAAGCCAAAAACTAAATTTTTGAGTTTTTAGATTTCTTTTTTGGATAAAGCATAAGTACTTCGAGTTGGTATCTAATTCTAATTCTCTGAAAAACACGTCCTATGCCGTTAAATTTTTTGACTGGACAAGTAAAATACTATAGACGTTTGGGGTAATATGTTTATCAATAATAAATATTTGTTAAGTGTTTCTTCGAGTTTGTTAATAATTCTTTTATTAATTTGTTAAAAAAATTTGTTGAAAAAAAAATGATGAATGTCATGTCTCAAAGACTGCGCTTTATTTAATGATAATAAGAATAAAGAAAACGTTATTTGCAATATTGATTGTGTTGAAAAAGCTTGTTCATTCTTTCATATTTCTTTGTTATTTTTGTAAGAAGAAAATTACGTAACATTATGGAGGGGGGAGGGGATCATGACGATTTTTGCGATTCTGTTATAAGGGGTAGGTGTTAATAATTGGCAAAATTAGCGTTACGTAATATATGGACGGCACGAACATATTTTTTATTGCGCAAGAAGCTTGATACCCAATGGGTTTTGCTTTAAAAATTATTGAATTTTATTTATGAATCCGGATTCAAAGCTTATCATAACTTGATAAATATCAAAATTGTCGGTCTAACGTTTTTAGAATATATAAATATATCCCAAAATTTTAAAAAGTAACAATTGAAGGATCTAATTAAAGGATTAGCAGCTTGAACGACAAAGACCCCTCTTTAATGTGATATTTCACTTATGCGATGAGCTCTACGTGATATTTATTATTTTATATTTATAATTTTTATAATTGTTTGTGTAAAGTGTAAACAAACTCGAACCTCACAAAAACTCACTTGAACCGTGCCCTTGTTACCTCGCTCCTCTCTCCTCTCCGCCCCGAAAACTTTCGCTTTCTATACTCTTGCAACTAGCACAAACCTACCGAGCATTATATTCGAACTCTCGGTTGGCGCAGCGCAAGGGCAAGCGCGGTCGCGCGGAACCGATTCTCCGCGCTTGACACAGATTTCGCGCTGATAAAGACAGCCCCCTCCTGCAACGCAAAATGAAGCAAAATGACGACTAGGTAGGTATCTCTATCCGCGAGATGTGGGTGATTCGGCAAACAGAGGATGAACGAGAGAAAGTATAAGAGAAAAAGCTGCGGAAGCATTCGGATGGAAATCAGCTCCATCGACTTTGGATCTGACAGATCGCGTGGGCGCGAGATATTCGCTTTTGTGCACTTTTTACGTAATGAGTAGCTGCCGCTTCTGGGCTTACATAATCGCGAGTGCGCATGTGTGTGTGGGTGTGTGTGTGTAACGTTGGGAGGAGTTAGAGTTCGCTCGCTTGGCTCGGTGAGATATTCGAACGCGCGTGGGTTTTCTGGAATTGAAACGGCTGAGAAGGGTAAAGACTTTGCTGATCGTGTTTTTGCGCGAGGTGGTGCGAGTTTTGCTGAGGTCTTTAATTTAATGTAACGAGGAGGGATCGGCTTTGAGGAAGAAATGTATTTGTGAAAATGTGTCGAATTATGTTGGGATATGGTTGTTATAGAATTTGACGAAAATAGTTCATGGCTGTAGTTGCAAGTGTCTCGGATAATGAGTATTGAAGATTTAGATTTTATCGATGATTTTTAATAAATCTAAACGTTTATTTAAAAGAAAAATGAAAATTATTGCGATTTTAAATAGTTTTCTACAAACATTTGCTTTAAAACTATTTTAAATCGTTTATAATAATTTTTTTTTATAAATTTTGACAATTTTTAAATTTGCTTTTTCAAGCCGAAAGCTTTTCTTTACTTTTAATCACAATTGTATAACTTTTAATAATTTCAACATTATTTGACAAATCATAATACAGTTCCTTTTTACATCTTATAGAAACTACTGGTTTTAACTTTCAACGTTTATAATAATTATATAGGCAGACTACCTAGCACATTCCAGATTTCTAGAAAAATACTATTTCAGTTTAGGAGCCTCCTACGAAAACTAGCAATTTTGAGGTTCTCTGAAAATCACTTTTTCTAGACTCGAGGTTCGATTTTCTATAAAAGCGTAATATTTAATCAGAGAATCTAAAAGTGCTAGTTTTAATAAGAGACCTCGGAAGCGAAATAGTATTTCTGGAGAAATTTGAAGCGTACTAGTCGTCGTAAGGACTATTTTTTGTTTCAAATTAATGTTTATTAAAAATATCTGTTCGTTACAACTTGTTCATTTTAATGAGCGAATATATAATATGCATTTGCAAAATAGAATGTGTTTGTGCTTTTTTTTTTAATTTTAACATTTTTGTCATACTTTTTCAATCATTAATAGTAATTGACAAAACTATTTCCACTACGGATAAATTCTCATATATAAAACATGTTTGTTTTCATAATCTTATTATATTTCAAAAAAATATAAAAATATATAGTAATTTTTGTTATAATTATTTAAAATTATAATCGAAGTATTTTTAGAGTTGATATAAAGCTTTATCAATGCTAGTGTTCGATTTACAGAGCGGTCTGTTGATTATTTCCATTTGATTAAATTTTTAAAAGGAAATAAGCAATGATGTGAGTTGTTAAACAATATATACGAAATAAATTATTCAAGTTCCACTTTGTACAAATGAAATAGTTATAAGCATTATCACAATCTAAAAGTAGATTAAACAAAAAATGCAAAAACATGATTACATGATGAATTTTCTTCTTTGAACAAAATTGTATAAGTACGTAAGAAAATAATTTTGTAATACCTAACAATAAAATAGTACATTTTGCTAGAGTTTTCGCTTATGGAATACTTGTATACCTAATATTTGATATAGCTTATGTAATGTCTTTTTTAATGTTTTAGGAGTAAACATTAAATAGGTAAAGTTTTGTAATTGTAGCGCAAAATAATATAGTCGACTGAAGCTCGTGTTTACTAACATATCGATTTCCCTCGGAAAGCACTTATACGACGAGACTTTTTGCTGAATTCAGCGGAAACGAGCTTTTGTTCATCTAAATAAAGCGGGAAAGAGAGGCCTATTGTTATGAGAATTTTCTCTGTTCTCGATAAATTCCCGATTACTGTTTTGCGCGCAATAAAATAAAGGGCTTTATAATATATATATATATTTGTATTAATAAAGAAATACTAGAGTATAGTAACACTAATAATGTAATAAAATTTCAAATTCTTTCTCGGAGTTGCATAACCTTTCAATTGGGCCATCCTCTTAAATCTATTCTGTATTAGTATTAGTATTAATATTATTTTCCTGACTCAAAAACAATTTATATAAAATATTTATTAATCAAGTAATAGCATTAATTACAAATACATTTCAATTTGCACTTATATAACCAGTTCTTTAATGTCATAACAAGTATACAACTTCTAAAAGTAAGTAAAGCTAAAAACAGTAAGCTCATTCATTAAAAACAAAAAGCAGAAACGTCACCAACTACGTCAACAATAAGCTCATCAGCTCAATTAAATTTATACCTTTTACATTCGCGTCATCGTCGCTTACATATGTATGACCAGCGTTCATACCTACCTACGTTATAATAGATATACAGACCGTCCGCGGAAAATTTGATTATACCTACGCGGCTGGCGTTAGATATACATATACACACATATGCACACACACACATATATATATATATAAAACACGTGCCGCGGGGGCGAAGCTTCTTAGGCAATCGCGGACGTCGCTCGACGTCCCCGCGGAAAGGCGTAAGCCTATGAACTGCGAGTATACGTATAGAGGGAGAAGAACGCGTTCTTTTATGAGCTTGCGGTAAAAGCTTCTTTTAGTGGAGGTTTAGCTGATTTTCTTTTACATTCTTTGACTATGAGAATCTTGATCGTTATTGATTCAGTATAAAAAGCAAATTTTAAGCGGTTTACGCAATTGAATTGCCCTATAGATATGAATGAAATTCTTTTGAGTTTTATAACCATTTATGAGATTATCATCGGTATTTTAGTCTAAGTGAATGATTTATTGTTAGACCCTTAAATTATATTTTTCTATCAAAATCTCATTATTGTAAATACTGTTTTTTATACATATTTCAAATTACATTCTTCACTGGATAAACTATTAACATTTAAAGAATTATGATACTATAAATACTTAATGGCAAAATTAAGGCTAATTTAAAAGAAAAACATGAATATTTGTTCTGAGTCCATCCAATATTTTCTTTTTATGATTTTGTGTTGAATTTTGAGGTTGACCCAGTGTGTACTTTCGTACTATAGCTACATTTTTCTGTTTATTCGTTTCATGCCATTTTAGCGGATACTAGAGTTTTCGACAATTAAGGTAGCGCGAGCGCTATATTTTATATATTTATAATGATGAGAAGAAAAATATAATTTTCTTCTTGGCTTTGTCCTTCGGTATATACGGTAATATATATGAAAAGACTTTATTGATCTTCCCGAGGCAGGATGGTGATGGTGGTAACGACCACCGAAACGTTAAAGAAAAAAACGTTTTAATTTTTTTCTTTAAACATGCCTTCGGAAGTTCGATACAGTCTTTTCATATATGATATATATATATATATATATATATATATATATATATATATATATATATATATATATATATTATATTGTCTACTTCGTTTGATATAAATTAAAACATTCTCAAAGATTCTATGCATTGAAATAAATACTTCGGTTGTAGAAAATCTCCGAAAATCCACCTTCATTTATACGCGATTCCTTGCTTATGTGAAACAATTTGAACAAAAATATATATTTCCCCAATAACTTGTGAACCAATTTTAGTGAAAAATTCTCAAAGTTTATGACCTTCTTCAATCATAATAAAAAAGTTTCCGACGTTTTAATGTTATTAGAGGGAGAGAGTTTTTAAAAATAAGTGGTGTTCCCCTTCTAAAGAATTCTCATTAATAACAATTATAAAAATCATTGTGTAAAAGTTTAATTTTAACGTTATTTTGTATTAGCATAGAATTGCAAGTCGAAATTACCCAATTTTCACGTAGTAAATAAGATTATTTTATAATGCCGTAATTTCGAACTTTCACTGCGAATCAGCGATGTGCGAAAAAATTCTTATTACTAGCTATGTCACTCAAGGGACCAAAAGCAGAAGCTTCATCTTGTATTCCCGCTACTTTTTCTCATCATAATTTATGGCGTAAAATGAAACTCAAAGATAATACTTAGAGGAGACATAAGACACAGTTATTAATTTAAGAGAATAACTTAAATAATATATTATGTAAAAATTATTTAACTACAAAATAACTTTGTGATTCATTATTATTTCCAGCTCCTATAACAAGCATGCTGAGCCAGAAGTACAGCTGCAGGGTGGTGGTCTTCGTTGGCGGTATTTTTTGCTCTCTGGGTCTTATTATTAGTTACTTTGCGACTAGTTTAATACATCTTTTGTTTACTTTTGGAGTTTTAACGGGTAAGTGAAATCGTATTTATTAATCATATATTTAATATTAAAATATTTATATGTTTGCATCGAATCATATTAGGAGTAATGTAATGCATCCATTTTCATTTCACTGGCAAAACGTTAAAGTGGTAAAATCTGATTTTGTACACTTGCGTTTCTACCATATATAAGGAAATCTCAGAAATCCAATCTAATAAAAATAAATTTCCAAAAGTTCTACAAAGTTTTATACAATGTACACAGATATGAATCCTAACATACACATGAATGTTCTTGCACAAACGTAAATTGTAAAATATTTCAACCTTATGTGTTTTTGAGATTTCCGACGTTCTTTTACAAGAATTTTTAGTACTTTTCTTTTATTTTATGCATTTCAAAATCTTATACGAATTCACAAACTTATACAAACTTGATTTAAACTTTATTTTTTCCTATTGATTTCGAACGTGAGTCGAAGATACTGAAAGCAGCAAATGAAATAAGAACAATTAATTAATAAACTTTAGAGATAATATAATAAAATCATTACCTAGAATGTAAAAAATCCTAGGAAATTCTGGGCTATTTCATAACTAGTTTAAACAAATATATTAAATAGTTAGTCTTAACACCTTTAAAAATGTGTTCGAAATTCATAAAATCGTATCTCAGATATGCAAGGTAGACAGTCGTATTACAACTTTTATACAATAAACCCATACCTCAGCTTACGATAAAAATAGGTGATTTAAATATTAAGGGAAAAACTCTTAATATACATAGTTATAATTTGTTTTAAAAATTTATATTATAAACTGGTTTATATATTATTTATTAACAAGTAATGCCTGACTGAATTAAAATTGACATCACTTGTTTTTATCGGAAGGCAATATGTGACTTTATTGAAATAAATTTGACTACATCTTTGAGAAACGCTTGTTAAAATGTAACGGTGAAATACTGCTGTTTAGCTTATATCTCTATAAGATATGAATTTGTGGATAGAAAAAGTTGACGAGGTAAATTTAGATTTTTTAGTCAAAAGCTTCATTTGTGCTTGGAATATTTAAATTGATTTTCCAAATATGCCACTGTTTTTATAAGAGAAATATAATATGCTGATATTCTATTATTATTACTAGCCGTTTAAGTTAGAAACTTGTTGAACAAAATTTTTCTGGCAATATTTGCTAATAAAAAGAAAATTTCGGTGACGTATCCTAAAACAACGTATCCTAATTTAACGATAAGGATAAGAATCAGAACAGTTAAATTTACAATAAAATATTTATTTACCTTTATTATTTATTTTCTATACTAAATAGTTGATTTTACTAAATGCATTTATTTCACATTACGATAGAATAGTCAATTTTATTAACCCTTTGATTAATGACGAGATATCACGTTAGGACAAATTTCGTTGCCTGGGATATTCATAAATTTTTGCGGCCATCGAATACAATTCTGATATTAAATTTACAAAATTTCCTTACGGAAATGAACGCTTTTTGCAAACGACCGCCAGTTGGTGAAAAATCTAGTATCCCAACAAGTAATAAAGTTCAATAGGTTTCCTAAATCCTTAATTGCAAATTTTTTTAACAATTATCGCACTGCCTTACTAGATTAGATAGATAAGGATGTGTAAAAACTGCGTATTTTTGCCGCCAGGGAGCGTAGAATCTTCATAATTTATTATAATATTTTTTATTTAATGCACTTTAATGTTACAGTTACCTTTCTATACATCCAGGTAAAATTAAAAAAAACCCTTACGAATTAAATAATGTAGCAAAGAAATTTACAATTTTAACAATTTTAAAATTAAAAATTTCAATTTAATATAGGTTTTCATACTATAAAAAAGTAGTTAAAAAGGTTATTCAACTAATCAAATATTTTTCCATAATCTGTCATATAGTTTACAGAATCTAATATAACCAGATAAATATAATGAAGAAACTATGATAAACTTGCTTTCTCTTTATGGGGCAAAATCTGTTACCTTTGGCACACATCCTTCCTTCCACATTCTAAACCAATATGCTCAGTGCAATGATCGTTGAAAAACTGCGTAAAGCACGTACCACCCTAAGAATTCTCCCACTGTCTCAACGCTCAATATTCCTCACCCTCAAAACCTTGTCGATCCCTCACAGGCATCGGCGGTGGCCTGTCCACGACTCCGGGCATAATCCTCGTGTCGCAGTACTTCGACAAGCACCGGGCCCTGGCGAACGGCATCTGCGTGTCGGGCACCGCGGCCGGCAGCTTCGTCTTTCCCATGCTCATCGAGTACCTCGTGGCGAACTTCGGCTTCCACGGCACCTTCCTCATCCTCGGCGGCTGTATGCTGCACGTGTGCGCGAGCGCCAGTCTGTATCGGCCGCTGGAGATGAACTACGCGATGGAGGTGGAGGTGAAGGTACCCGTGGTGGGGATCGAGCAGGAGACGCCGGAAGCCCAGCTGCCCACCAAGAGGCAGAAGCTCGAAATGCTCTTTGCGCACGACGAGACGGCGAAGAATAACATGCTGAACGAGATGTTTCATCAGAACGTGCACGTTAATGGTGGGTTATGACACTGTCGAAATGGCTTTGTGCATTGTTGTTGAATGAACTGGGAAAAAAAATGGTTTATAATAATTGAGGTGGGTCTCAAATCTTCACAAATCGTCAAACGCTTGTAATTTTTTTCTTAATTTTGACATATTATTAGCGGAGTTCGAATAGTATACGACCCCAAATATTTTCGGATACTTTTCTGTTCTCTATAAATATCATGAAGAAACAACGAATTATCAATTTCTGAGCAGTGTACACCGCGGAAAAAATTATCCGTCGGATACATTGGTCGGATACTAAGTATCCGACGGATGCTTTCGTCGAATACTGAGTATCCGAAAAAAGTACCCAACGGATACTTTTCTCGAATACTTTATTCATTTTAAAATGTCTAAATGAGGTCAAAAATTCTCCCAGGCACCCTTAAACATAGGATACCATTCTGATGATACCATATATTTAGGGCCGCCCGGGCATATTTTACGTATTTTGATACCGGATATATTTTTACGTCTTCTGCAGTTCAATTTTTATACGACCAAAATGCGTATAAATCCTAAATATGCCCGGGCACCCATAAACATGTGGTATCATCGGGATCGCACACCATGTTTAGGGGGCTTGGGATAATTTTAGACCTTTATTAGACATTTTATCCGATGGATACTAGTTACAGATTTTCAGTATCCGACGAAAGTATCCGTCGGATACATTTTTAGGATACTCAGCATTCGACAAAAGCATCCGTCGCATACTTTTTTGGATACTTTTTTAAATCGCGTATATCGACTTAATACATGGTGTATGATACTTAGAAGTTGATATTTCGTGCTAATTCAAGCTACACTCTTTGCCATATGTGAAGTCGTTCATCTTTGACCCACAACCTGATCAATTCAATTGATAGCTTTAAAATCTTGAAACTTTAGCATTTAATGTTTTCAACATAAATGCTTTCCTTTCGAGATATTAGAATTTCTACATTAATCATTTATATATCTAGATATCTTTAGCTGAAGAAATATATTAATCTAAATTATTTGGCCTTTCAGTTATATTCTTATCTTTTCTTTATTTTAACTAAGTTTACGGATTCTTTATATCTATATTCATAAAGACATTTATGCAAATAACTGAAAGAAACATACTATTTTCAATTAGTTTCTATTTTCACAATTACAAAAATAATACAATATTTTCTTAGAGTAGCTACGATATCTACTTATATTTAAGATACCAATAAAAGAAATGAAAATATAATTAAGTTTCAATGCTGTAAAACGCTGGACGATCGACCCTATACCGCGCGTGTTCTCAATTGAATTTCACAGAGCTAGCGATCGAATTGACAGACAGCGAGGAGGAGAAGGACATTATGGGCGAGGCTCTCAGCATGAAGCCAATTTCCAAGATCCGCAGCTCGAGCATACTGCACAGCGTCGAGGACCTGTCGACCGATTCCACCTGCTTCTACAAGTCTCGCTCATCCCAGAGGTATACTATTTCATATTGTATATGTCGATTGCTATGCAATTAAATGTTCTCCTTTTAGAATTGGTTTCGATCGGCTGAAGTGCTGTTATAGTGCTGAATTGTATAGATTAAATAAAACAATTTTGTGGAAGAAGCTCAAACCGGCGATTAATTAGTTTATAATAGTTATTTATTTTAGTTTCAATTAATTATTTAACAACGAATCTTTTATTTAAATTTTTTCTGACGAAAATAAATTAAAATATCGAAAAATATTGTCAGTATATTTTATCTACTCATAGAAACTCGAAAATTACGTTTTCTGAAAGCAAACCGATGTTACTTGCACTATTACTTACAGCATAAAAAGGTGCTTTAATTTTGAAAATGATTGATCCTCATAACTATTGACAAGGTCAAATAAATCGACTAAAGTAATATTAGAATCATTACTACAATATAGCCAGCAACCCTGAGATAACTTCGGGTAACGCTTTTATTCACTTTCCAAATCTCAAGAGTCAGAAACAAAGTAATTTGAAACGAACCTAAAATGTAATTACTTAAAGCGATACATAGGTCCCCATCTAGGTCTGGAAGCCGTGGGCCCTGGCAGGGGGGCGGGTACGATTTCATGAACCCCACTAATATAAACTCTAATTCGATAAATCCGTACATCCTGTATCCTAAATCCTTTAATTCAATAACCAAAAAGCTTTGAGACATAACCTCTACACCAATAAAACCTAACCCCTAAACCCTCAAATTCTAAGTGTTTAAACAAAAAAATAGCGCTTTCCAGCACCCTTAAACGCTATGCTCCAAACCCTACTGAAAAATTCAGTGATAAATCAGCTGATTCTAACGATTATTTAAATCACCTAGTGGAATCTACTTCCTGCTTTGATCATTCGATTTATTGCCCGATTATGTTAATTGACTTATCAACCGATTTTATCAGCTGATTAAATAACTTGATGTAATCACCTGATTTATCAACTGACTAGTACCACCTGGATTATCCTTCAATTTGGAGCTTCGGATTTATATAACCTTACATGTATTGAACAGGTTTTTTCGGAACGATATTTTAAAGTAATAAATCCGGCGATAAGAAAGCGATCAGCAGCTTGTCTTATCAGTTGATTCCACCATATTACGTACGTTTCTTAAGTACCTAGGAAAGCCTTCTTGCTCTCGCCACAGTATTTGTATCCATTTCCCCCGTCAATACAAACCTACAATCCTCTACGTACGTAAAAAAGTAGCCCATGGATCACTCTCACCTTCGCAACAGGTCTCTGCGTTCATCCGCCCTGGCAGTTGGTCCACCTGGCGCGCGCGACAGCTACGGCGACGCCACGTCCACTCCCGCGCCCGCCGTCGTCATCCCCAATCGCCATCAGCTCCAGCCACCGAGCAGTCTCACCGCCGAGCAGTCCGCCTCGAAGGAGTCGCTGCCCCAGCGTCTCACGCGCTACATCGACCTGAGCCTGCTGCGCGAGCCGCGCTTCATCATGATGTGCCTGTCGGTCACCCTCATGTCCACCGGCAGCCCCTACATGCTCTACTACCTGCCGGCCTACGTGCACGCGCGCGGCTACACCAAGTCCGAGGCCGGCTACCTGGTGGCCATCTCCGCGGCGCTGGACCTGTGCGGGAGACTGGGACTGGGCTGGCTGTCGGATCTGCAGCTGTTCGATCGCAGGAAAGGATACATCGGAAGGTTGGTGGATGGATGAGGAAGGGGGGGGGGGGGGGGGGGTTTGGTTGTTTTGTCGTGTGGGGCTTGGAGAGAGCGGTTTGAAGTTGAAGTGAAACGTAGGGTGGCTCTGTATTCCGGTTGAAAATATTCAGTTGGTAGTCAAGTTGAAGGTTTACTGAAATGATCTAGCTGGCGATGCGCCTGAAATTCATTTGGATTTTAGATGGATTTAGTTGGAATCCAAGTGTTCAGGTAGCTTTTCAAATGGGTTTGATGGGATTTTAAGGTAAATTTCTAGTCAGATCGAAATGCATGTTCAAATACATTTCAATTGGAAATATATTTCAGTTTGACTAGAACTCTAGCTGAAAATTGAACTGGATTCAACTAGCTGGAATCTAGATAGATTTCACATGAATCTTCAGCTGGATTTTGGGTGAACTTCAAAATGGATTCGCAGTTTGATATATTCAACTGGGTTCCAATATGGCTCGCTCGCAAAATATCGGTTCATTCACGATAAGTGCATGCGTAATAATATATGGGTAATAATTATAATTAATAATAATAAATAATAGTAATAATAATAGTAACAATATCAATAATAACAATAATAACAATAACAATAACAATAACAATAACAATAACAATAACAGTAACGGTAACAGTAACAATAACAATAACAATATCAATAACAATAACAAAAACAATAACAATAACAATAACAATAACAATAACAATAATAATAATAATAATAATAATAATAATAATAATAATTAGTAATATATGGGCATCTATTGAGTACGCGTTTACTCAATATATTATGATTTATTTTCACTTATTTTCAAGTCACTAGCACCAGTGGAAAAGTGTTAAATTTTAATTGGAATATTTATTTATTACTCATTATTATCTCTTTCAAAATTTTAAATAGCCAAAAGTGCAAAAAGGTGTGCGAGCTTCATTTTTTTGAAAGATCATATCTTTATAGAAATTTGGACGTAAACATTTCATGGAAACCTTTGCACAAATAAAGTGCTTGGAAAGCAATTACTTTTAACTTTAGAAAAAAATTTAAATAAGAAATTTCTATGATATTTCAGATGTATAAACAATATATGTTCTTCATATATTAAAATCTAAAAAAATTATTTTCAGCATTTGCTTATAATGGTAGCAATAAACTCTCTTTATGCTTTTTAAAAACTGAAGTACTTAATTATTAGCTTCTTGAACATTTTAACTGTACAGACGATCTACCATAAAGTTGCAACTGTTCCAGAGACCTACTTTCGAAATATCGCCGCTCGCGACGTACTCTTAAAAAGTTCCATGATTTAATGTTGAGCACTTGAAAACTAACTTCATCACTTGAATATTATCAGTCAACTCAGGAACAATTCAGAGCAATCCTTTTCGCTGCTTGCTCCATTTATTTCATTCTAATATAACTTAATATGTATTAAAATAGTTATAATTATTGTGCATAGTATTAACAAACTTTTAATGACGAGTGATTATAATTTTAATACACGTATTATCTTTAACAGCTAGTCTATTATTAATTACTAGCTCCATTATCGATTTATGTCAGATTATGTAAAATAATATGTAAATAATATTCAAATATCATTTTGATATATAATAATGTAATAAGCTTTTTTGCAAAAAGCGGGTGATTACTAATTAAGTCGGAACTTATTTACTTATTTAAGTGTAAAATGAAGGAGAGGGCTGGACTGATAGAGATTGATATTCTAACTAATAATAGACATGAAAATATATAATACAGAAAAAAAGGCATAATATATAATACATGACTCCAAAGATTAGATTTAATATTATAACGCGTTAACATTTTGCAACTTTTTCTTTTCAAATATTTCCTTTTAAAGCAATGTTTTTACATTTACACAAATATTTCGGTTTGTATCGTATCTTAAATCTAATAGAATATATGAAGAGTACTATAAATATTTTTTCTAAATTTTCAAATTGTTATAAATAAATAATGTAGGAAAATCTGAATTATGAAATGCGTTTACAAAAATTTCTTTCTTAAGTACAAAATTCTTTTCTGAGCAAAAGTTAATTTACAATCTACTGGAAATATCGAGATGAAAATCAGTTCTCAAAGAAGCTTTACGGGTCACAGAGTTCGAATACGGAGTCGAATTTTCGACATTTTAAAAATCGTTATAGAAATTACAGTCCGCTACATTACGTCCATTATCTTAAATTTTTAACCTATATAATAATTCGATTCGCAATTCGCAATCAGCGACCGGCAAACTCGAACCGAGACCAAGCTTCGCGAAAATCGATATAGACAGCAAATATGCGCGCCTCGAAGGAAGCTTAACGCAATCGAGCCTCTCGTTGTTTTCTCTGCTGCAGCATCGTGGGCGCGGGCGTAGCAGTCCTGGTGATCCCGCTCGGCCACTCGTTTTACGTTCTCGCGTGCAGCGTCGGCATGTACGGCCTGTGCCTCGGCTGCTGGTTCCTCCTGGTGCCCGTCCTGCTCGCCGATCAGTACGGAACCGACAAGATTTCCTCGAGCTACGGACTCGTGCGCATGTTCCAGAGCATCGGCGCCATCACCATACCGCCCCTCGCAGGTACGTGTACTTAGCGTTATCTATTTTCGAATGATTGAAGAGAGATTGGTAAGGAGAAATTATAATAAAAAAAAGGGAATTAGGAAAGAGAGTACTAGAAATCAACTGAAGAAACCAGAAATACTGGTACCTAGAGAAGAAGCCCTGTACTTGTTGTTTGATTTAAGGTGATGCTAAACCCACCCATCACCAATAATTACGAGGACCCACTTTCTCCATTTAATTTTCAATTTTGAGTAAATATCTCTATGGAACTTTGTTGTCCTAATCAAAAACAATAACTTTCCATAGAGATATTTTCTCAAAATTGAAAATGACGCGAGAAAAGTAGTTCCCGGTATTAACCGGTAACAGGGGGTTTAACATCACCTTAACATTTATTTAGTCAGGGATCCCAAGACAAAAGAATCTGAATAATTGTTAATTTTATAAAAGTGTATGCTTGGGGTCCTTGAGTTACCCCTCCTCCCCGTTCCTTGGTAAACTACGTTGCAAAAATAGGCTTGGTCAAGCGAGGATTAATATGCCCTAGATCACAATAAATGGGCACTTAAAAATGTTCGTTGTTATGATAAAAATGGATACCTTTTAACTTAACTCGTATGTATTGTAGACATAACTTGTAACATTTAAATGAATGTTAACGTCATAAGGTTTAATTTAAGAGCTTATAACTATATAAAAATCTTGATTTGACTTATATTGACACTATAATGAACATGAAGCTGAAATAACATGAAAATAAATGGACTTGAAAATCTGTAAAATATGTGCTAATTATCATGTTACTTTCAGCATTATTTTCAATTAGTACAATAGCTTTGAATGAATATATTATAGTATATTTTTAATGACATTTTCAAAGAGAAAGTCATTAATGAAAAAGTTGACATGTTAATAAATGATCTAAAGATTATTAAGATCTGAAGTGTTAACTTTCATACATTTTTTCTTTTAGTTTTGAAGAAGTTGTGAAAAGTTACAGTACGTGAGTAGAATTTCCAAATGTACCCATGGGAATGAAAAGTTAAAGTAAATAGCAATTCATTCCATTTTTGGGAAAGTTATTTACTAAATCAAAAAAAAGTAGTAAATGTCAGTCTTATAAAGTTTAATTTCTCATTATTATTTTAATGATTAATTCAGTATGATTATGATAATTTTATATAAGCTTTGAAAATAGCTTACTAAAATATTCAATTTAAAAATGCATTAATAGCCAGAAAATTGCCTTTCCGAACATTTTATGGTTAATTAAAAGCTCCACCGAGCAAAATATCTACGAGGGTAATAAAGTTTGTTGTTCCTGGCCAAGGTTAATAACATGCATCTATAATGCAGCACGTTTTACATCATAAAAATAAACTGTAGTATATTTACGTAACTACTTTACAGCGTGTATATAAAATCGCTGGCTAAAAGAGTAACTTACCTTTCATGCGCTATAAAATAATTCTTTCGGTAAATAAAACTAAAATTTTAATCGCTCTTAATCCATTAGTATCGATCTATCTTGGCAATCACGCGACAAAATTATCAAACTAAAATACCTACGTAATCGCCGATGAAAATCCACGTTTCCTTGCTAACGAGAGCGAATAAGGCGGCATTTTATAAATAGTCGTAGAAGCGCGCAACTGCCAAATGCTCCTTAATGCATGCGAAAGATGCATTATAAGAGGCGCATGCCGCCCACGAGCCTAGCGACATTTGCTCTTGGATTTGCGTCGTAGGTACTTAGCATGGTCACGAAGTCTTATAATTTCGATTTGAAATATAGCCGCAATTAAGAACCAATTCCGAAGTTTTCTCATTAGCTTTGTATTAATTTTCTCGTCAATCAAATATATTTATCGCACGAGTCCGTAAAATATGTAGGCGAATTTTTAAGAAACGAGCCTTTTTGGAGTGATTTATGTAATGAGCTTGTCTTAAATTTTATTTTTTAATATTTATGGATTAATAATTTTTAAACTGTAAAATTTCATAGAATTAAGATAAAATTAAAATTTTTATTTAAATAAAATATTCTTAAAATTTCAGATTATCTTAATATAAATAAAGTCTTAATATTCGTAAATTCTTGTACATTATGATTAATTAAAAATTAAACATCGATAGGTCTGCTAATTATTTATTGAAAGATTATTGAATTTTTTTATCCGTGCATATATCAACAGCTTCAGTCTGCTATATATACGTCCTCATATATTCTATAACATGCTTTATTTTAATACAAATCTTAGTATAAAGTATAAGTGAATGGGAATCAGTTATTCAAATTGTTCCTGCACATACATTTTTGTACTGCCTAAGTATGGGAAATCTTACTTAAAGAACTGTGACTATAATAGTGAAAGAGTACATAGAAATTTATTATTCAATGTCCAAGCAACGCGTTTTTTTATATTTTAAACTATTATACTCAGCTTTCTTACCAAATTTTTTATGGTCTATGCTGTTTGAGCTGTATGAATTTTTGATGGTATCATGTTGACTACTTTTATTTGTGACAGCTCGAGATTGCATGGGAATTACGGCTCAAGTAATTTTATAAAAGATCGTGTCTTTTCTGAAACGCTTACATAAATGATTCTCCACAAGTATACAAATTTGTGTTACTGATCGATAATTTTTCTAGAATTTAGAATTTCATGGCCAAACTCTTTTTGTTTTTGAAACTCTCAGAAAACTTATACTACAAATGAGTTCTTTCTAATTTAATCTCAAATCTTAAGTCACATAAAACAAAATTTTATGAACAAAAATTAGATAATCGAAAGAATAATGCCCATGCGGCTCCAGGTACATATAGCGGTATTTATACAGCTGACCTATAAAACTGATACCAGCATGATGATTCCATAAAATATATAGCATTATATAACAATTTTTTCTGCATAAAGTGAAACACATGCAAAAATAAAAAATAAAAATATTTTTAAAAGAAAATAAGAAAAAAAAACATTTTTAATCCTTACTACTGACTTTCTGATAAAATCTGAATTTTGTCACTTATTTTATGGAATTCGAACTTCATTTTTCAAATTTTCCTGGTTCAAGTTACCAGGTAAAATCTTTTTTAATATTCATATTATGATAATCTCTAAATAATAGAGTTGATTTCGTGTACGTCCCTATATTCCCTACAATAGGAGACTAGGGAGTTTGGGTCACGGAATATGATGCAACTTTGGAGATCGACTTTTGGAACTTAAAAATAAAACACTGCAGTATTCGCTATTCTATCCAATGAATCTTAAAACCTAAGATAGAATTAGAAAATATTAGCACTGCTTATATAGGCAATATTTTGTATGAAGAAATTTGTATGTTTCGTTCAAAGACCCACTGGATAAAATCACGAGAGTTCATTTTAAGGTTTACAAAAAACCGAGCCCCAAACATTCATATAAATCCGTGAAGCAAATACTGTGGTGCGCACCTGCGGACATTCTCCTTTCAAAATCATTACTAAGTCTACTATATATACACAAAATTTACGCATTTTTCAGAGCAACTCCCGTATCTCTTACTTTCTTTTCAACAAAAATTCATAAAAGATTCCAGAAATTCAACGTAGAAAAGTAACTTTATGCTGCAACACAAAAAATAAAAAAGTTTTAAATTTTAGTGTAGGTACCATCCCGTTAAAAGGCATACATAGATACTACGCCAAACACATCCATTCCACGCCGTAAAAAACAAAATTTATCGTCTTCGCTGTATACACACAGCTTAAGAGCAAGTCCGTGCCAGGCACGCGCGGGCGCCTGCAAGTATAGCAGTACACCACACCCGGCGAGCATATACCATCGATATCGTGAGGCATCGTCATCGCGGCGAGCAGGATATCTCGCGACGACGACACACAGTATACACACTTGATACGGGGGTATTAAATAAAGTCGCTTTGCCGTCGGCGTTGTTGTCGTTGTCGTTATTTTTAGCGGCGAGCAAGGCCGAGAGGCGCACACACGCGATCCCCACGAGGTGGAGAGAGAGAAAGAGTCGAGAAACCGCGAGGCTCGGCCGCGAGGGGATGTAAAAACAACTTTTAATGTACACTTTTGTGTATGAGTGGGTACTTGATTTCGGACTTCTGAGATGAATGCGGAAGTAGGCCGACGAGCTTTACGAGCTTTAATTATTTTGCGTTTATAGTGGTTTGTGAGGTTATGTTGAACATGTTTGGACATACTTTGAGCTCCTTTTGTATTGGTTTTTGGTATCGACTATTGGAAAGATATTGCGTACGCTGTATACACGTGCCAAAAGTCGTGTATTGAATTACTAAATTTGATTAAATTTTTTACCTACATTCGAGGTTTTTTAATTAAGATAAATGTACTTTTAAAGATTGTTGCTTATAAATGCTTGCGAAATTATTCAAATTATGAATGACAATATTTCTATGTGTACCATATTTTAATTTCCAATTATTATGGCCATTCTGTTTACTTATTTTCCAACATGCAGTAATTATATAAAATTTAAAAATATTTTGATATGAATTCTTAATATAACTTACATGGATATTCTTAAATATTATTATAGTTGACTACAGTTACTTAAAAATACCGAATAAAAATTGTTTACATTATTCAAGTATTTAAACTTTTACGCCATACTGCTTTATTAAATATCGTAGACATTAAAATAACATTTTGTTTGTCAGTCAAATAAACCAACTATATCTTGTTCATGTAATTATAAAGCAAGATACAAATGGATCGATTTTTTTGCTTAAACAATGCCTTAATATCATAAAAATAATATGCACTTGGTCCTATAGTGTAGAAAAAATTTTAAAAGGCTCCCCCAATGATTTCGCCGTAGTGCTTCGCAGCGTTTTATGGGCACGTTTAAGTGTTCGTAACACTTTAAACGCGAATTTTTCGAATCACTTTTTTCAACCTTAGCGAGCACATAACTTCAACACAGTTTCATGGATTAGTTTGAAATGTTGACAGTAGTTTCACAAAATTATTCTCCCTAGAAGTACGTGGGGGTTTTACAATTCAATTTTTTTCGGCTGCTAGTGGTGTTACCTCTTAACCCTTTAAGACCGAAGTTGTTTCGAAGTTGAAAAATAGTACATTGTGCAACTAGGGAGGAAAGTTGGATTTTTCTAACGAGGATGATTTTTGAGCACCAGTGGGAGTCGAGGACGCCGTAGGCGCCCGAGACGTACACTAGTGCTCAAATCATCATCCAAGTCTGAAAAAGCCATTTCTCCCCTTGTTACAGACCGTGCTCTTTTTAATAAGGGCATGAATAGGCCCTTTTTCGTGAAAAAGAGCAGATGTGGAATTGGGTATTTCGAGTCGTCAACTACACGAATAAAAATGAAAATATCAATTATTTTTTATTAACTCCTAGGTTTTATATTTTGTTATAAAAATACAAAAATTTAACATCAATTAATTTTTCTTACTAATTTTGTTAAAGTTCTTCACCTCGTCTTCTTAACAATAGAGTTAGTATTGTACGTTTACCTGTATTTTCTTACTACACATCCGTGAATATCTTAATTTTTCTAATTCTAAAATTGTTATTTTAAATATTAAATTGCGTTTCCTTCATCTTAACGAAAAAATTATTATAAATTCTTTAATATTAGATTTCTTAAATTCTAAAATACAATACACAGAAAATTTTCTTATAAAAATACCGTCAAAAATGCCCTAAGAATTATCCTGGTTTATGAAATAGAAATGACCATTGGTGCATGCAAAGAAATATAGTGAATCAACATTAATTTTTACCGCGCTCGAAGATACTTTTTTCCCACGAAGACAAAATATTTCCCCTCATTTATCGTATTTTTCACGTTAATTTTATCAGCAAATGCTCTCTGCGGGGTCACTATCATACATTTTTCGATAATGCTCTCATTATCTACTTCGTGAAGATAATAATATCTGACCTATTCCAACGAAGGTTCTAGCCGGATAAGCATGTCATAAGGACCCCTCAGATATTTGATATTATACGGAAATATAACCCCTGTCAGTTTTTACCATCTTGAAAATATATTTTCACAAATTTCGTGACAATATAAGTGTTATAATTGCGTGTCCATTATCCTGATGAATAAAGTACTTATCGATATTTTCGGTCGAAAATACGTGGGTTTGAAATACTATCTGTCCTTAAAATGAATCTACCTTAACAAAGCGCATCTTCAGCAATTTAGAAACAATACTGACATTAAAAGCATAAGTTCAAAACATCAACTGAATATTTTATAAACACATAATCTTCAGGATGATCGGTCAATATAACCATAAAATTCTCGAATTTGAAAGCGTATCTGCACATATGCTTTACTTCGTCAGGAAAACAATGAGTTTTTGGTTGATGTGTTGCAGATATGTACCGTTGTGTGCATGTAAAGCTCTTATTTTGCTCTGTTATCCGGTATAAAGGCAGATACTCTTTTTCGTACAAAATATTTCTCAAAATGAAACTAACAAGGAGAGTGACGAAGTGCGGGTCGCGAATATTGATGAGGTTTTGAGAGCTGTCTTCTGGTGTCTAAAAGTGAATCCCAGCACCCGGTGTGTTGACTAACGAGCCGCTGTTATCGAAATATAGTCAATTATGTCCCAAATAACCATTGTTTAGTAAAAAAATGATACCTCTACTTCAGATCATAACTCCGTAAATTTTTACTTAGAACAAACAACCCAAAAGTAGGTTAAAGTAGAACGAAATAGCTTTAATTTCTGCTTTATTAGATATAAAAATATTAATCTCTTGCAAAGATATTAATTGTCTAAGAAAGTGATAAAAAAATACATGAAAAATTGAAGATTTTAATTATATTTTAAATCGATGATTTTCCATGCATTTCATATTACTATTTTAATAGTTAATAACTTTGCAAGAGATTAATATTTTTATACGAAACAAAGAGGAAATTAAAACAAAGCTCTTTTATTCTACTTTTACCTACTTTAGGATTATTTTTTCTGAATAAAAACTTGTGGAGTTATGATCTGAAGTAGAGGTTCCATTCTTTACTAAAAACGGGTATTTGGGACACAATTGGCTATATCTTGATAATATGGGCTCGTTAGCTAAAATGACGGGTGCTGGGGTTCATTTTTAGACATCAGAAAACCACTTTTAAAGCCTTATCAAAATTTGCCGCCCTCACTTCGTACACTCTCCTTGTAAGAGTACAAAAGTAGACTGAATAAATTAAATAAAGTAAATTAATCTAAATGACTTAACATTATTAAAGATTTTAAACTTTTAAGCTGTTATGTTAATAGTTTTTTGCTGATTTTTTCCAATTTTAGTTTTCATGTAGATAAGTACTTTCTTCGCCAGGACGGCAGCTTTTGTTTCGACACTTTTTGAGAATAATTATACGTTTTTTTCTGTAACATTCTGAAGTAAATTATGCATTACCTAAGACACGTGAAGATTAAATAAGTAAGTACATTGTTTTATAACAAAATAAAATGACTTCTTACGCACTTAATACCAAATATAGGATTTAAATTGAAGGGCCTTGCTACAATAAGGGGATTAATACTTTTCTGATGACTTTTATCTCAAATAACAATCACTCGAATAAAGAAACAAATATATATATAGAAGAGTATATAGCGAAATTGAAGTAGAACTAGAACTTAATAATACTATATTTTTGTTCCTTTATTCGATAATTATTATTCCAGATAAAAATGATAAAAAAAGTGTTAGCCCTCTTATTGGATCCGGCTTTTTTCAACCATTGCTTTTTGCTTATAAATTCTCATACAAAGCTTAAAAAGGCTTGAAACGTTATCCACAGCTTACTATTTTGATATAGGTACAAACATACCCCTCCATGTAAGAACACAAAAATAAAAAGCTCAAACACCTATTCGTTACAAAAGCGGATATTACCTCCCATTTATTCCCATGCAAGCAGAACCGCGCACAACTTCTGTACGGCATTCGAAAAGGTGGAAGGCCATTAACCCGCCACCACTGCGGCGCGTGACTGGCATACGCGATTGGCGTTAAGCGCCAAATGAAAGCTCGAAGGAATTAGCTTCGCTCGCGCGCGCGTAAGCTCCTTCCTTCCTGCATGTGCTGCATGCGGAATGCGCGCGTACGTCGCACGTATATACAATATCGATTTGCGCGCGGTGCTGGACACACATTAGAGGGACAATGCCGCGGCCGTGTCGCGAGCGTGTTCTTGCATTGTTCGCGAGTGAGAGTGTGAGAGGTGAGAGAGGTCGGGCGTTAGTTAGTTGGTTTTGCGAATATGTGGGTTTTCAGCGGATGTACATGGATGATTCTTAGAAACGCGTGAATTTTGATATTTTATGTAAATTCATTGGTAGTATTTCGAGTATGGAATTTTCTTCGTATTGGGGTGATTTTTTAATGAGAATGCTATTATATATTAATTATTTTAGGGCTTTAAATGGTCTTTAGAAAGTTATCGAGAAATCTCTACTAGAAGAAATCATGTGATAAATTATATACTGTTTGACAGTATATATCACATAATTAAGTAAACTGATTCAATAGATTATTTAAATCACCTAATGGGATCACCAGATCTGATCAACTGATTTGTCATCATTGTGTTAGTGGATTTATCACCTAATATTGTCAGCTGACTAAATTGCCTGATGTAATCATCTAAATTATCGGCTGATTTATCGCCTAACAACATCGTTAGAAAAAATAATTTTTCAAACTACGTAAAATGTTACAATACATAGATCTGACACTTCATGTGGATAGTAGTATCATCAGAATGAAAATTTGAATGTGGAAATCCAGATCTGTGTACATACCTTTACGTTTTTAATATTTAGCAAACATTCTATCTGAACAAATATTTTTTCTTTTTAGTTACAAGGGATAATTTTTTTTAATGTGCACTTAATAGTTGTCTAGAAACCAACTCTGACTACGCGCCAAGCTGGCAGGTGGGCGTCAGCCCTAAAAATTCAAATAATTTTTTTTACATAGTAATAGGTGTAAAGTACGTCGTTTGCGTTAAAATTGAACTTTACGCAAAGTCTGCGTAGAGTAAAAAATTTAAAGAATATTAAAATTGAAGTAAATAATTTCGAAAACATATTTGAAATATATTTGCAATATATGATATATATTCAATATATTTAAAATATATACGAAAAATCTCTAACCATAGTATCAATCAATTATTGCATTTTCATTCATAAATTAAGAAAGAAATCATTAATTTTTTTTAATTTAAATCTATATATAATTTAAAATTTTTTTTTGAATAATATAAATATATTTTTTGCTGGATGGTGCCCCGGTGGGGGCTCCGTCCTTTGCACCCCATCCTTTATTCCCACCCCCAACCCGTCACCGCCGTCCCTTCAGCCCTTTTTTAAATCATATTTTATTGATTTTTATACTTTTTTTTATTACATTTTATTATTCATGCAGTTATAAGTACAACTATCAGTGGAGGCGTACTTTACGCATACTATAAAAAAATGATATTCGCCACACGGGCATAATCTTTACACTGCATTCGTGTGATCGCGCGACACTTGGGCTGGCTGCGCCGGACCTCGTGCGCTTCGATCACAACTCGGTGCGTAAAGATCAACTTTACGCCTTAGTGACGAAAACTACTATTTATTTAATTAGGTAAAGTTAACTCTATTGCTCGGTTCATAGTCATCTAAATTAAGAACCTATTTGTCGCTACGAGTTAGCGCATGGTAAAAGTCTGTTTCTACACACCTTAAATTACTAATTCCAAAAGAAATCACAGTAAAGTACATTTCGACTTTATTTCTTAATCCGCTTGGCCCAAGACATTCGTATAGTGTTTCCACATATTTGTTATAAGTATGTTTTTTAATGTATGTTTCTTAAAAAATGTGTTTACAATAAAAAATACCTTTATGTAGATTTTTAGGTCGATCGCTTTTATTCTGAGTAAACTTGATATTATACGCATACAAACTGTTCTGTTTACGCGCGGTCAAACAAACGTTAAGAATAGAGAGCAAAATAAATACAAAGAAAGTTACGTTTAGGTTGTGATAAAAAATTAATTTCTCTCCTATTCAAATGGACAAAAAAATCAATTTCCTTTCTCTTTCAGTAGAGAAAACTTTAATTTCAAGAGAATTCCTGGTGGAAATTAAAAGCGTATAAAAACTATAAAACGTACGTAAATGTGTGCAAATATACCAAAATATATGAAACTACACGTCTTTGCAGAATTTGAAATATTTTGTACAGCCATATGAACTAAAGACTTTAAATTAATATGCGCTTTTTCATATTTTCATAGATACGTACATAATGGATACTCATACTGCTCTTTATACCTTACCGAATGAAATTTGACTATGAGAGTTAAAGCTAGATTTTTTTACGATCAATATATTTTACTTAGTATACACATTCCGTTAGTGCATATGACTTATTAAAAATATATATCGATCGAAAAAGTTATAAATTACAATACGGACAATTGTCAATACTAATAACGCCCATATTCACATTTTGTTCGATGAGATGTGAAGGGTACCGACTGTACATTATATCTTCACATACACTTTTATGCATTCACAAGCCTTTATCTAATTTTGGTAAAACTCTTTCCTTTCCATTAGAAATCACGTCTCGAAGACAAAGAGCCGAGCAAAGAGAAGCTAGAACAAAGCTATATATAGCCAGAAAACGCGAAGTAGTTGCAATTTCGGTTTCTCGATCTCTCTAGAGTCCTATCAATCCTCTCGTAAATTTGATTAAAAATCCCACTCTGATACGGCGCCTATGTCTAGCAGCAGTCGCGGGTACATATATATTAGCCTATCGATCGCGAGAGTCGAATCGCTCGAATCTTCCCCGAGCGCGAGTCCAATTCGAGAACCAGAGACTTCAAGCGCGATTTATAAATATCGTGGGAAGGAGGGTTTGAGTTATCGGAGTTCAAGGTAGTCGCCCCGTTGCACTCGCTGCTCGCGTTTAATTAGTCTCGAGTGAATCATCTCTCGGCAGGGCTTCTTTTTTAATTTTTGAGGAGTAGATTGGCTGAGATCGTTATGGGTTGCGAAAGGCGAGTAGTGCATTTTGTATGTTTACTCGCTTATAGTGTGTGTATTAGATCGCCAAATTTTTGGATTCAAACATTTAATTGCTAATTAATAAGAAATACAAACGCTTTACCGAAAAAAGGTTTCGAAAATTGAAATAGATATTTATTTCAATACTTCATAGAATATCATGTATTCGATAAAGAAACATTTATTCTATTTTCGTAAACGTTAATTTGAATTTAATGAAATAATAAATAAATCATTGTTCATACTAATAAATGATTATTAGTATCAAATAAAAGATTTTTTAGGTATTGAAATATTTATTTGTATTTAGTAGTTTGCTGTCAGTGTTTCAATATGTTGAAATAAACTAATTGGTTAGAATAAATGTATTAGTTAGAAATAACATATTCGATTTACTTCTTGAAACTTGGCGTCCTGACAAATTGCACTGTATGTGGTACCTCGTGTAATTAATAATGAAAGATGTTATGATTGATTGTAATGTGAATACGTGTAAAATTAAAAGATGTTCAAAATTATTTGATTTCCTATTAAAGTAGCTCACCAGCTATTGTTCTAATAAAAAAAGTTTTCTTTAGATTCTGTAAAAAATGTAACTAATATATGTAAATTATAATGTTATGTACAAGCCCTAAACGTTTCAGAGGAACTAGTCGTACCAAGACCGAGATATTTATCAACAGAGATTGATATTCTAGCACAGAATCTCGAACAAACATCGAAATATCAATCATTGATAATACATATTTCGGATTTGGTACGGCTCGGACCTCCGAAATTTTTAGGGCTTGTAAATAACATTTACATATAGTAAACTGTAAATTTTTTAATAGAATCCAATGAAAACATTTTTTTATTAATATAGTTTAACTGCAGGTGTATATGTACACCCAATGGTAAAACCATTTTTTCAAATGTGCCCTTAAATAACAATTTTTTCATAGGCGTAAGAGACAAAATCGCTAAAATCGATAAAATCTGAAGTCATCTTTTGTTGACTTATCGGTGACTTGACATTCTTACGCCTATGGAAAAGTTGTTATTTAGAGGCACATTAGGAAAATGGTTTTACCGTTGGGTGTACATATGTGTGTATGGGCGTGTGTATGTTTAAAAAAGAAAACCTAATTTCCGTTCAATTTATATATCTAACAATCTTCGCAAAGCTATTCAGCGGAAGAAAAATAAAATAATTATTTTTTAAAAATTTGTAAATATATCAATTTTTATTCGACATGTTCAACATTTTTTTAAGTTTATAAGATATTATTAGACTGGCAATACTTAAACACTTGTGTTTTATGAATTAATTATATTATATAATTTAAAGCAAATTTCCGTTATAAAATTCTTAAACTCGATTTTTAAGGACTTCTCTTTGAGAAAGCATTCTGCTATGCAGTTAGTTAAGCATTAGTAAAGCAGTTGGTTAAGAATTCTGCTTAAGCAGCGGTTTTTTACTAGCGTCAAAACTTATGGAGTTACTATAAGAAGTAAAGGTGTTATTTTTTTAAAATAACGGTTACTTAGGGCACATGGATTATAATTCAAAAAAATACGTAAGCGTTAATCATGTGTAAACGAACCAAATAAAGGAAACAAAAAATTGGTAATTTTCTTAACTGAGAATTATAGAAGTAGTTTTAAACTTATCCATCTTCATATCCTACTTCATATCCACCTCAAATTGTACCCAAATTTCTTCGAATATTTTTCGCGTTCTATTAAAAAAGTTAATGAATTGTTTCATTAAGTACTGTTGGTCCACTATAATAGACAAATAGAGACATAGTTAAGGTAAAACAAAATATATACGAAACTTTTTACCAATGATCATTTAATCAAGAACCAGAAATTTTCATTAATAAAATAACAAATAAAAAATAAAAAAAATTAGTATCACGACCATTAAAAAGCTCAACAACCGAATCCAATTCGCTGAAACAATATAGTCGATCTCCCGATAATATCGAAGCACCGCTTACTGGGGAATACCAGCAGCTCCGCTCGTACATATATTTGACTTCTTCGCGCTCTATACCGTCTGATTGATCGCGCGCAAATCGCGAAATTCCTGGCGGGTGTGTATAGGTGCGCGCACTCGATGCCTATATTCCCCCAGCGTTTTCTTAACCCAGAAAGCCTCGCGCGCACGTCTGTTTTTCTCGCGACGTCGTCGGAGCAAACAATTGAGCAATTAAACACACTCGCGAGAGAGAAAACAAGTTCTTCAGAGCGCGCAATTAAATGTTTCAATCGACTTGATGCGCGCGGCGCGATGAGCCTGCGAAATAGACATTGGTCTTCTACTTCGTCGATGACGAAATGTTGATTTTCCTTATTGTTTTTTTTTTAGTGCTTTAACGGTCGCAAGTTGTTTGCGTGTTTTTCTTTTGCTTTAATTGAGATGTACGGTTTTTTTATATTGCTGGATTGAACTGTAATTGCTATGGTTAGAAGAAGTACGCAATTTTTCTGGAAATAAGAACATTATACTTGAAGATCAGAGAATCATAGTATTGTGTTTTCTCAGAAGTTACGGAAAATTTATTTTACATCTAAAATATAAAAATGTTTAAAAAAGATTAAATTAAATGTAATTTAAAATATAATGATTCGGATACACCGATAAATTATTATTTTGTAAAAATGATTTATTAAGTATACAAAAAATCTACCGAGAAAATAAATAATATTTATTTAGAAGAATTTGAAATTCTGGTAAAACAAAAGTAGATAAGTTAAAGTAGTTTGTTATCTTTATTAGACAAATTTAACTTTACAAGTCTCTTTTGGTAGGTATTATTACCAGAAAACAGTGTAAAAAAGTTTGATTACGATTAAGAAATTGCAATTTAACATAGATAACAGGTACAGAGATAATTTTTAGATATGAATTACCGTTAAGATCATTGTAAACGTGGGACATTCTTACTTCCGGGAGAAAATTACTTTGATGAATAGTAAAATTTACATTACTGAACGGTAACAATTGCCCTGATTCATTGTATAATCTACTCTACTGAATGGTAAAAGTTATAATGGATAATATTAATTTTACCGTTCATGAGTTAACGGCAATTCTTATCAGAAAATTATCTTTGTTTTAGTCACCTTTTACATGTTTTATTACTAGTTTTTGGAATGTTTTACTGATAATTCTATTTTTTATAATAATGGAATGTAAATGAACCACATAATATGATTTTCTTTGTATAAATTCTAATTTTAACATATTTAACATAAAATTCAATAAAACATTAAAATGTTAAAAGGTAACACTAGAAAATAAATGGTCAAAAATATTGTGTAATACATTTGTAAATCTCATCTTACAAACCTCTGTATAGTAAAGTGCTGGAGTGTATAAGCAAAAACTTTTAAATATTTTTTTCAAAACAAACTTTTGTATAAATGGCTTTAGTTTATTATAGGTATGGCTTAAGAATACACCCTAAAAATTTCAAAGACTTAGGGATTTCGGGTTCAAAGATAAGAAATAATTTCTTCTTCAGTACTATTGACTTTGTCTTTGAAATTTTCATGTTATATGCGTTCAAACGTTGGTTACTTAATAGTGATAGAGCGCGAATGTGCATAATGATTTTTATTAATCCAGTGATTCGAAATCAAACTTTGTACTAATTTATATATATTTTCAACCACTTTTACGGTGATTTAATTAAAAATGTAAACACTTTCAAAATTACCAAAATTTTCAATATCTTAAAAAATGCCATCGACCCCTGACCCAAATTCGATTATTCATGTACCACCCAAAAACCAAAAACTCACCACAACGATCCTCAAAACCAACCTCTCGCCTCTGCTTTCAGGCTTCATGCGCGACGTGACCGGCAGCTACAACATTTGCTTCCTGTTCATGGGCACGTGCATGGTGCTCGGCGGCATACCCCTGCTGATAGTCTCGGATGACTCCTCCTCCGCTAACACCACGGGCTCCAATAAGAAATTATCGGTGGCCGAGACGGAGGCCGGCGTCAAGGACAAGACCGACGGCAAGGACGCCACCGTGACCGCGACCCTGACCAAGGAGTGAAGAACAAAAAACAACAACAGCGTGCACGGCCGACTGAATTTTTGAGGGAACTATAAGAAACCACGCGAAGCTTTAGTAAAGGTTTTGCTTATATACTTATCCCCGTGGGTTGGAGGAACTGTGGACTATGTTCTTTGGTTGCGGCTCTTGGCTACTGCGATGAAACCGAGATTCAATGGATGGATAGATAGGGTTTTTGATTGGGTTTCGAGGGAAAAGGAATTCATTGTCATGAACTCTTTGAGAGCACTTTGAGAATTTGTTATGGATGTAAGTTGAAAGAGAGTTGATGATGAATTATATGAGAATTCACAAAGATTAGCTGATGTCAGTGACATTTATGAACTCGATCTTGGTGAACTTTTTGAGAATTTTTTTGGATAATGGTGCTGTCTGGGCGATCTTGCGGTATAAACTGTATGTACTGACTAAGAGGATTCAAGAAAATGTTAGAGTTTGTACTGCTTGTTAGATGAGTAACTATTTGAAAAGCACTAAGTTTTATTATTTTCACTTGCTAATCATATATTTTGACTAATCGTATACTGTAAACAAAAAACAAGTTATTATTCACATAACAAAATTTTAACATCATGACAATTGTACATATAACATAGTTTTTTTATAAGATTAATGCACAGTTATTGACCGGTTTTGATATTTCAGGATTCGTTCTATGAGCATTAAGGTGATGCTAAAGCCATCTGTCACCGACAAATACGAGGATCCAATTTTCTCATTTCAATTTCAATTTTGAGTAAATATCTATGGAAAGTTGTTGTTCCAACAATATAGAACAACTTTCCATAGAGATGGTTTCTTAAAATTGGAAGATTAATAAAAAAAGTGGTTCCCCGTATTTACCAGTAACACGGGATTTAACATCACCTTCAAGTGATTACCGTTAAAAACAATCTTATTGTCTTTCGTTACGATAACTTTTTTTTATTCTGTACTAGTAATATATGTGTATTAAGTTTATGTCATAAACAAATTCGAAAAATTAAATAATTATTTTTTTAATGGTAATTTGTTAATTTTATTTAATTAACTGAATTTAAAAAAAAGAATGAAGTAAGTAAA
Organism: Gastracanthus pulcherrimus; assembly: GCA_949152435.1. Taxonomy (NCBI): domain Eukaryota; kingdom Metazoa; phylum Arthropoda; class Insecta; order Hymenoptera; family Pteromalidae; genus Gastracanthus; species Gastracanthus pulcherrimus. Next base: position 21,896,851 of record OX424574.1, on the reverse strand, counting down.
AATATGGTTTTTAAGTAGAAATAATAAAAAAAAAATTCTATTCAAATAGTTGCTGATTAGACTACCATTCTGCGATACAATCTCCTTAAAAGTTCTTGTGAAGTATTTTTTTAAGATAAATGTTGAATTTGATTCTTTCGTATTTTTTCTTCGGTAACATCTATGATTTGGATAGAGAGCCGATTAATCAGTCTATTCGAATTTTGTACATAAAATCAGATTTACAAGACCGAAAGTTTCTTTCGGTAACGCATAACTTCAAAGACGCTGCCACTTTGATATGGCATGACAAGTGCTTACGAAGAGCATGATTTTTGTTCTTTAATTATGGTTGTATTGCAAAAACTCGAAAAGTTTAGAAAGAAAGTATACTATAATGTATTAGAATATGATAGAAAAAATATGAAAGAATCCGATTTTTTCCGCAGCAAAATTTATATGACCAAATAAAGAAATCATGATTTTATTGTAAACAAATATTTCATAAGCGCTATTAAAATACGTTTTTCTTGAATTTTGTAATTTGAATGTCCTAGAAGAAATACTTTAACTGAATTCTTGTAAACGAAAGTTTTATTGTCTTACAGAAAAATGGCAGTAGCTAAGAGCTAATCACTCTATACTAACAATTTTATAAATTACTTGGGTCTACTAATTTTTGAGTCTGTTGAAAAGACGAAATCATTAGTTAAATATTTAGTTGGTTGCTAGAAGATTAACTTTATGCCTTATTGAAATATTCTTAACAACATTAAAAACAAACTGTCTTAGTTATATTATAGTCGTCGAGCAAGCTAAGAATGAGTTAAACTTAAAATATTAGAAGTACTGTTTCTTAACTACTTCGTAAAGTTAATTTATATACAACGAACTAACATATTTATTTAGCTAAGATCCTTTTCTAAGTCTATCAATAAATTCAAGTAAACGCTTATACTTAAATAGTGATAAACGAAGATATACAAATATGCATATTTAAAATAGTAGGATGTAAATATGGCTTAATTTGATGGTGCTTAATTTGTGTCTACTAGTCATTATTTGAATTTGTAGCATTAAGACTTTCATTTCAATTGTATATACAGGTATGAATAACTATTCATATAAACGTTTACTAGAATTTAATAACATTTCTAGTGTATTTCATTAGGTATGTTCAACATTTAATTTTATAATGTTATAGAGTGATATAGATGAATAAAAGGGTTCGAGGACGCATGTCATCATACGTTCTTTAGTAATTTGTTAATCAGATACACCCTTTGTAACTGGAATTTTTGCGTATTACCGACCGTAGAAACTCCATCCTTTTACTGAAGAAAGTTGCAAATTTGAAAATGATTAACTCAATTGTCAGTTTTTCCTGGTAAAATGAATAATGTGAAAAGTTACCAGAACTTATTTTAATAAAGTCAGTCACTGTTAAAATTAATAGTTCTTAAGTGTTAACCGTTGCAAACCATACAGGAAGTTTATACTTTAACACATTTCTCAACTGTTAAAGTACTAAAAAGAAACACTAAATATTCGTCCAAAAATTACTCGAAAATGCTTAACAGCTTATACTTGAACTGTTCATTTATTTTTTGAAAGGAAAAAAAAATCTATAGAAAGATTCTTTTATCCCTAGAGTATAATCTGTTACAACTTTAAAATGCCATACCAACTACAAAGAAAAACCAGTTCACTAATAGAAAAATCGTTTTAGTCTGCTATTTTTTGCTGTGACGAGCGAAGTTACGTTACTCTTGTAAACCATTCAATTTTTATTACTCGATTCAATCACTGAGTGTTCGCTCTTACGGCAAATAATAGCTCGAAACATAGATAAAAAAGTGGTCTTCTCGTTCATAACCGAGAAGATTTTAGTGAATGCCTGTATAATTGCTCTCTACGTTTCAAGTGTATTTCCGCTTTTGAAGAATCCTGTTTTGAACCGACAAGGGATAATGCAATTCTGTCGCTTGGCGCAAGAAATGTAGAAAATCCATATAGACGATCCCGAAGACTACCTATAACCACGGAGCAATCGTGTTGTTTTTTGCTTCGATCCCTGCATCGTTGCGCCGAGACACATTTTACACATAGTCGTTAGTTGTGCTTGCGCGTATATATTTATGTGAAAGAAAAATACACACACGCAATTATTGAGAGAAAGTATATACTTGTATCAAACATGATGATGAGTACGTTCCGAGTGTCATAATTGTGTTTTTTTAAAACAACAGCGAAGAGTTTTTTCATCGAATCGCGTTTTTCCCCAATATATTCCACGAAGACAAAACTCAGTATAGACGACTGCCGATCAATCAAACCAAATGAAGCCAAAATTCTTTCTTATGATAACGTTATGATTACGTATGATGTTCACGTTTTACAAGAAAAACGCGATTTCATTTTGTGGACTTCGCTGTTTACGCGTCGAATATTATGTACATTCGCATAAAGATTCGTAAAATCAATAATTTATAAACCCAGAGAATTGTCTTATTGAAAACATTTTATGTAAGATCTGCACGCTCGTGAAATCTATTTGAAACCCGAAGAATATTTCCAAATTTATATTCTGTAGAATTCCTAGAGTACATAATTTTTACGTTTTTTGAAAGAGAATAAAAATGTCAAGGGTAAAAATTTTCTTTGTTTTGTCTTATGTCATGTCATACAGTTCTAATTCGAATAAGCATTTTTCTGGGTATATAACAATCTATCCTCACTACAAGCGAAATGCACTTTAGTGATGTAAGCAATGATTTGTAACTGTAATTTTTGTATCGCTCTCGTATAATGAACAAAAAAAAAGTAACTGAAAAATAACGAATGCGCGAAGCCAATTTCACGGGGGCCTTCACGTTATAGGTATCCGCTTGTGTTTCTTCCGTTTTTTTTATTACCGAATAAGAAAAAAGAAATCCGAAAAAAAGAGCAAAACGATTGACAAAGAAATAGGTTAAGAGAGGAAGGCAAAGCAAATAGCGTGTATGTACATGTTTCGAATAAATTCAAAGGCTGTGTTGACAGACGGGAAAAGAAAAACGGAGAAATTTTCGAAAGAGCGAACCTAGTCCGCGATGTCGTTTAGCGTCTTATCTTGTAAATGTGGTTGATGGTTACGTTGAGCGAGTGCCTGCTTTTAGAAGCTCGCTATACCTAATCAAGCGAGCGAAGAGAGAGAGAGATATAAGGAGGTGGAGACGATCGCGATTATGAAGGTCGTAAAACGCTAGTCGCGTTAATCAAATCGACAACTAAGCTAATATGCACCTGCACGAGACTAATTTTAGTAATTTTTAAAATTTATATTTGGATGTTACTAACGTATTTCTAATAAAGATGTTGAAATTAATGCTGCTTTCTTAGATATATATGTCGCGTACAGTTGTCTCTTCTAGTGATAAAGTATGTAATATTATATAGAACTGGTGTTAAAATTTAGGAACTTATTTGTTCTGTTTTTTAATTTCTAAGTCATAATCTCTTGTATATGTCTTTTATAAATAATCATATTAATAGATAAATCTCTAAGAAATCCATAAAAACGAAAAGTAAGTTTTTGAATTTTAAATCATTTAAATTTAAATTTAATTTAAAACCTTTAAATTAATTACAGATTCAAATACTTCTATTAATTTCTTTTATGATTTCAACATTTCTATATATTAGAAATAAGCTTTTTAATTCAAATAAAAGCTTTAAAAATTATTACATTCGTAATTCTAAGGTGAAATAAGCATTTTTTGCGATTCGACTAAAATCTCCTTAGACGCTTCTTGTATAAGTCATAGAGGGAAGATTTGCAAATCTAAAAAAATACTAAGAAAGTGATTTTTGTAAATCTTAAGACGTTGTACTGGCTGTGCTTCGAAACAAAAAAACGAATTTCAAAATATTTGCACAGTCGTGGCGAGAAGGGGCGAGGCACTTTTTCGTCGTAAGCACGGCAAAAATTAGACATTTCACGGACTGAGAGGGGACGCGAAAGTCAATTGACGTACGTTGAGTAACATAGGCGACGAAAAGTAATTATTTTTTGTGTATGCATTTTAAAATACGAGACATTCCATGCTATTTTTACTCTTATTGAAGACACAGAAGCAACAAGTCGTTATCTTTATTTTTAAATATTGTACATCAAGCTTCTTTTTTGACGAAGAAGATATAAATTATAACATTTCTGTTCCTCTATCGTGAATATCATTAACATTTCATGCACTCAAAACAAACGGACTCTTACGTATTGACATTTTTTATGAATGTCCCAAGAAGAAAACATTAGCAAAGCCTTTTAAGTGTAGTGATCGTATATATGCTAATTATATAGTTAATTACTATTGTAAAATTATAATTAAAATTACAAGAGAGTGCGGAGTAAAATTTTACAAACTTTTATATTCATTAATTTTTCATTTAGATAGCATTAAAAACAAGTTTCAAATGTTATTATTTGATACAAAATGCTTTCAGCAATTCTAAACATTCACATTACGTAGAAACTTATTCCGAACTCTCATGAAATTTAAAAAAACGAACGGCATGCTAGTGCACGAGTAATTTTTTATTGATAAAAAATATTAGTGAATTTATTTTTATATACACAAAGTATGATATATGTATTTTGTAATATTTCTTGACGACAAAAAATATTGTCTCTTATGCTTTGAATTCTAAAGAAGTACGGTTAGGAGTAGGTCGAAAGGAGATGGAAAGCTTTCTTGCCGTGATTACGAGGGAAACAAGAATACAATTTTTTGTTCAGAAAAGAATCATTGATAGATAGAATGCAGATAGAGAGAGAGGCACTCGTGGGATAATAAACGACGAACAAAAGAGGAGAATAAACGCTTCTTTACGTGTCGGTCCTTTGGTCCTTCAGTTTCGAAGCAATAAAATATAATATATATATATTTAAAAATGCAGAGACGTCGACGATTTCACACGTGTCGATCGACGGCTGATTTATATAATGTGTACTTTTGAGTGATACATATTATGTATATGAAACAAAAAGAGGAGGACGATATTCCGCGTCTCTTTTTTCGGGCACAGAATATATAACTTTGATAATAAAGAAGGACGAGTCTTTGATTCCTCTCCCCCCGATCCTCCCCTCAAATCCTGGACGCGCGCGCGAACTAATGAGTCGTATTAGCGCGCGTCCTTCTTATTTTGCGAGTGACTATGATGAAACATTTTTCCCGATGCGCCTGCGACCACAGATTTTGCGAAAATGATGCAGTGTTTATTAGCGGTATGAATTATGAGGAGGAGAGAAAGAAAAAAAAACACACGGCTCGCCGATATAATTGTATAATGTCGCTGAAGGCAGAGCTGCGCAAATTTTGCCGCGCGTTCGTTGTATTTATTAAGGGCGACGATGCGCGTGAAGGGGGGTGACGATGTTTTTTGCACGGGGTTCGGCTTTGGCGGACCTCGACAATTGTCTAAAAATAAGAAAATTGATAAAATAAAAAGATGCTTGAAAATATAGTACTGTTTTAGTTTTGTTTTCTTTACCCTGATCTGTGATATTTGTTATTTACCATGTTAATTTTACAAATAGCATATTTATTAATAACATTAAGTTGAGTATCAAGTTTGGAAAATTTAGTCCTCGTAGACATAATTTCAATTTATAAGATGCTGCGAAAAGAAACAAAAAAATATAGAAAAAATGTCAGAATTATAGAAAAGCAATCACATAAATAATCAAAACAAACTGAAATAAATAAAACTACAAACTATCATCAGTAAAAACTAAAGTTTGGAGCCGAATATAATGGAAACATGCTCTTCTAAAAATAATAAGTGCGTTGAACCAGAACCCAGTGAGTATCGAGAATCGATTTAAAAAAGCAACCTAACATTCTCCTACATTTGAGGTTAAGCCTTTTATTGCCAGTGTTTATCTATCATATACATTGAATGTAAAGATTTGTCCTCTTTTATATATGACATTTTCCTACATTTATAAATATTGTTAGTAAATTAAAATTGATACTTAAGTAAATAGGTACTAAATAAATGGCTATATTAATTTCATTAATTTATAGAAACTGTTTATTTATCGCATACTAAAAGTCAAATGCTTAATTAAATTCTTGATACAATAATTTTAACATACTCTAAAAAGACAATTAAAATACAACTTACCTATTTTTTGTATATCAAAATTTATTCTAATTTTTGTCTATAAATATTGGCATTATTATAATGAATCCAAATAATTTTCTTTTTGAATTTTTTCTATATAACTTAACAATAATAATACAAAACTAATAGTTTCTTTCTCAAGACTTTTAAAAGAAAATATTGGGAATCAAAGGGTTAACCCTCAGTTATCATACGGGGGTCAAAAGTATATCGTATTATGTTTGGAAATCTCGCTCCATTTCTACGTGCATGAGGGTGAAAGCGTCTGTATATGAGGGAGAACAAGCTTTAAGGAGCAAAGTATGTACTCCATCACATGCCAGCCATAATATGCTATAAAATACAGAGTAATAATGTTTCAAAGTCAATAAATGAGTTACCTCCAAATAGTAATTTTTTTAATTTTCATATTAACTCAATCAACATATTTTTTTCGTAAATTACAAGTATCAACGTATCAACGTATATTTTGCATTTATACTGCTTTGATGCTTATTTGAATTCCCACAATTGTACAATTGAAATAAAGATATTTCCACAAATGTCAAAAGTTTTAGAAACTGCAGTTGATTGCAAAGTATCTCCAATACCAAATGTTTAATAATATTCTGATCAGTACAGTCTTGAAGAACATAAGAATTATTACATTTTACCTCATAAGTTTACCAGAAATACACATTTAAGAGGATGTACCGTACATATACCCTTTTAACCCCGTGGGGTAATAAAGTCGCTCAAATACATGAAGTATCCAAGGCTTTAAATAATCTATAACATATCCAAACCAATTACCATCCAGGAAACACCGCCGATCCAGGACAACCGGGCTGCCCGAAAACCCGCACCGACAAACCCTCGAAACCCTCTCCAAGCGTATGCATCCGCGAAGGCTGGAAGTTACAATGGACCCTGCCGCGTGGAAACCTCTTCGTCAGAGCCGTGGTGCCGGGTCCGTTCGTTCGTCCGAGACTCGTCAGAGCTCTGCCCTACGTCGTGGTCAGCTCGTGCAAGCACTGTGGCGGTAACGGGGGAACAAGCGATCCGCTGAGGAGGCTGCGCAACGGCATTCCCGATCCCTGGCTGGAGTATCTCACCTGGAAGGAGAGCGAGAGCGATGGGAATGGGTGTGAGATGAGAGACGTGAGATTGAGCCGGGAGTATCAGAGATACACGGATCGCCTGTGGACCAGGAAGAGACTGACCATGATGCAGGGCATTCCCGATCCTTGGAGAGTCGGTTAGTTGGAGATGGACTGTTTTATCGGGTTTAAGGACTTTGTAGTATGTTGTTTGAATCAATAGTTACTGTGAAGAGTGTGCTTCATATAATTGCAGCCCGGGTAGAAATTACTTCATATAAGATCATGTATACTTATATATGATCAGATATGATCATATAAGACAATTATATATGAAGATATATGAATATATATGATGAAATATGTTAATATATGTTAATACTAATTCTTGTATGAGCATAAACGAATTATGGCAACATATAAGCATATACGAACGTTTATGGTCTAGTATGTCCATATGTAGCTTTAAACCTTTATATATGTACATATATTATATGGACATATTAAAAGTTTCATTTGGATGGTTGAATAGATTCATATATTGTTATATACAAGCATATACAGCCATTTATAGTCATATGCATATTGTAATGCATTATTATATATGGTTACATATGGTATCTTATTTGCCTTTATATAATCATATATAATCATACATGATCATAGATGTTCATATTTGAAATCAAGCTTATCAATTTTCTGATTTTTTAATTTAAAATGCCTTTCAGAAAATATTTTTAGAATCATAGTGTCATATAGCTTATAGTTAGTCCCTCAATTTGAGTGTTATCGTCCGGATGATACTTCCTAAAAAGGTAACTTTATATATGTTTAATGCAGTTTTTCAAGTTGTATAATGGAAAATCCAGCCGAATAAATATTTTAATAACGAAAAATCGCACATCTAATGAGCATATATGTTCATATATGATCAGATATATTTATATGTTGTCATAACTCGTTTATGATCAGCCATGTTTACCCGGGAGATTAATAACCGATGTTTGAACACAGCCTAGAGTTGCTTTACATCTGTATACATATTGCACCATCAGAACTATATATTGAAACAATTCAAAATTATGATGTTGTAGAACAAAGGAAGCAATGTAAATTTAACATGATGTCAATTTCTTTTACTTAAATTTTATCATTGTATTGTAGTTTCTCGACCATTTTAAACTAATTTTTTAAGTGTAGTTAAATTTTCACAAAATATTATGTTGGTAATCGTCTTTTACTCCTTTGAACGACCTATCCTAAAATTGTATATTATTTGGTACGCATAATAATTTTATATACGTTTTATGAAGTTTCCTGGTTTTTTATTTTGTACATAAACTACCATAAGATATTTATGATGATTTTACGGCAAATTATGTATTTTAATGACATTTTGATATTTATTACTGTACATTTATTAATTATGAATAATTTGTTAAAAAAATATTTCTTTCGACTTTCATGAAGAGTGCACGGAGTCCGGGTCACGGATTTTGCTGAAACTTTAGAGATCGTCTTCTAATACCTAAAAATGAAGCTCGATGCCCGTATTTTTATCAAATGGGCCTTCGTACAGAAGATACAGCCTATTTCATTAACATTGATAGTATATATATGTTTCTCTAGCATAGCTACCAGAAATGATCTCCAAAGTTTCATTAAAATTTGTAACTCGGATTCCGTTGCCTCCCCTTGTTAGATAATACTAGTTTAAAATTTAAAATTAGTAGTGCCCATATTGATGGAGCTGTGTATTAAACGCAATCGTTCTTTTCATCTTCGTGTAGGCGTATTCTGTACATGCAAAGATGAAGTGGATTTGAAGAAGAAAAAAGAAAACAATAAGAAGAAAAAACCGAGAGTACAAGAATTGAACAAAGATAAAATTAAAGATATCGCACAAATAATTCCTAAAGCAGTAAAAATGGATAAAATACAAGTTAAAAAAATTCCTAAAGCAGTAAAAACTGATAAAATAGATGTTAAAAAAATTCCGAAAGCAGTAAAAATTGATAAAATATACGTTAAAAAGATTTCTAAAGCAGTAAAAATTGATAAAATAGATGTTAATTCTAAAAGAATTTCTAACAAAACTGTTAAAAATTTAAAAAGTGTAAATGGTTTTGAACAAATTAAGAAGAAATTAACGGAATTTGATACCGAATTAAAACTAAAGGATGCTATAAAAGTGAAGAAAATGCGGGAAGTGGAAAAAATTACAAAATTAAAACCAAAAGAACAAAGAAAGATTAATAGAAAAAGCAAAAATTACCGGCATTCTAATATTCCGGAAGTTGCCTGTTTTACTGACAACATACCCAAAGTAAGCACAAACGAAAAAAGGGACACAGAAGCTTTGATGTCAGTTAAAGATCAAAAGAAACATAATAAAGGAAATAGTTTGACCCAGAAAGAGAATAAAAAACCAGATGACAAAACAGAAGAGTCTAAAAGGAAAAAGCAACCAGCTTCAAGGGAAAGTGCAAGCTGCAGTTTTTCACCGTGTGGTGGGAAATGTGGCAGAATTTCTGTAACCGAAGAAAACATTAAAAACAGCGAATATTTAGAAAGTGATAGTTGCAGTTGTCTTAATATTGAATATTCGAGACCTTTTAGTGCAAACACGAATATAAGCCCAGAAGATTTAAAGAATTTTCTCAGAGAGATAAACAGTAGAATTAAAATCACAAAGGATGTTTTGAAATCTCCCGACATGTCCAGTGAAGCAGTCAAACCTTTTGATGATGAGCATTCAAACAATGAATCTCTTAAAACAGATTTACCGAAAAATTCAAAAAATCAAGAAAGAAAGGTGCCACCCCGAAAGAGCCCAGGGCCACCTAGAGAAAGAGGCGGTAAAGATCAAACTATTAATCATCCGGAATCCGATTTATTTTTTCGAAGAAGTCCTAGCAATTTCAGAATAGAAGAAGAAAACAACATTCTAATTACAAAAGACAATAAAGTTTCGAAACATACCGAGCAAGCTGCGAATAATTTTGAGGCATCGGAAATTCCAGATTTCGATATTATCGCAGCTAGTGATCCGTGTTATTTGAAGTACTGTTATCAGACAAATTCCTTGCAGAACCGTAATAGTGTCGCGAGCGCGAATGAGGAACAGTTAATCTTAGAATCTTTTTCTGATGTAGAAGAATAAAGGTAATCAGCTGTAACACTATAGTTTTAAAGTATTTTAAGCAGGTGGCCGTTATACTAAGACACTTTTATATTTTTTATAATTATGTTTTGTATAAATATTAATTTTTAGTACAAATAATAAATAATATATTATTTATACGTACTAATTGTGACTTTATTTCAATTTATTCTATTAAATATCTGTAATAAAAATTAAAATATTATATAACCATATATTACTTCTAAATGATAATAATATCTTTATAGTTTGATACTTGAAACTTGACAATTTCACACTTTCTTGAAAACTTCAAATCTTAATTTTTTGCTTTTCATTAATACTTAATTTAGATTAATAATTGAATTTAACCAAAATCAATTTATTACGTCGAAAAGGTCCGTCCATACGATAGGTTCATTTTGAAATTTTGATTTTCACCCAGGCAATCAAAATTTACAGCCAAAATAGCTAAGGGTGCAGTTCATAATTTCCCCTATCTGCGAATATTATTAATATATCAATCCGTATGAATATCTAGTATCGTAAATTAAAAAACTTAAGTTGTGAAACAGAAAATTCTAAAAAAAATTCTTATAATAACCATAAATTATCAGCTTATCGAAATTTAATGCAAAAATTCGCAGTGCAAACAATCGTTACAGACGACATCAAAAACAGAAATCTAAAAATAACAAAAAGAATAACCGTGAAGCCTAAAGCACTTCAACCAAAATTCGAGCAAGCATTCAAGTACAGCAGCACTCGAGCTCACCCACATTCCACTCGTCCAAAATTTCGTTTTACAGCCTATGCTACGCGTCTCTCGGCGACGTTGCTATCCACCGCATTTACGACGAAGCACGCGCGTGACGATAAATCGATTATCTCGTACGATTTCTGACGTAACGATCGGCCGTCGCAAATACCTTGATGTCTGGTGCTCCGGTTGGAATGCGCAACGACGCGGGGATACGCACGAAAAGGCTAAGTAACGGCGCGCGATGGCGATATGTATTTATTGCACGCCAGGGACGGATTCATTAGATACTTTTTTCACGAGAAATTCGTTTCTTGTTTTCGCCGTGTATGAAACGCGCGATGTTTTATTTAAGAGCTACTACGTGCGCTGCTGCGTATTTAGAATCGCTCGAATGATTCGTTAGTTCCTATTGTTTTCCCTCGTTGTTGCTCTTGGTATAGTAGACAAGCTTGTATTTGGTTGACAGTGGAGGTCGTAAAACAATTCTCTTGGATACGTTAAAGAGGACAAGACTCTATGGAAAACGTTAAATGATTCTTTTGCCGTATAAGTTATTATGTACATTTTTTCCTTTGAGTTATATTCAGCGTTATGAATTGTTACACTGTAGGGTGAGCTCATGGTCTTTGGTCACCTTAAACCATCTGTGGCCATACTTTTTTAATTGTTTATCTTAATTAAAATATTCGAATCTTGATGATGCTAATCAAGTTGAATTTCATTCATGTTTTCCATGTGCTATGGTTTAGAACTCATATAAGATTGTAGGTTCAAACGAAGTATGGTATGAGAAAAAGGTTTGATTCGATTCTAAGCCACACAGGTTGAATTGTAGATAAGATTACTAACAAATAGAAAGTTATAAATTAAAAACAAAAACATAGTATTAGTTGGCTAATAGTATAATTATATATTTGTTAGTAATCTTTTCTACAATTCAACCCGTGTGGCTTAGAATCGAATCAAACCTTTTTCTCATACCATACTTCGTTTGAACCTACAACTTTATATGAGTTCTAAACCATAGCACATGGAAAACTTGAATGAAATTCAGTTCAGAGATCTTGCCCAGACCGGGATTCGAACCCGGGCCCTCAAAGGGCACGAATGTTGTTACAGACCTCTAACCGACTAAGCCACCGTAGCTCTTCTTTCTATTTATTTCACATACACGGAGAGAATTTTCTAATAAAAATTATGACGAAATTCGCAGTAAAAATTACCGTGAATAACTATAAAACTGGGACACTCTAACTTTCCGGCAGTTTTTATTGATATTTACGATAAATTTGACCGTACTGAAGGGTAAAATTTGCCTGCCGCAGAGTAAAAGTTCCCTGTACGAATCTTAGAGAAAGCCAAAATTTGTGGTAAAATTTGTAGGAAATATTTTTTAAAAATCTGGATTTTCTTCCAATTGTTGTAGCAGTATCATTAATACTTAAATAAGTAGTACATTATACACATTTATATTTGAGTTAACCTAAAATATGTACACGCTCAGTTGTTTCCTTTATCAGCTGTCTTCTTTTTCTCAAATCAGGCAAATTTTACCATTCAGTGCGGTAAAATTTATAGTCTGTGCAGTAAAATTTGTGGTCAATGAGGTAAAGTTTTTAGTAAAATATCAGTAAAAAGTGCCAGAAAGTAGGACTGTCCCAGCTTTATAGTTATTTACGGTAATTTTTACCCTGAATTTCGTTATAATTTTTATTAGAAAATTCTCTCTGTGTAGTTATCAACATATGGCCATAAACGGAGTAGTATATATTATGTATATTTATGCATATTGTAAGTTACGCAGATATAAGAAGTTTGTTCATTCATAAATGTTCACAATGCTATAAAACTTCAATTAAGTCGTTAAAAGTTACGATGCATACGTATTATATAAGACTATAGATCTTACCTACATCCATTCATAAGTGGAAATGTTAAAACTCACATGTTCCTCTTTTGTCAGTGATCTGTCCTACTGATCCTATTGATTAAATCGCGTAATTGCTCCACTTGTACAATTTGTATTTCCATCGAGATAAATCAAAATCAAAGAATACAATCTTACTGTCAATATCTGATGAAAAATGTTGTCATACCACTAATTAAGAAATAAGCTCCAACTCTAATAACAGCTGAACACCATTTAGGCGCATCGTCGCTTTGGTAAACTGCCTCTCGAGCCCCGAGTCCTATTGCGAAAACTATAGCTATTACTCGTCTTCGTGTTCCAGTTTGCGCTGGTTACGCTATGATATATAGAACGGTCAGCTGAGCGAGCCGCGAGAGAAAAATTCCGCGGCGATGAAACCGCGAGCGCGCATCTGTTCCTCTTGATACCACCGCGTGTGTGCAGGTGCAATGTAGCGGCGTAATTGCGCGCGAGAGCGCGCATTCAAATGCGCGATCAATTGCGATTACGTCGCGAATATCGTTTCGAGGAGAGAAAGAGAGAGAGAGAGAGATAAGAGCCTGTGGATGGCGCGTGGAAGCTTTGGAAACGAGGTTTCTCGTGGCTACGCTTTTGCGGTTGGATGCGGCAGACACTTCGTCTTGGGTTCTAGTTTCTTTTTTGTGTAATGGGAGATTCGGTTTTTAAAGTTTATGTAGATAGTAAATATTGATAGTTAATTTTTAGATTTTTATATATTTTGTTAATATTAGTTATTCAGGTTGAAATAACATATGGGGAGTCGTCCTTTTTGGGATGCTGAAGGATTTTTACACATAATATAATAATTTGTTGATTAAATTTAACTTTACAAGCATCGTTTGATAGGTTTTATTATATAATTTAGCATTTTCACATAAATGGCAGGCATAAATGCCGCGTACTTTAGGACACTTTCGTTTGATAGGTGTATCTTTTCATATTAGTTCTATGAAACTGAAATAAGTAATGTATAATTTTCTTGTCATACACAGGTTGCTAATATAAATCATTGCAAATATTTTCATTGTTGCCCCTTATATGTATAATAATTGAAAATTTGGAACATAAAATAACAATAACAAAAATTATAAAAATACAAATAAGTAAAAGTCGATTTTATTGTGAAAAGTACGTATAAAATTCACATGGGCGCTTAATCTTAGCGCCTTTCCAGAATAAAGCGCAGGCTTGCGTTGCGCGCGTGAGAAGACCGGGGCGAGTACGTACTTATCGCAGAAGATATTTAGGTGGTTATGTTGACCGATGACGAGGTCCAGTAGTACGCTCCGTAGTTTTTGGTATGTAGAGGTACGTGCTGGTCGTAGAAGGTGTCTAAGTAGTTATGATGGCCAATAACGAGGTCCAGGTCGATTGCTCCATCGTCTTTGGTATCTAGATGTACGTACTTATTGCAGATACAAAAAACTATGGAGCGCACGACCTGGACATCGCCATCGACCATCATAAATATCTAGATACCTTCTTCAATTAGTACGTAACTCTATGTACTAAAACCTACAAAGCGCACTACCAAGACCGCATCATTATCCACCATACTATCTTGCATGCTTCGAGTTGTTGAGCTCTCTAAGCAAACAAGATAAAACTTTATAGCCGAAAGGGGTTTAGGTCATCAAAAGGGGGGTCTTAACATTATTATAGACTAATTTTGCAGCCTAACAGGCGTGTGTTTGCGCAGTATCGAAAAACGACATACTTTTGTTTCACTCTATATATAGGCATATAAAAGAACGCGTAATCCACACATATGTTACAAAAAATAGTTCATCACGAGCGAGAGGACTTTTTTCACCTCGTGTGTTTGAATTACGCATCTCCGATTCGCAATACGTACTTGCCTTCGGCTCGTGCTCGCTCGCCTACGACTCATACTGCAAACTTCAGACTCGGTGAAAAAATACCCACTTCTCGTCTTTAGTACACAATATACTATTGTTCTACTTGCACCGAAAGTATGCTTTTTCATGCATATAAAACGGACGGAAAGTGGTTCTTTACCGCCCTCGGGCGGAAAACAAAGTCCTTGGACGGAAAGTGATTATTTTACGCTCTAGGGCGGTAAAGTAAAAAGCTGATATCCCTAGTGTAAAAAGATATGTGATTTTCACTCTTTCAATAATTATACTTTTTGAAAGCTCGGGTCTTGGTATAATTTTTTTCTTCAAAATTGTGGTTATAGTCTAAACCGACTTGTAAAGTTCCTTTAGGTTATTTTATTATCATTCTGTAAATCTTTGATAAAACAACTCTTTTTTCACATTTAAAGAAATCATGGTCTTACATTTTTGTTTATAACATTTTTTAATTTATTCAAACTGTACTACATATACAGTTATGAACTGGAGACTCTGACGCTAATATCCTTTTTCGACAAATTAAAGAATGCTCGTTTAACTCAAACATTGCCTTTCAAAAGAGCGATTCTCACACACACCCTCTTAGAATTAATGCAATCAACAGCATCCCAAAGCAAGACTCCTCCATCATATCCACGCGTGATCGTCCAACTTAATTACCCACAATCAATCCAACCGTCGCGCATCGTTTAATTTTCCATCGTTAAAAAGAAAAGAACAGAAGGGATCGCCCGAGCTGCCTCGCGCATACACATACCCACACAAACACAAAATGAACAATTGAAAGCAGGAAAAATACAATCTAAACGGCAATTGCAAAAGTACCAAAAGACGTCGCATCAGGCCGCGCGAGCTCGCGCGCCTGCTCAATCAGGCGGGACGCATGATGCGACCATCCGCAGCTGGCATCAACGACGATTTCCTTCTTCCAGCCGCGCTGCTGCACGATAATTGAGAAAAAAGAAGTTGAACGCGCCGGATCGTACCGGATATTCCTCGAGCGATGCGTGCTGTCGTCGTTGTGTATACTGCAGCTCGTTGACTCGAGTGTAATTGAGTCTCGCATATGCGTCGTGTGTGTGTGTGTGCGTGTCTGTGTTTGTGTTTGTGTGTGTGTGTGTGTGTGTGTGTGTGTCTGTGTGTGTGTGTTGTGTGTACTTCGTCTTCGGCGGATGTTGACTTCACGATGTTTCGGGCGTGAGCTTTGGCTATGTTTGCAGAACTGTTTGACTACCACCGTTGCGTACTTCGCAAATTTTCCATCCCTTATTTTATAATCTAATAATCTAATAGATCAAATGCATTGGGAAACAAATCTTCGTCTTAAAAAAATTTGTTTTTTAGTATAGTAAAGTGGTCGAGAGGGTTATACTGTAAGAACACGGAGAGTAAATTCTAACTATTATAGTGTGAAAGCTATTCATACTAAGAGAGCACGATATAATGATAATATTTCATGAGCTTCATACTTTAAACGCAACACCGCCATCCGAAGGAAGCGTAGGTACTCGTCACACTGCAATCGCATGAGCGCACCCTTTCGTGGTGTGCCGCTTACACTATTTCGGTATGAGAGATTTCGAGCGATTGAGGTACAGGCCCGAACTGCGCTCGCAGCTGTTCGACGCTGTACGACATTGTACGACGCTGTACGACATTGTACGACGCTGTACGACGCTGTACGACGTACGTATAAGTATGTATGTGTACATATATGGAATATATGCATGTTTCGTGCCGCGTGAGAATTCATGTATATTAACTGTGTAATAATGCAATTTGCCAGACCTGAAAAACTTCCATTACCACCAATAACAACAAAAATTCTTTCTCATCTTACTAAGCGGAAAATAGAAAACATTTACAAATACACCTATATACATTCATATTATTAAACGGACGTTTGATGGACACCGCTACATATACAATATAATACAGACACATTGGTTTTCGTATCTCAGTTGTTAGTAGGGGAAAAGTATCCATTGTGGAAACAGGTAGTTCGCATTTGCTGTATTGATAAACAGTTTCCACTTGAACTTGACCTAAAATTCAAATTGTTTTAAAAACAAAAGTTAAAACTTTTATCTGTTTCTTTGTTTTTAAATTTTCAAATATCAGACATGATTATTATGAAATAATAACTCTACGTTACTAAGTTTATCCATCGTACTACTTATTTATGCCCTTTCAAATGAAATGATTTTCTGGGAAAATAAAAATATATCCTTTGTCCGAAAAAGTTTGGAACCTATATACCTATATGATCATTATGAAATTATGAATCATTAAAAATCGAGCCTTTTCAGAGCGACAAGAAAATGAAAAGGAATAAATCTCGGAAAAAATCGAAATATTTATAACCTTAGCTTATATTCGAAACCTTGTTGTATATATGTACTATTTTAAATATCGGCTACTTTGTAATGTAAATCTCAATGTTTGTTTGCTATTATAACAATTTATTTTGAAGATAATCGAGTTAAACTTTTAAAAGTCTAGGAAATATTCTAATTATTATAATTAGATTATAAGAGTTGATTGTTTATACATGTATGTATATACTGTTACTATAAACCATTTTAATGCCGAAAAAGATCATAAAAGCACATTTTGTTAAATCCTGATTATATTGCCATTATTAGCTCCTAGCGAAAAATTATAAAAGAAAAAGATGTATTTTTCTGAATTCAAAATCTTTTGTTAAAGATATTTTAACTAAATATTTAATCCTTTTAAATGACCTACGTAGTAAATTTTCCCATGGCAAAGATTCTTTGTCATCGGTACTCAAGGGCTTAATAAAGTAAATATTTAAAAATCTTTTATTATGATAATTTATGATAAGAAGCTTTTAGTTTTGCCGTTAATTATTATTCTAAATATTTTTTAAAGTATATTTTTATAATTTATTAGTATCTTTTAATATTAAAAAATAGAATATTTATAATTCCACCTTTTTTCGATTGATTAATATTTTTTATATTTACGGAATGCCTCTTCGTGTGCAAGATACCTATTATATGTAAGTATTTACATATAAGTATAGGTGTATGCGCTACTACAGCATCGTGCAGCTGCGCGCGCAGCTTGCCGCTTCCAGCGCTAGACCTCAATCGCTCGAAATCTCTCATACTGAAATAGTGTGAGCGGCACACTACGAAAGGGTGCGCTCATGCGATCGGAGTGTGATGGGTATCCACGCTTCTATCGGCTGGTGGCATTCCTTTTAAGGTGTGAAGCTCATGAAATATTATCAAGGCGTCGTACTCTCTTAGTATGAATAGCTGTCATGCTTTCAAGATGTGATTTCATAGTAAAATATTAAGGAGATCTTACTATTCTTGCGCAGATTCTATACTTCGATCGCATATTAGGTCTGATACTTATAAATGCATATATTTTGTTAACAAAGTAAAACGAGTTTCGTTAGTTGAAGAAGCAGATATTAAAATTCGGTAGCTTGTATGCATAGTTATATAGCGTAATAACTATTGGTTATCGATTAGATTACATTTTTACAAATTTAATGAAACTGATAATAGAAGTTGAAGTAATAGATAATAAAATCCCGGAGATAGCAATTGTTTACTGGAAAGGAACTGATAGAAATTTTCGAAAATATCTTGATATTCATAAATAGTGAGTAAAAAATTACAAGTAGGGTAGAACGAGATCATACCGATCACTTAAGGAAAAAATGTTATAAATAGAAAAATATTAGCATTTCTTTGGTTTTTATACGTTTGAGATTAAGTTCAAACCTTTATCTTTTCAATTTTAATAGTTTTAACTGACAGAAATACATAAACCTCATACTTTTCGTCCGATCAGTTAGACAAAACGTAAAATAAAGTTAAATTTATCTTAAATGTATTTTTATCATGCTCGAATTGTTAGATTTTTATGTGCAAGACAGTATTTTACATTAGCAAAGTAAAAAAAGAACATTTATAAATGTTTTATAAATCATGAAAATATACGGTAATCCTAACCTCTTTTTGCGCTTCCCCCATTTAAATACGCACTGATCGAAATGACCCCATGTCACTACACAATTTCATAAAACTTCCAATAATTAAATTAAATAATTGTAAAAATGGTTTTAACGTAAACTTTTCTTATACGATAAGTAGCTAAAATCTATCGATGTGAATATCTTTATAGAAATCTTTTATGTTTGATTTTTAGCATTTATTAAGTTGATAGATACATTCTAAAGAATATAAATCTTTTTTCATCATTCAATAAACTTAATATTTCTCATAAATAAGTGATTGGTTTGACCCACCCGATAAGTTTAACCCCGTTCTCCCCTATTAAGTGAAAATATATTTTTTTCGAATATCATATCATTAATTGCTATTTAATTCATTTTGGAAATATCACTTGTAGATTGATGTATGATAGTGCACATGTCTAAATCATATATTTTGTCATTGTATACATAGATTTATAAAAATAAAAAAATATTAATACAGATAAATCGCGCATAGAATAATGAGAATAAAATAAAAATCGTAATTTACATTGATCGAGAAATAACAATTCCTTTTATTATTTATTACATGTTACATAAATTTTTATGAGTGAGATTACAAACAACCACTTCAATTGATCGATGTGACAGTGAGATAACAAGTCCTTACAATTGAAATACTGCCTTACAAAAACACGTGCTATACGAACTCGTTCTTACATAACTGATAATAAAATGTAATTCATTTTATCGTTCAAAATTAAGTGTTTTCTATTTTAACTTTCATCGTATTTTCTTTCATAAAATGCGTTATAAACTTGCATTTACTTAATTTTGACGAATACTTTTAACCCATTCATTGAAGAATTATTATCTAATCAAAGAAAGAGTTTTCTTAATACATTGACGGGTATTATGCGTAAATAAGACGAAAAGTAGCCAAATTCTTTTGCAAATATATTTATATTTTTATTCTTTTCAGTTGCGTAAAAATAGTTTTAAATTTATTTCTTAAACATAATATTATCTGAGATGTTATTAAATTTCATCAGATTGTTTCACGTCCTGCGACATTTTCATTCATTTATTAAAGTTTTTTTTTAATTTTGAATAATTAAAATAGAATTTTAGTAAGACTTCAAGATCAAAAGAAGCAAGTTGTTATATCTCAAAATTATAAAAATATACTCGAACCAACTCGCGTGCGTTCTGCTCACACACTAGTGCAGTCACCCTAGTAAAACACCGTCGAAACACTTCGCAATACCTAAACATTTACACATCATTCCCCCAAACCTCCAAAACCAACCCGCATCTCTAACCCTGCCAATCCTCCAATCTCCAGATTCCCTCTCAGATCCCCGTAATTCGCATAAATTCCATCTTCCAACGCCATCATTCCGCTCTCCCATCTTCACCTTGGCGAATCGTATACCTATACCTGCTCGAAAATTGCGAGTTCGCTCGCGGGCCGTTTCCCTCTCGCGCAGTAGGTCAGGGAGACACACACATCCACACACACAAACATACGTGGCGTGCAAACGGGTCAGGAAGGTGCGATAAAGAGCGAGGAGCGAAAAGTCAGCGGTGGCTTGCTCGCTTGCTGTCCGCGGGCGCTTTCAAGGCTCGCGACACGCGGACGCTCGTGGAACACCTCAGCTGAGAGGCAGAGGCGCCTTATCGAAAATATCCGTGTTGTAGATGTGCGTTATGTACAGGTATATACGTGTGTTTGAGATGTATAGGTTTGAGTAACTCGGGTTCTCTAGTGATTCTTATTCGGCGGAGACTGCATGGCGCGTTCTTTGTAGACGGGTTTTTGTTTGGGAGTTGCGATGTATTTGGTTGTTAGGATTGTGCGCTAAGTATAAAGTACTGAAATATGTATTGGTGAAATAATTATAGGTAACATCCTTAGGAATAGCGGCGTTTTTCGAAAAATGTCCTTTCCTTTTTACTTTTATTATATTTTTAGGATCTACGTATTTATTAACATGCGGTGGTAATCTAGTTAATAAAATAATTGTTACAGAATCTCGTAAAAATTAAAAAGAAAGTAACAAAAGAGCACTTCTAAAGTAACACTCTTTCTCGATTTAACTTATTAAGCACAAAACGCTTCTATTCCTAAGAATGCTTTCATTTTTTACTAAGTAGTTATAAAATGTTTGTTATACCACTTATTTTCGTAAATAGAATTTACTACTCATCTGGTCTAAATACATAGTAGTGTAATGAGAATTAATATAAACAATATGTAACTGTTTTACAGAGTGTATACACATAATATATTAGATATCGCATATAACAAATAAGGATAGTGTATGAATTTATAAACCCTTCTAAATTGCTAATATGGCAAAATTATTAAGAATAAATAGGAAGCTGTTTTTGAACTAATAGTTTGAATAAGGTTACTTATTCCAAAACGAAATACTTCTCGCTAAAACTGAATTTACTTCAAAATAATTGAATAAGATAGCTGTACTAAAATTGAAGGATATATAAAGTGTTTTAGTAATTTGCATTTTTCTTAAACTTGCTATATAGATTTATTATAATAGTGAACATATATTTTATAACATTAACATTTCTATAAATTTTCCATACAATCTACACGTCAAAAATCAAGTAGTTCATAATTTATATTAATAAGAACTTTTGGTATTGTTTATAAGATTATAGTTATCTATATCTTGTAATAATAAAAGAATGTGTAATAGGTAAGGTAATGTTTTTTAAATCGTTAAAGATAATGAAAATAAGTATCAAAGTATAACATTCGAAAATTATTGTCAATCTATATCAATTGCATATGAATTCTATTTTGCCTTAGAAATATATTAGATAGTCTAAAATGTAAAAAAAAATTATTCCGAAACTCTGTAAGAACTTGTCTCCTGTGAATGTGAATATATTTGTACGTGCCCGATTACTTGACACACAGGTAGACAAATTACAAGTGACAACGAAATACACCTTTAGCCTTCATTATCTGAATCTCAGAGAGTGTGCATCGAGGCATTAATCACGATCAAAGGCGGCAAAGTAATTAAAATTTACGCGCGCATAGCTCTCTATTTCATTACACGCACCATATACACATTTAATAAATACCTGAATATCGTCGAAGAGAAAATAGATAACGAAAGAATATTATCGAGCATAGACATTTAATTTATTACCTATGAGATTATGCGAATTCTTTCATTCCTATCGTATAAAAAACAAAAATTATTTTTTTGGTTATTCAATCCGTGAATATTTTACCATTCCTAAGAAGTTACATTACGAAATTCGGAACGACTGCTAATAACAATACAGAATCGGGTCGAGCGTTATTTATTTAACTGATTAACTAAAACTGCAGTTCGCCAGATATCGACGTTTTGCAAACAAAACTCGTCGATTCTCGGAAATCTATGACATCGTTCATTCGAAACAAACATACATGTGACGCTAAACAGCCAAACCGATTCGAATCTTCGTAACTTTCCGCTTGCAACTCGTCGACCTGCTTTGATTCCAATTCACAATCGGGACTTACACATGAACAAACATCACATTGGCACAATAAATTAATACGCATCACGTTCGATTTCACGAACCGAAGGAGTACAAGTCCTCGTCGCTGTATAAAAATGCGAAAAACAGACAGCGGTGCGAGCGTGCGTAAATTCGAATGAGCAGCGCGAGGAAAAACGATCGAAGCCAATTTCATTGAGAAATAGAATATATATATAGGGGACAATAATATTCGAGCGGCTAAGAGGAAGTATAAAGGGGTTCATTGGCTCTCTCGGTCGTTTGGCATTCCCCTGAGACAGTTGACAAAAGGAATAATTAAGCTGTGCGTATGCTGCGGCGAGAGAGAGAGAGAGAGAGAGAGAGAAAGAATGAATGAGAAGACGGAAAGGAATTGGAATACGTGAATCGGCAAGGCGGATTAAATGGAAACGATATCTGAGGAAGGCAGAAAGATGTAAAGGACAACGCTCAATGAAAATTGAAGTTTTGTCATCGTTTGTTCATTGTCGTACTTTGTTGCAGTTACGTGAAAATTATTGAGTAACAATTAAAATATAAAGACAGATGGTAAAATATTATGAATTTATGCAAATTCGTAATATGTTAAACAAATAAGAGGAAAAAAAAATGTTTTATTCATAAAAGGAAATATTTAAATAATATACGTGGCTTCCTGGAATAAAATAATGTTTGCATAAATATACGATAGATCGATATATCTAGTGAAGACAGAAAGTGAAACTATATCTTTTTATTAAGTTATCGAATACTAATATTAATTAATATTAATTAATATTAATCACAGTACGAAACAAATAATACTTGTTCTTTTTTTCAAAAGAACAAGAAAAAGTATGAATCACCAATGTGGACTTAAACCATTGATCTGGGAAACCAGGGATATGAATTAATTAATGTGTTTAAAAACATTTCTATAATACCAGAAATAATGTTGTTCGTTTACATGTACCTATGCTTAAACTTTCTTTATTGACAAAGTATAAGTATACATATCAGTTTCATTGAAATCATATGTCTCCCAGCAGTATTTACAGCTCTAGAATATTCAATGCTTTTTCAAGTCTTCAGGTCATAACTAATATAAATAGACTTGGATTTTATAAACATCACTGTAAATTATTCAGAAAACAATATCAATAGGTGTTATTAAAAAATTTGTGTTTTTCCATTCGCAAGCCCTAGCTTATAATATAGATAGGCTATAAAGACTATCATTCGGAAAAACCCTAACTACCGAATAACATCATACATCCCGAATTCCGATACTCTCAAACCAGAGCTTATCTTTGACACTTTTACGATTTATTTTTCAAAACAATTTTATAATCCTATAATCCTTTACAAAATACATTTATGCTTTTGCCTTTGAAAATACACGATCTATAAAAATCACCACCACTACCTTTGATCTTTCCAGGTCATATCTAGCTATGTGGATATTTACCTGCAAGAAACGCCTAATGAACGCTTTCTCTCTTTCTCTTTCTCTCGCTCTCGCTCTCTTTCTCTCTGTCTCTCTCTCTTTCTATCTCTATCCCCCCTCTCTCTCTCTCTCTCTCTCTCTCTCTCTCTCTCTCTCTCTCTCTCTCTCTCTCTCTCTCTCTCTCTTCTTCTCCTTACTCACTAGACCCCAGAAGAATCCCTCATTAATCACTTTTTCAAAACGCGTGATCTCATGAACCTTCTTCGAAATACATATTATGCGCTTCTACCTGAGCAAGCGCGCAGTATTTCTAAACAATCCAAACAAAATACACACTATGCCTTTACGTATTTCCATAACTATGTGTTTATCACCTAAATTTCTATACAAAGAACAGTTAATGCTACATTGTCATATAATTCACATACATAATATATTTATAATACATGTAAAGTCGAGTCTTTTCTCATTAAAAGTATCAACCTATTTCAGTGTCGATAATGGAGTAAAATGTTTCACTATTTATTTATAAAAACATGTTTCTATATAACACTACGAAATTAATGAATTTTTTCGCATGAAGAATTAAACGTGAAAGGGTTAATGATAATAACGATGTTGTAAAAAGAACGAGGAATAATAAGTTTTAATAGAAAGTGTATTTTTCTGTCAATAAAATAAAATATATTTCGTGAATGCAATAACCAGATATTAAAATTCTAAAGCTTGTATGCACAGTTATAGTGTACTGTCAGTTGATTATCAGTTAGATTAAATTATTTGAAATTGAATGAAACAGAGAATTAAGTTTTAGATAAATTATGGAGACAACAATTGTTTATTGAAAAAGAACGGTTCAAAATTTAAGAAAATATATTGATTTTTAAAGTAAAATATTGTGTAATTACAAATTTTAAGTAAAAATATATTAGGTAGTTTTCAACGTCATATATTATTTATTCCTGTTTAATAAATCTTAAAAGTTATCACTTGCAGATTCAAATAGCAACTGGCGATGGTCACAACCCCATGACCTACATCTACATGCAAGAAACACCCAGCAAAATCTCTCTCTCCCACTCTCTCTCCCTTCTCACTAAACACTCCAAATTTTAAACACCCCTCATTAATCCCCATTTCCAAACCTCCCTATCCCCTTCCTATCTGCTCCAAAACACCCAACACACACACACACACACTCCCTCCTCCCCAAGCCAGACCTTAAACCCCAGGTAAACAACTCACCGATAGCACATCACTTCACCCATCCAAACCCCAGCCAACTCGTACACAAAGACCGACCGAAACCAGCAGCATCAGCATCAGCCTAGCAGCAGCGCTGTGAAAACATAGAGAGAGAGAGGGGAGCAGCGCGCGCGCGCGCGCGGGGGCGTACAAGCGTACAGAATCGAGCGAGAGAGGGGAACGAACCTCGTGCCGTCGTACTATAGCTCTCCGCGCGCATCAGCGAGCCAGACGAGGACGGAGATATACAGTGTGACTCCGCACTCCGGTCGAGGTGGAAGCGTTGCAAAGAGAAGGGGAGAGGGGAGGCCCCTCGGTCGCGCACCTCGCCAGCAGCCAGCAGCGGCAGCACAGCTGATCGAGCAGTAGTCGCGCGGCGCACGAACCGTCAGCTGCCCATCCAGGCGCCCACGCGGAGAGTCAAGATATTCTTCTCTCCTGTCTGCACAACACTCCGCATCGTTCGGTCCTCGTCGACTCGTCCGTGTCGTAGTCTTTTGCGTGGGCCTCGCTGATCTCGGCACTGCTCTACTGCAACCCGCCCGCCCGTCTTTTACTACTGAAAATAAGCAGCGAACAAGGAATCTGGATAAGCTGAAGCTCGCTCTAGGTTAGGAGACCCGAGCCGAGTGGCAGAGAGTGTAACACATACATATATACATATATACAGTGTCGTACAGTGGTTACGTACGTACACGAGGATCGATTTTTTTCTTTTTCGCGGGAAATAGAAGCGGGCGCCGCGATTGAGCGTAATTTTAGTCAGGCCTGCGAGCCACGAGTTACACACACACACGCGCGCAAAGCGGAAACAACGTGCGACAGAGCTTTCGGTCGTTACCACTGCAAGCATCGTTTCGAAAAGATCCGCAAGCTCTAATGTTCAGGTGACACAAGTCTGTGTGCACGCCAGCCAACAAAGGAACGCAGAGCTCGACATTCCAACGAACCCCGTGCAGGACACGCGAAATCATCGAGGTCGGGGCGCAAAGCAAGAAGAAAAGAAAATTCGCTACATCACAGCTCCGCAGGCGCGCACAGTGGAGCACAAAGGAAGCCGAAGCCCCTGACGAAAGTTCTATAACGAGTCGCAGCCGTGCCGCGCGCAGACTTTGGGCTGAAACACAAGGAGCAGCAAGCGCGGGTGTCTATGTGCGGGTCAAGGTGCGGGTGCAGTCTCTGCCTGCAGTGTAGGGGCGCGGGAGGGAAGGGCCGCTGTTGCTCGCGACCGCCTCAGCCCGCTGCTGCGTCAACGCAACAACAACAGCAGCAGCATCGGCCGGATTTGCAGGAGCTGCAGGCGTTCGCAGGGGAGGAAGTACCGCAGTTGAGCGGCCTCGAGGCTGCCTGACATCTGCAGCAAGTGCCTGTGCAGCGCGCCTCCAGCACGCGCGGCGGCATGGACCAATCTGGCTCGCAGCGCGCCAACAGCACCGAGGACTTGTAAGAGAGAGAGAGCAACAAGTTCATCGTTTAGAGGATTATAGGGAGCCGGATGCTGCAGGGTTGAAAGGCTCTGGAGGATAGTAGTTTTGGATTTCGAGCTGGAGGAAGATTTGGAGCGGAGAGGGAGGATAGGATGGAAACTTGTTTTTGTATGTACTAAAAGTTGCGGGGGATTCGAGGAGGATCAAAATTGAAGGATACGGATGCGTGTACAGTAGAATTATATAATAATTCGGAGAATTCGAATTTTTGGCGCGGAAATTGAAAGCAGACGAATGCGCAGCACACAAAATCGAGAAGATATAGGATAGAATAATCGCACTAAAGAAAATCATATAATATAGGAGCTACCAAAGAGAAAAGATCGTAAAAGGGTGAAGAGAATCCCCTCTCGAAGGAGCAGCAATCTACAAGATAATCAGCGTAGAGAGGGAAAGCGAGATAGCCGAGAAGCTTTATTGAAAAAAAGAGAGATAAGAGGCTTATACACTCGTTGCCCGGTGCGCGACAGAGGTATATTATAATCGTCCGAGCGGTGCTCTCGCGCTTTATTAGTGCGCGCTGCGGCCCCCCCTCGAGTACAAAGTGCGCGGCTGGTCCACGCGGAGAGAAGAGGAGAGAGAGAGAGAGTGAGAGCACGCACACAGCAGTGAGTCAAGATGATGCAGACGGACAAGGAGCAGGACAATGGGATCAACATCAAGTTCGGCGCGGACCGGACCAACAGCAAGAAGGGCGAGTACCGGTTGGTCGGCCAGAATAACACGGCGCCGGCGGTCAACGGGAAGAAAAAGAGGATGAACGGGACCACCAAGAGAGGTGAGTTGATTGATGTTTTTATGAGGTATCGTTGGGGCTGTGAGAGTGTGTCTGATGGATGATTAGGGAGCTTTTTGTTTTTTGGGGGTTGTACGTAGGATGGGATGGAAATTGGAACAGTGTGATATTTGCGGAACTGCGAGGTTTTCATATTCATGAAACTGAAATTACGCAGTATGCTTTTGTAACTATGTACTGTACTAAGCTTTTTATTGAAGTTGAAACTGAATATTTTAATTTCATGGCTAGGCAAAAGCTAACGTATTTCGTTCAAAGAAAAATGCGACGACAATTACATTTTCATATAAGAAAACTGATTTAATAGCAATTTAACACGCACCTAAACTTGTATCAGAAATCGTGCATTGACTGCAGACATTATTCTTTTATATTAAAACTTTAAGTT
The DNA here is from genome assembly GCA_949152435.1 of Gastracanthus pulcherrimus. Classification (NCBI taxonomy): domain Eukaryota; kingdom Metazoa; phylum Arthropoda; class Insecta; order Hymenoptera; family Pteromalidae; genus Gastracanthus; species Gastracanthus pulcherrimus. The sequence continues at coordinate 21,869,043 of OX424574.1, read as the reverse complement.
ACAATCAATTGTTATTGTTGCTACTGATTTATTCACTCGTGATAATGAGAAACGATCAGGATGCAACGAAGGTGACATTTTAAATAGTTTTCTGTAAATAATTTTGAATGTTTACAATATTCGTTTTATTTAACTCATAGAACATTAAAAAGATCTTGTACTGACAAATATGGAAGAAGGGTTCCGCGGGACTTAAAGTATCTAGAAAATTATAAACATGTTTTATCATCATAAAATATGAGACACGTTGTTTTGGCATTATTTTCATTGACCTACGTTCCTCAAAAAATCAGCTGTTCTTGTCATATTCCTAAGTATTTATTATTTTAATTAAAAATAGTATTTCCAGTTCTGATAATAATTATTCGGATATCTCTATGAATTTAACGCTAAAAAACATATCGAACAAGTAATCAAAAGAAGATGGCAAGAACTTTTAATTTAGGCTTTGTTTTATTTATTCCAAAGTTTGGAAAAATCGAAGATGGTGACGAAAAATTCATGAATTTGAATTTAAATCGACGATTTCTTTATACTTTTTATTATGATACTCTTAAAATTTTTATCACTTTTGAATAATTTAATGATACTACGCTAATTAAACCTCAAATTAAAGCTCATTTCAACTACTATATTACCTTTTAAATTATTCTCCTAACGTAAATACTTGCAGAGTTATAATTAGAAGTTGTAGTATAATTTATCACCTAAGTACTTGAATAATTTGTGATTTCAATATCTGTATACTTGAAGTAGAAAAATTGATATCTGAAAAACAAGGACTTATTACAAATGAGACCCCTATTTTATATTTTGTGATCAGAAAACATATTCTAAAGTTTTAGGACCAGAATTTTAGATGAAAATTTATGGATCCGAGGATTTCAAGTAGTTGAAGTTCTTTACTGAAAATATTACTTTGATATGAATCATATTAGATTTCAATGTGTAATTAGTACGAATGGCAAATAGTGCAAATAGGAAAATTATATCTATGAATTTATTAGTAAAGTTTTAAAGAACTTATAAACTCTTCGTAATAAATGTTCTCACTATTTTCTAGAAAGATATATGATTTTATCATTTACAATTTTCAAGAACTCAAAAGTTTATTTCAAAATAAAATTTTGCTATAAAATATCAGTAATAATATAAATTTTTATTAGAACCCTGGTGGAAAATAATCTAGAACTATGTAGATATATCTAGTTTGCCATGGTAAATAATCGAGGACTTTGATAAAACTAGATAATTTTCTGCCGGGGAAATCAATCATCCTAACACATTTTTTACAGATATTGATTTTTTGCCTTATGAATTTCTTTAATTAAATCAATGTTAAGTCTTTTATTTTGTTATCAGTATGCACGTATATATATAATATATGTACATTTGATTATCGCTATACTTGTAACCTATATACACCATTTAGCACCTTACAACAATGTAATACACAGTGTACACATATGCCTATTGATTGTAAAAAGACGATTATTCTTATATACAATGTATTTTATTCTATAGACAGTATAATGGTATCCTAAGAAATCTCGATAAATTAATTACTTAAATACAAGGCTTTGTTACATATTTTCGTTTAACAGGCTTTTTTCTTGTATATAAATAAATAAGTTACTTTTATACCGTTCAATAGATAAAAAGAATTGAATAACTGACTAATTCAGAAAAAATGATCGTCACAACGTTATAAAATCGTTAATGAAAAGTCAAATTAAAATTCTTGCTTTCGACCTCAATGTCAAGCTATCTTATAAATATAACTACCGAATTACAAAAGAATTCGCTAGAAAACGATTAATCACGCATTCCACGATATTACAAAAGAAACAGAGAATTTTCATCAACCCACACACAAACTTTAGATCCCCAACATCAATACGGAAGCGCAGAGTCTCTCGCTGTCTGGCTTCTTAATTCGATGATCGAAAGAGGATTGAGTGCGACCGCGCCACAACAGCGATTTCGAGTGTGAGAGAAAACGTCCGCGAGGCGATGAATCGTGCCGCCGTTGTTCTTTTTTCACGCGCGTCATCGTCGCAGCTTGTACGCAACAAAAGCGATGAAATAATAACGAGCACACCGATTGCCTTTATGTATATATATACTTACCGGGTGACTGAACCGTATATGGAAAGCCTGAAATATCAGGATTCAGATAGGTTGTTCTTGGTAAAATATTTTAGCTTGGGACTTTACGCTGAAAGTACTATCTATATTTGGCTTTCAATGATACAAGTGAGATCCAACATCTAAATTTGCATAATTTTTCAAGGATTATTGTACTGAATATACTTTCTCAGTGTGTAAATGTATCTAATTAAGTTTGTTTTTTATTAATTTGAATAATTTATTATGTTTTACAAAATGTTAGCTGGAATCTAGTTTATTACTGAATTTTATTTAGTGATATTAAATCGTTTATAAAATAGCGTGCTTTAGGCTAACATTTTGTAAAGTAAAGTACATTTTTTAAATTTACAAGAAATCCTAAATCAGATAAAATTTTATTTTGTAAATGTATGTTTGACGGAATAATTGTTGAAAAACATTTTAAATTTGAATTTTAGAAACCTACATGTTACCTGTATAACTGAAATGCGTTAAATCCTGAGAAAGTGTAAGGTCCCCGCTTTGGACCTAACGTTTGCTGCCATGAAATTCCTTTGTTTTACTAAGCAGTTGTTTTAGTACATTTAGGGGACTTCCACACTCCCTAATCTGAAAGTAAAAAATTACGTTCAATGATCTCAAAATCTGATCAGCCCATTTGATAGCGTTTTCAAAACTCTAAAAATGATCCCATATAATGTTTTCAGCGTAAATGCTTCCCATTCAAAATCATCCGACTTTCCATATTTTTCAGTCACTCTGTACACCAGGTGCCTTATTCTATTTTCTTTTATCGTTGAAAATTCATGAGATCTGAATGATAACGCTATCGCTTTTTTATGTACTGATGAATGATCTATCAGCTGAGTGAATCGAAGCGAGACAAATTGTTTTGGACGGCGATTATCGTACACGCGCACCTGTGGTCGAATGGAATGTAATTACGTGGGAACAAAGTTTTGATTTTGATAACTACACACGTCTGTCATGATCATTATATTATTATGGAAAGTACATTTTTGTATAATACAAAATAACGGAACAGGTTTGATTCAAATCGTACATAAAACATTTGATATAACGATCGTTGAATTTTATGCTATGCAATAATTTATGTTACAATAACAATATAAAAGCAGTCATCTTTTCATATGGATGTTTTCATATTGTATTTGTAAACAAAGCGGTTTGTTTTTAATAAAGGGAAAAATTAAAAAAAGTAAACAAAACTTTTATGAGTCAAGTAAAAATAATTAACAAAATATATAAATTAATGAATCATACTTTTGTAATTTATTTGCTTTCAAGCATAATAATTTTCTAAAAAAGAAAAACCAAACGTTCAACCAATTTTCAATACAAAATTCGAAATTTCCTACTTTTCGCATTGTACGTCGATATAATAATTCTCTTCTTTATAAAACCAAGTCCTTTTATTTTAATTCTATCGTCAAGAGGAAAAATCAATCTTCCATTGTTGACAAGTAAGACAAAAGGAAACTAATGAATGAAGGAAGGATGCATATATTATACGACTCACTTTACCGTATACAGGAAAAAGAGAATAACTTTAAATATATACCTATATATCCAGGCGGAAAAAGCGCGTTTTATCGCGAGACCTTGCGCGCTCGCGCGCATTTATGTATCACGAATACTACGGAACAGATTCAAGGCTCATGTCCCAGCGGCTAAATTGTTTCCTATGTGCCGCAGTGCCGTGTGTGTGTGCATGTATTTATATTTTATTTGATTAACCGTTCGTTAATGAAAACTTGCGCTCTCGCAAACTTTTTTAGGCCTTCGAACAAGATTCCCGATTTTATTTATTTCTTTATATTTTTATAATTTTGATGCTCATTGCAATGAAAATTACGGTGTTGATACGATGTCAGAGAACGAAGTTTTTGACAGTTGTGGCGAAAAAGGAAGAGTTTTTAGTTATTTCTTTAGGTTTTATGCGGAGTTCGTTATTGCACGTGTTTGCAATAATAGCATTAATCTATTTTGGTGTTGATTACATATTGAAGTAACTAAATTTATCGTCGTATTTATAATAAATAGCATAATAGCTAAAATATAGCGTACGCTATTTCCGATACTGAAGATTGATGCAGCGAATATCTATGACCTAATATTAATCTATAGTCCCTTGATTTTATATAAAGACGCGGGGGAATGACTTTATTTTAGTCATATAGTAAATAAGTATTTATAGCTATCACAACGGACATTTTCTATTCTAGGTTAAACAATACAATATTATAAAGTTAAGATACGTAAACAATTTAAAATTTTTAAGTCTGTTGAAATGGTTTAAATTCTCTTTCTTGCTTATATTTTCGATTTTAACGTCAAATTACTTCTTTGAACCTTGAATAATTTACAATTATAAAATAGAATTTAAGTTTCTTATGCTGTTTAGAATAATATATTTTTAAACTCCCTTAGGTAGAACTACGTTTATTATCCAAACGAACAAAGTAAAATAGCATTTTTCCCAAAATATACCACCTTATTTTCAAAGTTAACTGTCTTGCATATTTGTCGAATGACAAAAGCTGAAATTTTGCAGAGTCCCTTGATTTTCAGTTTCGTGCGTGAAATGACTTTAAAATATCCTACGACGAAGCTATAAACTATCATATTTAAAGTTAACTTAGCAAATTTTCTCTGTTCAGTTAGACATTTCTGTTATAAAGTGAACATTAGATAATCTGACACCTACTCGCGGGTTGACTATAAACTTAAATGCGTAACCACATTCTGTCGGTAAGTATCTAAAAATCTAAAAGTACTCTAAAATAAAATCTTTTAAAAATAAAATACTAATCTAGAAAATGAATTACTACGTCTAACATTAATTTATTACCGGTCAATTTATTTAAAGAGTTATAAAATTCTAAAATTTTAATATAAATTGCTTTTACATCGAGTAAAACACCAGAAACTTTATAATTTTCGAAAAAATATATCCCACTATTCCATGTACTAAATAAATCCACTTCACTCTCCAAAATACACCACGAAAATCGAGCCTCCAAAATGATCCGCTCTCAACTCAAACACAACGCACGCCTCATTCATCGCGAGACATCTTAGGATTAGATAACGCGACGCCTCGAAAGCGCAAAAAAAGCAAGGCCCGCGCGAGAGCACGTTGCGCCTTCGTGTCTGATTGTGCTTCTTTCATCTCACTCTCTCTTTCTCTCTCCACGCGACAGAATACACAGTGCCAGAACAGAGCGGCATAGAGGTATATATATATAAGAGCCTCGCGGGGAATTCCGAAGCCTGCACGTGCGCGCGCGACTAAATTTACGAGCGGTGAGCGTGGCTTAGCCTCAGCCTTTAGCTTTACTTCGCGATAAGAGATTCCCGATGATTTAGTTTGTTTCGCGTTGTGTCTCTCGGCGTTTTATTTTCTTGGATGGAGGCACGCTTCTATTGTTGACAATGAGACGGTATGTAAGCCAGTATTTGGTTATTCGTAATAGTTAAAGGTATAACATTGTACTTACTGATTTTTTTTTCTGATTAGATCGATTAATTTATTGTAGGAACATAATTTGTATAACTTCGTAAAGGAATATTTAATGTTATATTGAGTTAAAACAATTTTGTATTAACATAATAGTATAAAATAGTTCTTTCTAAATTTTGAAAAATTTTCATTCGTAATTCAAGTGGCTATCTTATATCTCGCTTAGAGTAAAATATTAAATTCAGAAAGTTGAATGAAGTTAATGGCATGAAGTTTTAATGCCAAGATGTCATGTATGTTTTTAATGCTCAAATTTCGCTTTGCGTCAAAGTTCTTAATGAAATCATCTGAAAATCAAACACTAAACTTAACTCTACTTCAGTTAATTCTTAAAATTATTTAGATAAATCGTTAGTATTATTTTTTTCATGTATATTATAAGCACATATAGTTTGATTATAAAAATCCTTTAAATAAAACATGGGATTTTATAAACAGTATTTCCACCATTAAAGCAATAATTAATCGTTAGGTCAATAAGATTTGAGACAGGATATAATTTGATTTTTAATTGACTTTGACACCTTCTTAAGGTGCGGACGAGGCGGATGTTGAATCGTTTTCCCTCACCCGGCGACGTGGTTTCAGCGGCTCGTCGCGGCGGGCAGCGAGCCAGTATTAGCGCGCGGACTTTTCCGTGATTTATGCAGCATTCTCGAGTAGGCATTATTGGGTGTTTAGTTTTTTTGATTAACGTGACTGTAACGGAATTAGCGTTTGCGTGGATTTGGAATGCGGTGACAGAATGATTTTGAAAAACCAGATTATAATATTATGGTTAAGGGGATTATATGTTGTGTTTATGGAATCTATTTTTGTACTTCGTGGACTGCGCTAAAAGCAGATTTTGCGTCTTGGTTGAACGTCGATTTAAAAGTAGAACTTCTTTCTTACCAAACGTTTAATGCAATCTAATTAGTGTAAGAAATGATATGACAAAATTTTATAGAATTTTATAGAATAAAATTTTATATATCGGACATATTAATTCCGACTTTTGTTTCAATTTAATAACTAAGTCTGGCAATTTCTGACAAATACTGCAGAATTTGAGAATTACAATGTATACAAATTTCTCACAGTTCGCCAGATTTAATTATTATCTATAAATTATCAAATTCAATTAGAAGTCTTAATTTATACTTCTGACAAATGCTGCAGCAATTTGACAAATTATTTTCACTACAGGTCCTTTGTTATGTAGATTGTGTATAACTATCTGCAATTAGAACTAGAATCTGCACATCTGCAATTTAAACCATAAAATAAACGCCTTTTTTTACAGTACGATTTTCTCAGTATATAAATAGATATCTGTAATTTCCTTTTCGAACTTTTATTGCTATGGCTTTTAGAATATTTTTAGGTACCTGTTTATCGCGACGATAGTTCAAGTGTATATAGTTCTTTTTTTACGCACCGGCACACGGCACTGCGACTTTTATCGGTTCTGCCTCGAGTGCAGCTACACCAGCGACGCGACGATTCTCGCTCGCGCACGTTTTATCTTAAGCGCTGCGAGTGTGGTTCGCGCGCGCGCGCACGGCTAAAAAGCTTCCCTCGTGTATTTGCGCGTTTAGATTACTCGAGTGGCCTGCTTTTCACGTGCACATTTAAGCTTTCGAGCTGACAGTCGCGTCGATATTTTCAACAACAATAATGCAATTCTTGAAAAGCGTGGAGTAACAATGGAATATATTGAATTTCAACAATTTGTGTTGCTCCGAAAACCCAAACAATATTTAATAGAAAGAGTACCTAATTAGATTTTAAGACAGTAGAACCTTTCACTGTAGAGATATTTTTCAACGTCATCACTCAATAAGATCGGAATTTTCATGAAAGTTTGAGAATCTTTTCCTGGCATTTGAAAATAAACCTCGTAGTTTTATGGAATAGGTCCTAGATCATGATATATGAGGAAATCCACAAAAAACATTCAGTTACAGCGTTCATAAATTAAAAAAAAACTTTGGGCTACATCTCTAGGACAACTTTTTTATTGTTCTTTAGGGTATGCAGAACACGGCAAAAATAATGTTCCCACGAATTCAGTCTCGGTCCACTGTTTTTTCGACTACCCAAATTCTCTAACGGGAATTTAACATGGGGAAAATCAACAAAAAGTAGCCATTATTCAGCGGCAGGTAGTCAATGTGTAAGGGGCACGACGAAAAAATCATACCGATATAATAAAAATACAAGAAAAGAGCTTCAATTAAAAAAATCGTTCAAAATGGATTCTTATAATAGAATTTATGATATCGTATTATTGTTATATTTATAATTCGCTTATCTCATGAATTTCAAGTTAATATTACAATGTTTGTATGTATTATTAATATATATATTTTTGATTTGTTATGCCAAGATTATTTAATTATAAATTTAAGAACATTGTAACAAACTAATCATAACACCGCAGTAGTCAGACAGTGAAAAACAAGACTTGCCTCCAAAGCTAAATTAGCTCATACACATAATCGCGTGTAATCACCAAATAATTAATAAACGATCATTCATTCAACGATAAGAAGTCATAGCAAGGCGGAAAAACTCGGTCGAGATACCTTGTCAAAATAAACAATATCCACGATGAGCAACAAGTATTAAAACGCACTCAAATAAAAAAAGGTAAAGAAGGAGAAGGAAGAAAAGATAAAGAGACATATTGCAAGACAATCGCATAGCTGTCGAAGAGCGTAGTTCGAAGCATAATATGCGTACATATATATATATATATGTGTAATCTCTTTCACCGTTGCATAATGCGAACTCGTAATATTTAATGTAGCGGAAGAAACTACTATAGTATTCATTGTCTGCCTGCTCGAGATTGAAAGTTTACGCGTTTGAATTACGCTATGATTAATTATTCGTTCAGTGCGAAATTGCTTTCTTGAAAATTAAAGTAAGTTATTTACGTATGATTAATGCACAAATATTATAAATTATCAAGGCAAAGGTACATATTAAAATGCAATAACAATTAATAAAGAGAAAGGGTAAATACGAAAAAACTTAGATTAATAAGCATTTTGTTGAAGACTTTATATAAAAAAGATATATATTGAACATAATACGTGTCCTGCACGTGATTTTTGCAAAAAATCGATTGACCTCCGGAAAAAAAATTTAATTAAAAAGTACTCCCCTCTTCTTGTAACACATGTCAAAAGCAGTCGAATAACCGTCGAGAAAAAGATTTTCGTTCATTATGTCACCTAAAATCGTGTGAGGAACAAAGTTCCTATAATAAATGTGGTATTGAAAATAATGATTTATCGTGACGTGTCGGATCAAGATTTTGAGGTTTTACAACGGTAAAATTTAAGATATTATTGTGTATTGATAGCATAAAAATTTTCAGAATGATTGCTTTTAAACATAAAAAGTTTTCTGAACTCGTAAAAAAAAGTTGTTTTTGAGTTTAATCCAGACCTGCCCCCTAAATGCGATTATCAACATTCAATTTAAAAAAATCTACAACAAACAATGCCTTTGAATTCAAACGAACTTCCGAACTTGATCTACTTTTCATCCACTCCCTCCGTATATCACCAACTCGCTCCTATACGAATATTATGTTATGCGCACAGAGCATCGATAAGCCGATCTTGACCGAGTCCCTGCGCGGAAGATCTGCGCGCGTCATCATCCCCTGTCACATACGCGGATAAGCTTTTGCGATATATATATATATATATATATATATATATATATATATATATATATATATATCGTTCTCGGGGAATGTTTTTTCTTATGCGGTATCTGTTGTTGTTATTATTGTCGATGCCCCCTGCACTTCTTCTTCCTTATATTCGCGTTCAACGAACGGTGCGGCCGCGCGCTTATATCGGATTATATTGTGTAACGCGATGCGCGAAAGGAAGGCGATTCATGAATGAAGCCGATATGCGCGTATATAAGTTGAAATGATGCGAGGCGATGTTTCGAGTCTGCATGCAGTGTGCGCGAGAATGTTGTTGTCGCGAGACACGTGGAGTAGGTGATGTCTTCATTTGCGAGAGAAAGTTTTGAAGTATAAAAGGGAAATTTACTTTTCTGAGTGGAGTGGCCGAAGCAAAGCATACGTGTACTTCTTCTTGCGTGAATGAGCTAGCCACATAAAGGATGGATTTTGAAACTATAAATGTATCTAACAGTTGTATGAAATAAAGTGGCTGCAATGGATTTTTATGTAAAAGTGAAGCAATAAGATGGCGACAAAGTTATTAACTCTATTTGAACTGAAATGTGCGGATTCTTTTTTATATAATTAGTTTTGAAATTCATCCGTTTTGTATGCACATTGACGAAGAAGAAATTGTTGCTAATGTTATGCTTCGGCTACGCTACTTTAAATACAAATATGGTTGATTTTTACGTGACTCTTATACTTTGTGTCCGCATGAATTGTAAGACTTGTAAGTAAAACATGTCATGTTTTTATAAATGTATAATGTTGTTATATAATTCACTAAAATCGTTATAAACAAAAAGGAGTAGAATTATCAATCTTTTAGAACAATAACGGATTAAGTATTGAAAATATCGTTTTTATTTTTACATCATTGAAAAATTAGAGAGTCGGATACCAAATTCTTTTTGAAATAACAGTTTGAATACAAAATTACAATTTCATTGTTTTATAATGTTCTGGTAGACAGCGGTTTTATAAACTAGTAATTTGTCTTTAGTATTGCTAAGAATTTCATAAATTTATTCTATAGTAATTCAAACTTTATGTGTTATAAAATAAAAGAAATATGAAAGATGCATAGTCGTTATTTTCAATTTTATGTGACAAATTTAACGTTTATGTGAAAATCAAGTGTAATACTACTTATGCATTAAAATCTAAAAAATAAGCTTTTGACATGGTTCAATAATGCTGTAATTCAAAACGTCTTGTACAAATGTCTATTAACTTTATCTCAAACGTGTTCAGTTAAAGTTTTGAAATGTTCTTTTATAAATCCTTGATATTTTCTGAAGGAGTTTAAATATTTTCTACTCGGCTTAACTTGTATTTTTAAGCAAGAGTTAAGACAAAGGATGTATCTTGTCAATCATGATAAATTTTCTTTAATAATGTCATTTGGAGAACTCAGATTCGTGAATGTCAGAATATATTTTCTTAGGACAGAATGTTTTATGATTGAAAATACGTACTTCTGGAAGTTTCATGATGATTTATAGCATGTGTATAAGTCTCGACTAAGATGTATAGTAGAATTGTCCTGGATAAAAGACATTTTATACTTTTTGCTCTTAGCAGTTTAATTATTTCCAATTATACTTATAAAATTACCATAAAAAATAACGCAGAAGTATAAAAATATACGGTATGAAACTATTTATTTATGATTAGTTTTATAGAGCAATAAAAAATGAACATTTATTACTTCACTCCCTAATACAAAACAACTATTTCATATATCATAAAAATTCATTCGATTTTAACGTACGTCTTACAGAATCTCTTGTTTAATAAAAGATATTTTTAATATCACAAATATCGCCACTTATTTTAAAAATGATTTTTAAATTCTAAAAATTGTACGATATTCTTGTAGAAAGATTTCAATTTTTTGTACTCTATTTTTTCTGCATATGCTCTAATCGATATTCCACAAAAATCTCTCGTAAAAAGTTACTATGTAATATATCCATACGTGGTATCATTTTTCTCTATTCAGCCAATATTGACCTTGATATTGTCTCAACTGATTGAATACTCAGCACTCCTAAATTTTAAAACATTTTTTTACTTCATTAACTTAATAGTTAAAATAATAAAATAATCTTCGAGATAATCTACTAAATATTAGTATATTTTCGATGTGTACAGTAAAATAAAAACCAATAAATAAATAAAAACTTCTACTGGCATACTTAACACAGATTGGAAATAAAAAGAAAACTAGAAAACTAAGAAACCTACTAAAAAACCCATCGAACAAGAAAAATCTCTGCCTTCAACCGATATCCCATAAACTCTCCAACCCTTACACCCCCTAAAAAACCCAAGCCAAAAGACCCTCCCCAACGACCCATTTCAAATATCGAACTCGACCAAACCCCCGCAAAAAACACACAGACACACATCCCCACTCCACTCAAGTCTCTCCAAGTCTCCACCCCAAAAAAGCAAAGCTCGCAAAAAAAGCACAAGTCTCCGGTCAAAGAAGAAACTTCTTCTTCTTCGCCTCTATATAAAAAGAAGCGCCAACTTTTCCATCGCTCTTATAGTCGAACAAAGGCGCACTCTCCGTCGCGCGGCGATTCAACTCTATTAAAAGCTCCCCGACGCGCGCTGCGTAGGTATAGGTCTCACCGCAAGCTCGGAACCAAGAGAGAAAGAGCTTAGAGCCGCGCACGTGGAAAATCGATCGGCCGTATAGCCGCAAAACGCCGTCGCTGTGCCGCAGCGCACGCTGCATGCACGCCGCTGGAAATTGCCGAGTGTGTGTAATCGTCGATCTTGCATCTGATTTCGCCTCGCCGCGATAATGCTGCTAGCCAGGCTACAGCTGCGTTGGTAGCGAGGCTCTTTGATCTTTGTTTTGAAGGTGTTTGGAGTTTTCCGCGGAGTGAGCTGGGAGTTTTGGGTGAAGAATGTGCACTGGGAGAGAGTGTGTGGTACCTGTTGTTAAAAGAATTGTACTTGCGTTTCAAGTTGGAACGTTTTACAACTGATGAAGAAATAGTATTTGCTATTAGAAAATATTCTTAAAGTAATGTCGACAAGTTAAGAACTAAGAGTTATACAAAAAGGAAACGTTATGTTTACTTTGAAATTATTTAATTTTAACATTGTTAATTTTATATAATAAATTGTGGTTTTAAACACATAAATTTAACTTTGTAATAAAACCATCAATTTTAGTAGAAATCTTGTATTCAATAAATTATATTTCACTAGAAACTTTAGAAAATATCGCTAGACAGTTTTATCTGGGTGTAGGGTTTTGAAAATAAACATACTTTGATAAAAAATAAAACGGGTTTTCTTAGTAAGGGCTATAGTCAGTTTTGTCGAGAATACTTGTTTGTCAAGAATACTGAAAACAATGTTTCAACGCTAGAGAACCTTGCCTGACATAAATGACATGATAAACAAGCATTACTCAACTTTTTTTTATAAAATAATCGGTTGCTTACTAAAAAAATATCATTTCAAGATAAATAACTGGTAATTTTGAACAAATAGATAACGTTTAAACAACAAATATTAATACTGCTTTAACGAAAAATACCATTTTTTATTATCAAAGAAAGACAAGAAATTTGCTGCAAAAATAAAATTTTGAATATAATACTGAGAATCTACGCAGGGAAATATTTCAATTTTTATCAGGGTTAGGGTCACTGCACCGGTGAATACACTGTTAATAGTTAAGATCAGTGAATGGCCATTGGCCAGCTTGCTTTCAATTTTCATTAGGTATTGAGAAATGATTGACAAATATTTTTTATTTTTTTTAATTAAATATGACTCTTAACAAAAAATAGAGCAGGTTGAAATGCCGCGTGGATTCACTAACTTCAACTATATAGATATATTACAGCGAGAGTTTGTGACGTCACGCGATATTTCAACCTGCTATATCTTTGTAATAATCATTTAATTGAAAAAAGAAATAATACGTATCAATTATGTTTCAATAATCTATTCGACGGACCTTGAGATGGATCTAATAGATTTATTTGTGCAATAGTTTTTAACTTTCTTAGTATTCTCATTTCAAGGTGGACAATCAGAGTTAAATAAACATTATCGAAATGTTCAAGGCATTGTATTAGCAATGTTCCTGAAATAGTGTTAAAAGCCCTAGTGAATAATATAATAATCATTTCTATTTATATAAATTTAGTATTTATTTATTTAAAATTAGAAAACATTCAAACCTAGAGAATTCAGTTTAATAAATAAAAAATGGTGTCTTGTGTTTGCATATTAAAATGTAATTTTTAAAATTTATTTTTTATTCTAATAAAACTTTTACTTTTCAAAACCGACCTAATTTGCTATCGATAAAACTTTATCCCGTTGAACTTGACGTAACTGGTTTTAATAATTTTCGTAATTTTAATAAAGCCTCTACTTTTAAGATCTGATCTAATTGGCTATTGATAAAGCTGTACCTCGTTGAACTTGACGTAACTGGTTGAAACTAGACCATTTTCTAATAAATAGCGCACTCACGTGAGTGCGCTTACGCCTGTATACGGCCTGATAAAAAATATTGAGAAATGAGACGTTACGCGTGCACCGCGATCGCAACTCGATCGTCTGTAAAATGGGCCTTCAATCGACCGGAATGAACGAGACGTGTCAATTTTCTTCTAGACTGCGAGGCGAGCAAGAGAAGTGATATATAGCGGCCAATCTCGAATTTACAAATCCATTGTTAATGAAATAGGTCAATTTGAGCATACAAATTAATATCGAATGAATGCAAAATTTGATTACATAATGATAATAATATACTCAGATAGCATTTGTTAAATTCACATTAATTCAATAAATACATATTTCCAATTAATATTGTATGTGTAGTATGTAGGACAGCATTTTTTTATTTTCATTTCTGAATAATCACATATTTGAAATAATAACGCTGTGATGAATTCATTTTAATTTAATATTAATATATTAAAAAATATTGGATTATAATTCAATATTTAATTATATATCTATAATTTAACAATCTAATTATGTATAATTAAAAGGATATGGCATATTTACTATGAAATATTCAACTTTTAAATGGTTTCAGGAAATTTCTAGATCTACTATGATCAATTTTAAATAAGTACAAGCGAGTAACTACTTACCTATATTTAAAGAAACACTTAACCATTTTATAGCTACTCTTATAATCACAATGTATTTGTCTGTAATTTACAGGCTATCGCGCAAATTGTCTTGTTTTCCTAAAATTTTCCCCGTAACAAAAGGTTTCATTACGCTGATGCCTTGCATACGCAGGTGTGCGTCACGCGCGTAAGCGAAATTGCGTTAGACCATCGGCGGCGAGGAAAGCACTTGGAATTAGATTTTCCGTCATTTTCTCTCCCTCTCTCTCTCCCCACTTTCTCTCTCTCTCTCACTCTCTCTCTCTCTCTCTCTCTCTCTCTCTGCCTTTCTCTCTCTCTCTCTCTATCTCTCTCGACAACCGAGTAATGACGCGCGCGGTTTATATCCTATCAGCCAGACCGATCGTCACGTTGGTGCAATTTTCTTCGTTACTCCGCGAAATCCTTGCTCCTTTTTCTTTCTCTCTCTCTCTCCGAGCCTTTTTTTCTACCGGGAAACAATTCAGATGCTATTTTTTACAGCGACACATCGATAAAAGTCGAAGCTTAAATGTTTTGCAACAAATCGTTGTACGGGCAAATTGTTATGGTCGAGATGCATTAGCATAGAAACTAGCTGTTTTTACGAGAGCGTAATATTGTTTATATGATCGAGTAATTATTGAAATTGCGGTAAACGACAGCGTGGTGCAAGATTAAATTGCAGTTGATAGGGATCTGTTACGTGTTATTTAACAATTCGAATTTTAATGAATTTCGATCAGCTTGCAACTGGAGCTTACATTTTAATTGATATTTTTTATTAATTTTTTATCTTAGCTTATTACCATTATTTGTAAATCGACCTTCTGATGCAAGTTGGATAAATTATCCGTAGCGACCTATCAGAGTTTTGAAAGTTTCAAGCTCGTAATGAGCTTTCGACGCTTGGCTCTATCGAAATTCCTAAAACCGATTAAAACTCTATCATGTGGAAGTGTACGTGATGTGCTTCACGTGATGATAGAGTACATATCGTGTGACAGAATGGAATATAATTCGTTGATCGAACGAGAAAGAATAAATTTTTATTCACGTTTCACACATTTGAATAAGAAATAATTTCAATTATATATTTACTTATTTAATTAAAAAGAAGTTATTATTCATCGATCAAAAGTTGAGAGTAAAAAATTTTTATTAATCTCGACAGAATGTGTGACAAAACGAAATACAATTCACTGATTGAACGAAAAAAAAATTAATTTATATTCACAATTCATGTATTTCAATAAGAAATGCAATTTGTGCATTTAAATTTACTTATACAAAAAGAAGTTATTGCATATCAATGAAAAGTTGAAAGTGAAAAGACGTTATTAATCGCAACGAATCATTTTCATTTAATAATCATAAAATAACATTAAATGCATAATATATCAACCGCTTTTACTACTTCCTTTTCAAGTATAATCGAGAGTCTATCTCGAGTTTCCTTAACAATTTTTACACATATTTACTCGGCAAACACTTTTATCTCTTCCCGTCATTTTCGCTCCTCCATCAAACGCGTTTTATGCGTCCACAATAAATCCGCACCGAGTCCGCGCAAAAATAAAGGACAACTCTCTCTCTCTCTCGCTCTCTCTCTCTCTCACACACACTGTCTCTCTATCTCTCTCTTTTTCTTGCATCGAACGATAAGAAACGATTCTGGTTATACAGGAGCGACCGGATGAAAACACACATACGAAATACAAAAACTCGACGAACACACAGCAGGCGCCTCGACGTCGCTCGCGATTCGTCCGTCTGTCTGTTCGTCCGTCTGCCGTCTATACGTCGCGATGACTCATCGACCGAACTGACAGCCAACTTTTGAGAGAAGAGAGACGAAAAGAATGCGTGAGCGTGAAATAAGAAGGGAAGAGAACGAAGCGAGAACAAAACGAGGAGCATTGGAAAAATTTTCAGAAGATCGTTGCGCGCGTTTCACTTTGGCAATATCCATCAGCTCTTGTATGCGACTGACGTTTTAATTATTTCTCAGTTTTCGTTTAGCTTTAATTGTGTATGTGTGTAACCTTCGATTCGCCAAATAATGGAAATTATTATAAGAAAGAATATTTGTTGAAAGGATTTATGTTTTATGATTGAAAATACGTACTTTTGTAGTTAATAATGTTAGACGAGATTTAAAATAGATTTAATTAAACGTTTGGAAGGCTGAATCCAAGATCACTTGCACTTCATTTAGTAATCATTGGGCAAAATGTTGACAAAATTTAACTCCAATAGTGTACGATTTGGTAAAGGGGATCGATTCTGTACTATTCTTATTATTGCAGGGCCAATGAATATATAAAATTTGGTTAAAATTCAAGTATTTATATTATTTCAGTCAATTAATCATTTATTGGATTGGCAAAATTAAATTTCAAATTTTTAATACTTTTCCACACTCTTATATATTTTGGCAACCACATCTTCTATTACAAATTTCACTAAAAAATATAACTAGCATATATTAAGCTTATCATCCCATTACCTAACAAGAGAACAAAAATACACACGTACTTCCGAAACTCCTCGATGCCAAGAATCTAATGACAAACCGTGTGTACTAAGCCGCGCTCGTATATATTCTCCGAAAACACTTCCCGAAGGACATATAGCGATACCATCACGATCGTCTTGAGCAATTGTCCAAGCCGCACATGCGGCACTTACACGACGGGACTCATTTATACATTTCGTCGCGCGATCTATATTAAACGATCGCGCGCGCGCGCATTGCTATAATAATTGCTACCCCAGCGATAGCGATATAGTAATGATAGCGTCCGTCATCGCAAATTGCACTGTTATAGCGCCTTTCGCATTCATTTTTTTGCCCGTGCGACGTGCGCGGCCTTTCTGCCGAGTTTTTTTTATATACGCTCGTGCGAGAGAGCTGATCGCCCGCGGAGTGGTACGAAATAGTTCCACGTTATTTCGTCAGACGTGGGTTTAGGTGTGCGATGCGGGGATATGATATAGAGAGGCTGCGCGGCGTTTCGTCTGTCCGTTTGTGTTCGGAATGGTGCTGTAGTGAAGAATAGGTTGTGTTTCGTGGATGGCGAAAATTTGTTTATAATTGAAATTGATTGTACCTGTAGAGGAAGCTGAAGAATAATATGGGTGTAAAGTTTTTTATTAAACGTTTTCTTATTCATTATTTAGAGGCGTTCTTGGTATAGGTTTTTTGTGTGAATAAGATGCTGATAAATGCAAATAATTTATAAACAAATTTTTTGCTTATTAATTATAGGTAAACAAAGTTTAGTTTTAGAAAACTGTATCAAGTTGAAATTTTGTTGAGTCAATTAAAAAGTAAATACGCGGATTTAATTAAATAGGTATATAAAGAAAGAAGAATCAAGAATAAAAAATAAATTAAAGTAAATAATTATAAATGGAAAAGATAAAAATTGTTTATACATAACCTAAAGAAATGTTACAAATAAAAGAATCATTGAATAGAAATTAAATATGTTGGTGAAGTTAGTTGGTTGATGTAAGAATTACTTACTTTAATCAACCATTGTATTAAATAATTTAAAATTATTTAAACATTCACAAGTGCGGAGTAGCGAAAACAACAAAGCAATTATGAAGTATTGTATAAAAGTAAACAAAATAAATTTCTTATTGTTTTTATTATTTAAATATGATTACATAATTTTATGATTTAAATAGTAAGTAATTATAGACACAAAATGATCTTAGTGCTAATGGCAGGTATTATTAATGAATTCTGTAGCAGCATAGGAAACGAATTTTTAAATGTGATGTTTGAAGTATTACAAAGAAATTTCTATATACAGAAAATTTCTCTTGTGTTTCTCAATTCTTGATCAATTATAAAGAAACATCCGGATAGGAAAATATCTCCAATGAGACTTTCTTTCATATTTCTTGAAACAAAATATATATTTATTTTTATTTTTCTTTACTGAATTTGAATTTATCCTGAAACAAACACTCATGATTTTTCGAACATCTGCAAGTACTTGCTTCTAATACTTCCTTTATGAACAACAAATTACCTACTATTTTTAACTGAAAAATAAAGCGCAAAATGAGCACTTTCCATTTCAAAAAAGTCCAGCCCATACATTATGCAATTTTTTTATTCTCTTCTGCAATTCGTGCAATTTCTCCTATTACATGCAGAGCACTGCAAAAGAATGGAGAAGCCGCAAGTCATAAACTCTTTGTGTCGGCATTCATAACAGCGACGCTCGGCCACGGCAAAACACCTTTGTCAGCTGCGAAATTTTCCTAGGCAAAACAGTGTATAGGTATATAGGCTACGTAAGCGAGAGAGGGAGAGAGAGAAAGTGTGACTCAAAGGCCGCGGCCGAGCAAATCCTCCTATTACTCAGCACTTGTAGTTAGTATGTGCATCTCTTCTTGCTTCCTCTCGCGTTGCTTTGCTAAATTCCGTGTTTAAATAGAGTCTAACTCGACTGGATGTATGTAATACCTTTATGCACAAGCTTATATACACAAGCATATTGTTGTATAGTATAAACGTACGTTTTTTAATTTTTATAGTAAGTGAAGTATTCCGAGTGTGTTCATGAAGAAGACATCAACTGTGCGAAACTTTTCCGATCGATTTTTGACAGAAATATTTTTTCGTATAAATTATGCCCTATTTGTAATAAAACATTTATTTAATTATTATTAATTTGTCAATAGATTCAATATTGTCATCTTACAAAAAGTGCTATTTTAAAAGGGTACCAAATAATTGTGCTGAACTCGACAAATATCATTACTGGAATTTCCAGCAAAATATTTTGCTAATTTAGTGAAGAGGTTTATCTGTTAGTCTAGTTTCAAGTGGACGCTTTTACAGCAAAAGCTTTTACTGCCACAACTAAACTTTTTGCTACACTACCTGTAAAAACGAAACACTTTACTGCTGCAGTGAAACTTTTATGGCTTAGGTAGTTAAAGAATACTTAACAAAAGTGTTTTGCTGTCTCAGCAAACAAATTCCTGCCTGCGGTAATTCGGTGTGGCGCTCAATTTATTAGTTGAGTAAGTTGGGAAATTTATTTTTAAATTTTATGATTGAAGCGAGGATTGAAGTGTGTATTATGAAGCAGTGTCCAGAATAGAATTGTATATGTAATAAAAAGTACTGATTCTCACAAACCAATATGTTAATTCTCTACTAAGGATTAAAGTAGTTCGTATTATGATTTAATTCTACCCAGTCTTATGTTCTTTTTAATGACACTGAAATAAATTTTTCAAGCTAACTCCGCGAATCTACGTAATTAACGGCATAAAAGTAAATGAGTTGCAGATTCAAATCCGGTTAGCAAAATTACTCAAGCGCACCTGGGAAAGCATGAAAAGATCCTTCTTACGAATTAACTTCATTTGAATTTTTAATTAAAAAACGCCAATTAATCATTATCATACTTATTTCATAATCCTTCTCATTTCATTTTCATAATTAAAAAGAACTCTTACTCTTGAAAAACATAACGTATAAAAGAAACAGAAAAACCATCCAGTCGACCTATATTTCTAACTTTCCATCTCATTCGATCCGCTATATACCACACGGTCGTAGTTTTACCTCAGGCCAAAACGTGCTTCCCCGCACGCTAAGCGATCAAAATACGCGCGCGTGCACGTGCGTATTGTACACGCGATACTTTCGCGCGCTGTGCTCGCGATTTGCATACGCTGCATGTGCCTCACCGCGCGGATCTACACGGTATACACGTCGTTCTTTCCTTTTTCTTTTTTTTCTCCGCGTGTGGTGCGGCTGCACGTGCGCGCAGGCCAGCTGATCCTGACCTTTCTTTATTCGCTGCGCGCGGCGCTACATAGCGCGCTTTTCAATGCGAGCGCTCGCGCGCGTTTGAGAGTCGAGTGTTGAGAATTCTTTTGTCCGCATTTTGCTGTGTGTGAGAGTTTTGAGTTTGAAGTAGGTAGCGAGGATTTGATTGGATGATGTTTTTGATTTGCGGTATCTCGCGCTACCGTTCTTTGTTTTGTATATTAGTTGGAGCTGTTCATTGTTTTTTATATTTTTATATACTTTTTCTATTACACCTAATGGAAAAAATCGATGTTAACTCACTCTTTTCCGGCTGACTCGGTATTTTTCAGTTAAAAAAATGATGTTATTCATTTGTACATCTTTAGTGATCCAACAGTTACTCCTGAAATCAATCTTTAGGGAGTCGAAGTTCGAAATTATGAAAGCACCTTCTTGAGTCAGATAATATTGTACTAACTTATTTGGGAAATTTTTCTTTTACACTAACAAGAATTATATCCGAGCGAAAGATTCTAGGAACTTACACGATTTTGGATTTAGTACATTTTTATGCAAAGCTTATGATTTGGTATAAAAATAAAAAGCATTATTGTATAAAATTTTAATTATAATTAAAAATATATTAAAAACTGAAAGTTAATAAACAGTCAATAAAACGGAGAGAATAAAAAACAAAAAATCTATTTTGTAGGTTTCGAACAATTGATATATATATATATATATATATATAGCTTTACTTTATATATATATATGGTAAAGCTATGATGAGCTAATTTGAAATATTTCAATATTTCAACAAAAAATTAATTTTGCATTCGTCATTTAATGTATAAAAGTAAACTTTAAAGTAATTTTAATGTAAGGAGTAATTATAAAAATAACTTGCACAGAAATTTAAAATGGGAAATACACACGCATGTATTTGCGAAACGTGCTGAATCGGAATACGCCCCGTTGTTTACCCGAATGCTTGTTGACTGAATCATAATTTGATTAAAAAGCACAACCCATGTGGATAGCGAATAGAAGAAACACCAGATACGTATTTCAACATTTATATTATTCGAATCAAGAACAAGTGCGTTTACATATCGTTATTTTTCGAATAAATTATAATATAAACATTGACGAATTTATTTTCATTTTTCTTTTTATTTTGTTAAAACTTGTTAGTGTCAATCATTATATATCTTATACCAGTATACCTCATGTACATAACAAAAATTTAATCAACAATTGTCATGTTGCAAACACGATTTTTGTCAATTGAAGAAAAATCATTAAAAATGCTGAAACTTTTTTGTTTTCTATTCAATTTGAATGATCGGGGTTTTATTTTGTTCTTTAAATGTTGTTTGACAGATCAACCGGAGGAAAATTTCAAAATAATTTATAGGTGCTACAGAAAAGCTAATGATTAACTAGATTACGTGTTTAGTTATAAACAATAAGCTTTTCTGTAGCACTCATGACAACAAACAACATTTAAAGAACAAAATAAGACCTGATCATTCAAATTGGATTTGTTGGATTTTTAAGGGAAACAGGTGTAATCAATGAGCACAAGAGAAATATTTTTAAGTCCATTATTCGTGCTCTCTACAGTGCTGCCAGAATCGAACTTACTGACCGACTTGCTCTCGGAGGCCCTAAGCCTTAAAAATATTATCAATGTTTTGAGTTTTATATATGCATCTGTAAAAGAGTATGTAACTATATAGATTGGTTACATTTAGTTCGATTGATAATGACATCATGCTAAAAGATTTTGTATGTAACATTAGCAATAGATATATGTGAGATTAATTCTCGGTACTCTATAAGAAAAATTATTACTTAATTTTTGCATACATATCAATAGAAAACAAAACAGTTTCTGCATTTTTAATGATTTTTTTTTCAATGAACAATAATCGTGTTTGCAACATCACAATTGTTGATTATATTTTTTTTATATACATAAGGTATCCTAGTATAAGATATATAATGATTAACGCTAACAAGTTTTAAAAAATATACAGAAAAATGTAAATAAATTGGTTGTATTGTAACCCTATAACCTCCTTAAAGACATATTTTTTTAAGTTACATTCTATCTTTAAAAAACATCTATTCAAGTAAACTACGCTCAAAAAATAATCGTCAAAACAAAACAGTAGAATACAAATGCGTGCTTACTATACTTGCACAATCCATTTCCTCGTCTCTTCGAGATTTCACTTTCAGCTTCCGCGCTCGCTTGACACACCGAATCCCGCGCAACCCATATAAAATTCCCGCACTCTATGCAAACTCACCGAACCGCGGAGAAAGTTCGAGCGTTAGCGCGCGGCTCGCGCAGGAAAATCCGACGATCAAACAACCCAAACATTCGTATGAAAGTCCGCCTAAAAAGCAAACAAAGAAAGAAATATATCTGCGCCTGCAGAGTGTGCGTCTTGGCGAATTCGCGCTCGCAGACCTCTGAAAAAAAAACGTGATCGATCACGTGCAGAGCTCGCGCGCGCGTTTCCGCATTACCCGCGATTTAACGAAGGCTATTTGCATTTCCAAGGCGTGCTTTATTCTCGTATTCTCTCGTCTTTCTCTCTCTCGCTCTCTCTCTCTATCTTGTGTTCCTTCGGTTTTTACCCGATTTCCAGCGCTGATTTGTTTGTGTATTATGCGGAGATCGAGTAATGACGTAGTTTTGCGCGAGATTAACGATACATCCTGCGCGATTTAACGATGCATGTGTAATTAGATAGAATGACCAGATGGTCAGTCAATGCCCGTCTGCCGCTGCTGGTTTATCGAAATAATGCTTCGTGATGCGATTTCACTATGCGTCCGCGATGGATTTCGCCGCTGGGCTTGCGGGTATTTTGTATGTAAAGTTAGTACGATTGACGATTGGTAATGTAAAAGCGCTGATCGAGGCGTTTTAAGCATTGCGAGTCTTTAGATCGTAAATACTTTTTTAGTTTTTCTTCCTTCGGTAGTTTGTGTTTTTAGAAAGATAAATGCATATTATTTAATATTAAATATCAAATTAATAATTGCTGCAGTTATAACTTAAAAAACGTGATAAAAAAGCAACAATTCCAATTAATTAATATTGGGTAATACTTTAGGTATGTTTATCAACAGTAAAAGAGCAATATTATTTATTAATAATATAACGCATGCAAAGGTCGACTAGCATATGACATAACCATCCAATTTCATTTCATCGAGTTCTAAAGATACAAAAAGAAATACGATAGCTCGCAAGTGTAAAAGAATGCCATCCACAATCTCTTTAAAAAGTGCTTACGTAAACTTTGAATATCGTATAGAGCATATTTTACTTATCTCTAACAAGTTTCGACTCATGCAATTTCTGTTTTCCGATAATTATATTGGATTTATATTTCTGATAAAATATAGACGTCGTTTGAATCATCATCTTCAGTTAAAAATATTTCAAAGATAGGAAAACACCAAACTTTCTCTGGTGAATGAAATATTAAGATAATAGAAGCAGTAGAAAACATGATGCTGAATTCTTGTCCAATTATATTTTTGTAATAATGCACATTAGCTAATGATTCTTTAAAAAATGTTTAAGTTGTGTACATTTTATCCTATAATCGCAGTCTTTCGAATTTAAGAAGGCAAACTATATTGATTTTTCAAAACTAGACCGCCGGTAAAAGCTTTTCTTGCACGCATATGCTAACTACTGTTATCGATATAAGCTACAACTGAAATCTTTCAAAATAATATTTTTTAACCTGAATGTATGGATGTATAACAAATTGTTGCAAAATAATTTTTCATTTGAACAATTGATTTGTGGAATTTTTTTGTAATAGTTTTGCTGTCGATTATTTCTTAATGGTTACACAAGCACATTTTATAATTCTGTATTTTTAAGTTTATGGAGCGAAATAATTAAAATGAAGTTTAAAAAAATGTTTGTTGCAGAAATCTTCTATTAAAGTCATTCTAATGGTAATCCTATAGAAAAAAACATTCTTACTCATAAATAATGTTCCATGCACAATAAGTTTATACAACTAAAAAAGTATATAATACAATTGTATTTAATGCACATGTTGATAGAAAAACGTTGTAACGAACAGGCAATTATATATTCAATTGTATTGCAAAAGGAAAAAGAGTTTCGGATTGACTTGAAGGTTTTTTGCATGGATACAATATATATTTATTCATTGGGTTTCAATTCTGACCTCAGAAAATGTTTGATTTCAAGAGACAAATTCATAAATTAGTTTTTTTTACTTTAAAATGGGTATTTTTTATAAACACGTTTAGTGCAGAGCGTGAAATATTCCGCAGATTTCGTTTCCACTGAAGAATATAAGATATAATTGCGAAATAAAAAAAATTGTTGTGCACAATTCTTGTTAACATTTGTCCTTATACATTTTTTTTATATACTTTGTAAAAACATCTTAAATATAAAATAATTCATTCCTATCAAGTTCTTATTTTATTTTTATGAAACTCTCAAAAAGAAAAGCTCAATTTGACTGCCTGCCTTTTTAACTACATGTTTTAACTTTTGAACTAATACACCGACTCAAAGAGTCAAAGTTATATTAACCCATATTCCCAGTCCAACTCCCCATCCCGTCGATCTATTCCTCGCAGTTCGAGTTTACGCAACAGCGCAAAAATTCAAAAACAAACCAAAAACCAAACAGACCAGAAACTAAATTAACGGAGAAAAAAAATGAAACACCAACCCGAGAGACGTTCGCAGAAGCCCACGAGCCATCATCAGCGGCTCGTTGCGCAATGATCGATTCGGGGCGCGCTTTTGTGTCCTCGCCGTCGTGTCTATGTCACACAACAGCAGCAGCAACTCGTGGGAGAGTCTCGAGAGTCGACGAACCTCGCGTGTGGGTATATATATACATCAACCACGGAATATTCCTCCCGGCTATACGGCCAAAACTACTACAGCTATACAGCAGCCTTTAGTCTTTGCTTATATCCCTTTGCGTCGAGTTGTCGTCATCGTCGTCTCCCTGTTTGTTTGCTCTCGCAACTCAGCTGTGCGTAGGATGTTTGTATGGTGGCGTATGTATTCTAGGGGCGCCCTGTAATTTCTACGCGGCAGCCTTCTTCTGCTTGGGTGTTTTTTTTTGTGGAGGAGTGGATGTGGGGGCTGATTGGGTGTAATGTAATGTTGCGCGTGGGATGAAGATGGAGCGTGAATTTTTTAGATTGAGATTCTTTATATCTATGACGGATGGTTGGGGAGATGTTTCAGAAGTGAAGTTGATGATTGACTTTTGTGGATGGAAAGTTGAATTGTTATTTGCAGGCATCTATTAATTTTTATGATCTTCGAAATTCTAGTGAATGAAAAGGCGTGTTTAAAATTACCGAATAAAAGCATATTTCAGCTATCGGAAGAACTATAAGGGATATCAATTTTAATTTGATCAGACAATTATTCTAAATATTTTTTAATAATAAATTCTATTATTGATACGAAAATTAGAATGCATAACGTTAACATCTATAATAACTCATAGCCGAGCCGATAGCTGTAATAAATCCTTATTAATTTTATTTAGGAGACTTTTGAAGACGTATCATTAGAATTTCTCATTAGAATTTTATCATTAGAAGACGTGGATTTTAAGTTATTTTTACGTTTATAATAATTAATTAAGTTACATCTACATCATAGAGGTAAGATAAAGTTAAAGAAGTTGAAAGAAAGCAGAAGTGGTGTATTTATTTATATTGATTTATGATGAAAATGCATTAATTAGGAGAGACAAATTTCTCAATATAAGTAATATTTTCTTTTAAAATTGAATTTTAAACTTTCATTGATTATTGCTTGTTTTATTAAATTTTCTTATATTTTGATTCTTTTATTACGAAAAAAAATATTCGGCATTATATTTATAAACAAACAAAATTAATATTTCTTCTGCAAAAATTAATTCTTTGAAACTTGTATTACTGTTTTGCTTGAGCTTTGACACTTTACAAAATGAACATTCATATGTTCGAACAGTATTTGAATTTAAAGCGTTAAATTAAGTTAACCAATACTACTTTCGTTATAAAATAATAAAAATATCTGCATAGTATTGCAAGATGTTTCACACGCTGTCGGCAAAAATGAAACTTTTTTTTCATTTGCAAGACTTTTTAAGAATTCATGCTTTTAAAGTGGATTGACGTAACGCTCGAAGCCACAAGACAATTAACTTAATGAAAAGCGGGTGGAAGCAAATTAACGGATGCTCACGCACAGGCCGCGCGGCGAAGAAAGCCTAAACTCCTTTTCCAATTAGGAGCCGTTAAAAAGGGTCAGACGTTTGTGTCGCAAACAAGCCGCCGCACCGTCTATTGAATCGATATAACCGCGCGACGGTAATTACATAAATGCTCGTTTGTTTGATCGCGAAACGTCATTGCTCGTTATAATCGAGCGCAATTTTCAAAGAAGCTCCAAGTCGTAGTGCGTCACGATTCATTGAAATTTATATTTCGACAGACGTTTGCGTTGATTATTGCGTAAAGTTTGTTCATTCGCAAAATAAATGATAACATTGTTACTGAAAATTGAGGTATCTAGATTCGCAACCATGCAGTAACGTAAATCAAGTAATTATTTCCGTGAAAGGATATTTATAAACATTTCGCCAGCAGGAAATTAGGACGGAATTGGGCAAAATGAGTCAGCCTCGGACTTTTTATTGCGAGCCGGTAAACAAGGGTTAGGCACGAAAATAATGATATTTGCAATGTCAACTTCGTTTTAACGAGGGCCTATTGTTTCTCTCTCGGCTGTCGCTCATAATTCCTCAAATTAAGACCCGCGCACTAACGATTTTCAAAAAAGAACCAATGACAAAGCGTATAGCAAAGATTAACTGTTAATCATGGCTGCGCATGAATAAGGCAGCCAGTTTTCAAGAATATTTACTATTACATTCCACGCATGAATAATGCAGTCGCCAACTACAGTTTTACTCAAACAGACATTCCAAATGAAAACATACATATATCGCTACTTTTTTTTCCTCTCGAGCAATCGTCGCGTTTTGCAAAGCTGCACCTCTGTGCTGTTGAACACAAAAAAACCTTTTCCACATCCGTATATACACACGCGATGCAAAAAACTTGGAGCTCGCGGAGTCGCTTTTCCTCGCTCCTTCCTCTCTCTGTATATATGTGGATCCTGCATCCTCGATAGCGGCAATTTCCGCGCGATGCCGACTGTCCACTAATTAAAACTTTTCCGTGGCGAGTATAAGCGCACAAAAAACAGCGCGTTATAGTGTGTATGGCAACGTGCTGTAGCAGGCGTGTCACTTCCTCGTGACGCGCGCGAACAAATAATCTGCCGCGCGGAGACAGACTGCAGGCGGTTTCAGCTGTTGCAATGATAAGTGGATGTATGCATGTGGGTGTGTGTATTATCGGTTGGGTGGGTGCGGTAAATACGAATTGTTTGCCAGTCTGTCTAGATCGCATTATCTATGATGCTTTTGGAAACGAGTTAGAAAGCACCTTCGATTATATTGCAACTGGGAATTTTTGCACAGTATATATTGTAAGTTATCTTTCATATAAAATACTAGTGGTTAATGATATTATATATTTTACGTATTGTCATTAGTGTTTGAAAAACTTACACCTAAAGAAGAGATCGATTAAACCCTTGCAATTACGAATACTTTCTAAAAGAAATTTACTTTGTATTATGAATTGTTTATTATTATAATAATAATTTCGTTAATAATGTATTAGTATTAAAATAAGCATGCTGTAAAATATAAAAAATTGATGTAAAAAAGGTGGGTCACATATGATCGTTCGCCTACTGAGAGGGTTAACAGGTCACTATAAAAACTTGTCGTTAATTTCTTTATATCTTGACTTTAACGATTGATATGATATAAGCCAATTAACGGCAAATTATTTCTGTTTGCTTAAAAGTTCCGAAAAATAAAATCATAATATATGTCAAATATACATCAGTGTAAATGAATGTGAGAAAACAGAAACGTGGAGAAATCATAAAAATAAGGTCGAATTCTAAAGGTCATTAGGTAGAACAACAAAATCTTTTCGGCAACCAGGAAAATCCGATTGACCTAAATACAAATTTAGTTGAATCAATAGATTTTGAAATCGTGTACGACCGTTCGAATAAATTTATTATCCCATCCAATTAAACGATTAGTTTCAAATGAGTATAGAACTATCGACCTAAAACTATTAATTTAAGGCAACGTTAAATAATTGATTTTATACAATTTCTCTAAATTTATTTACAAAAGAATCACTTTAAATAAGAAATCATCGAATGCATCATTAATGCCACTATAAAATTGGAAAGTTTATTCAAAAACCGATGCGATTCATGCATAATCACATTCAACGAAACTGAAATCATAATATTTTCGACGACAGAGTCAACCTCTTTATCTGTACAAACAACTGCACACCGTGTACAACTGAAAAACACCATGTTTTTACGTCGCGGCATAATTACTACTTCCGTTGGAAAAGCCCGCATATACACAGCTATACATACATATATATATATATCACTGTTCGGGTATTTTCACTTTCGAAGGTCGTGCACCGAGTCTCCGAATCGTTTGTATAATGCTATTCCTACTTTGCGCAGCACGAGATGACGATTTTACGAGTGTTTTCACGCAGTTGCAGACCCCTTGCAGCGCATTGCGTATATTGTAGAGTGTGGCCATAAACCGATTAAATATTTTCAGCGCAAATATTAGTGTCGAACTGATTGTACGTGAGTAAATTTTTGTTGCGCAATCGCAGATTTTTGTAGAATTTACGAAAATACCGATAATCGGATTTGCTTTACGTTCTCCGTGTAGATTTGCTTTGGTATACATTGGTTGCAGTTATCAATATAATGTACATTTATGTTAATAAAGAGCATTGATATAATTGTTTTCAATTCGGGTAGTACTTCATTTAGGATACTATTATGTGTCACAGACACACACGTCTGCAACGCTTGCAGCGCGAGCATATGAGACGAGTCAGCGATAAGAGGAGCCGGACTACGATGCACTTGGCCTGCATCGTAGACGTTAGCTCCGTGGTGTGAGCACGAGACTCGCACACTGGGGACCTGGGTTCTAGTCCCGTCGTCTACTTTTTTCGCTGCCTACCTCGTCTCCCATTCATACGTAACATATGCCAATTAAAATATCTTCTTTGTTTTTAATGATATATTAATCTGATATATTTACAATAATTATTTTATAGTGTTGATAAACATAAAAAAGGTAGTCTATAATGGGCTGAATGTCATTTTAAAATAAAAATATTGTAGACTGACAAAAACTATTAATACCGTATGTAAATATAGTAATAGTAAATACACTAAGTAAAGCAGTAATTAATAATTACATAATAATGTAAAAGAAAATCTTTAAATTTGTTAATAATACGAGAACGATTTATATCCAAATATTTATTATTATCATAATAATATCAAAGTAGAAAAATTGTTACATTAATTATTAATTATGACAGAGGCAATTATTAGATAACAACATTTACAAAAATCATTAAACTTCTTACGATCTATTTTCTCGTAGCAGCGAAAATCTGATCGCAACCTGCTGAGCACACCCGATATCACCCATCGATCAATCGTCTCGTCGTTACTTCACATGTCTCAGTTAGATAAGATTATCGCGTGTCTGCGAGATTCGATAAACACTCATATACACATATACACACACCCCGAGTGTGAATACATTCACACCGAAGCAATTAGCCTAAATTCAGTAGCCGCCGCGAGCATGTAAATTTCAACCTCGTCCCCTCCTTGCCCGAGTCAATAATCAGCCATTCTTCCAAAAAACCGACGAAATTACGAGCGAATTTCAAAGATCGCAAACAAGGAATCGTCGTAAAAGTCAAGAACCGCCAGACGCCGGGAGGCTGTTTGCCCGTCTGTTTGAATTATACGTATCTCGACGGAGAAGTGGGTTAATAACCTCGAAGCACGCGAATGACGTGCGCCGGCTCGTTTCGCGCAAATTGGTCCCGAAACGCCTAACCTTTTTCGGGAAGGATGTAGACTTTTGGCTTCGGGCCCTAGATACCCGGGAAACTCGCACTTTCCGCGCACGATGAGACGGTAAAACACGTCGCTGGCCCTATGGAATATGAGTTGAGTTTTGCGAAAAGTATATTCGAGGTACTTAGTTGCAGTGTTGCAAGCCAGCTGAAAAGTTAAATTTATTCTAAATTGTTGTATAAAAGGATTAGGGCCCATTTATAGTAAGCTTCGAGTTGCAACTGAGTTGTAAATTGACTTTATATATTTTTACCGTTCAGTAGAAAAATATTATATCCTGTTTATAATAATACAAATATTCATGTAAGAGCGTCTTCTTTATCAATTGAATTTAAAATAAATCTATTTTCCCACAGTAAAGTTTTAGTTAAATTGTAACTAATTGATCACTATAAACGGGCCCTTATTTGTGCTTATGAATAGCGTAATATATAACATTTTTAATGAGATTGTAGGTTCTACTTTAGATGTACCAACAATAATACGGGATGATGTCTACATATTGTTTTCCTGTTTTATGTGTATAATTTGTGATGTCATTCTATGTAACATAGCTGTCAGTTTTTAGAAAACAAAACTAAACCATTCTTAAAAATGATGTGTATTAACATTAATTAATATAATCGGGTTCGAACCTTCAAAGATGAATATCTAAGAATATCTAAGCTTAATGTAGGTGTACTATATCAAATATTAACCATCTGTATATGCTATTAAGATATAATAATAATAATTTAAGAAGCTTTTTAAGAAGGCCTTAAAGGGTTCGCGGTGAGGGCATCGACGCATCGTGTAAAATTTAGCTTTATTAATTTTGTGTGAAATTTAAAGTATTGTATGGGAATTGGTTAATAATGGGCTAATTAATTTGGTAGATTATATTATATCTGCGGCATGGATTTATCGTCAGATATATTTCATGTGAGTTTATGTATCCATACGCGGTACGTTAAATTTTATTGGAAATCTCGGTTTTAAGACAGTTTTATGGAGAATCAATGTTTTATTGCTATGTTACGATAATGTGAGGTGTAAAACGAAGATCATTTCGTTCTCAAAAATCCGTAATCTCAAGTATATTAAGATCTTTTATAGTCGTTATTAATTTTAATTTAGTTGATCAGATTAACGTTAAATTCCGATCATAAAGTTAATGAATAATGAAATGATGCATAATCATTAAAGATATCTTTGTGAGAACTTTTAACTACATTTTATCGATTTATCCATGAAGGCTAAATTTAATTATAGATATTGATTATATAAAAATTAATACCGCCCGTATAAGATTGCCTAACGATAAATTTTTTTAATGTTCTGACTATTATACAATTTAATATTTCTAATTTATTTAACAGTGGTCCGTACTATACTAAAGTAGTAGAAATTTATACTTTCGTATTTAGGTTGTTCTTTTACAACCAACGTCTTCATTATTTTGAAAATTTTGTTATACGTTTTTATCTTTGCCAGTCACATTTTATGTCACATATATTTTTGGATACTATTTTGTAT
Organism: Gastracanthus pulcherrimus; assembly: GCA_949152435.1. NCBI lineage: Eukaryota > Metazoa > Arthropoda > Insecta > Hymenoptera > Pteromalidae > Gastracanthus > Gastracanthus pulcherrimus. The sequence continues at coordinate 21,837,099 of OX424574.1, read as the reverse complement.
ACTATTCGTTCTTGAAAATATAATTTAAAGGTTATTGCACATCCTCGCTTACAAGGAATTTACTTTCAGTCAAATTTGGCTGAAACTACAGTATAAAGTACTGGGTTTCGGCCATTTCTATCCACTGTAATTCAGAAGAAATTCTTCGAATCGACTTTCGCTCATGTATGTTGGGGAACTTTTACAATTTCTTGAACTAGAATGCAGTATCAGCCAACTTCAACTATAAAAGTCAATTTCCATAAACGGTTTGGGGGGCTTCCCCTAATCAAAAGAATCCTTTCTTCCGAACCAAACCCAAACCCTCAAACCCTCGTCTGGGAAAAAATGACCTACATAATACCATATAAAGACTGGGACGAGACTGAACGCGGGGTCGTATTCGAACAGTGTCGACATTTTTAAGTTTAAAGCAGAACTGGAGGTTGCAGCTCTGATAAAGTAAGGATATAACTCATATCTTTACTTTGTCAAAGTCACAACCTCCAATTCTGCGTTAAATTTAGAAATATCGTCATTGTTTGAGTTCGAGCCCACGCGTTCAGTTTCGCCCCGGTCACCCCTATATTAATATAGTTATACATGATTTTCATATACAGTTATATATAATCATACATAATTATATATGATTGTACCTAATTATATAGATGTTGACCTTATATAATAATAATATATAACCATATACAAGTATAGTAATTATTATTTCGTATGATATTATATATAGTTATATATGGATATATCTAACAATGTATAATTACATATATATTTATATATCATTATATATATATATATATATATATATATATATATATATATATATATATATATATATATATATATATATATATTTCATAATTTCATATGCAATTATATATATGTGAAACATTCCACGTCAACTCGTGGAGAAAACATTTTTTTGACTGAAACGTTTTATATGGGTTAAGTATGGTCAAAAAGTTATACACATACATTTTTAGACTCCAACACCTAATATATCTATACAATGTGTATCTATTCAAATCATTTGGAAAGTGTTCGACGAGCTATTTTTTTCCTCCGAAGCTTAAAAGTTTTTTTTAAATAAGACCTTGAAAATGAGACCCTGAACAAGATGGGACAATAAATATTAGCAATATTATTTTAAAGGTAATGATTCTTTAACATTTTCGTTATAAAATGTGAATGAACTGCTTATAACATTATACTTGATTTATACTTGATTTAATACATTCGCAGTATCAATTTGTTTTCAACATAATCACACAACTAGAATACTAACACAGCAACAGTTTTTTACAATCAAGTCATTCGTGCGATACTTGATAAAATACTGAGTTTAATAATTCTTGTAATTTACCTTTAATTGAAATACGATCAATAGCCATAATAATTAATACGTATCAAAAGCAACTTGTGGGATAGTGAAAAAAGTGTTGACATTCATTTTTAATGATTAGTACATTGTATGTAACGGTAGAGTTTTTTTTTTACTATTACAATGTATAGTGGAATATATGAGACGTCGGGATTAAAAAAAAAGTTGTTCCGTGTCAAGTACTTTTACACTCGATGCCTCAGGTATACCATTAGCTTTGCTGAACCTATTAAGCTGTTTTTTTTACGCAATAACAACTGAAACTGCAGAGTATGGACTTCAACTCACTTGAATTATCACTTATTCTTAACCATTAGATATTTTTGCTTTGCTGCTCGCACTTCATTACTATAGTATAATGTGTAACTTATCTTGATGTTCACGTGATGAAAAAGCAGAAACAGAAGAGTATACTGCAGAATGTTTGTTGTGTCAAATATTAGGGTTGCGTCTACAGTTGTGAGAATACTAGATATTTGTGATAAAAGCGCAGTAACATTTTGTAAATAAAGCTATATATACATGTTACAGTTATAAGTGATATATATATATATATATATATATATATATATATATATATATATATATATATATATATATATATATATATATATATAATAACCTGGTATAAAAAATTAATAATTAGCATACTCAATACATTGGCGAAAGAAAATTGGAAAAGGTTGAAGACCAGTTAAGATTTCTTTTATTAATACTGAATGTTGTAAAATATTAATTTATATTGAAAGATTATGCGTGAACATTAAGAAATGTTACAAATTATACTATAGTAAGGCAGTGCGAGCAGCAAAGCAAAAATATCTAATAATTGAAAATAAGAGATAATTCAAGTAAGTTGAAGTCTATTCTCTACAGTTTTAGTTGTTATTGCATACAAAATCAGCTTAATATGTTCAGCAAAGCTAATGGTATACCTGAGGCATTGAGTATAAGAACTACTTGACCCGGAACAAGTTTTTTTTTGCACTAAATGTCTCATATTTATTCCACTATACATTGTACTTGTAAAGAAATTCTACTTAACATACAATGTACTAATCTTTAAAAATGAATGTCAACACTTTTTTCATTATCCCACAAGGTGCTTTTGATACGTATTAACTATAGTGGCTGCTAATCATATTCCAATTAAAGGTAAATTACAAGAATTATTAAACTCAGTATTTTATCAAGTGTCGCACGAATGACTTGATTGTTAAAAATTGTTGTTGTGTTAGTATTCTAGTAGTGTGATTATGTTGAAACAAAAATTGATACTGCGAATGTATTAAATCAAGTATAAGTCAAGTATAATGTTATAAACAGTTTATTAGTATTTTATAATAAAAATGCTAAAAAATCATTACGTTTAAAATAATATTGCTAATATTTATTGGGCTTCGCCCATCTTATTCGGGGTCTCATTTTCAAGGTCGTATTTGAAAAAAACTTTTAAGCTTCGGAGGAAAAAGTTAGCTCGTCGAACACCATAAAAATAAATTGAATAGGTACACATTGTATCAACCAATCAGAAATATTCAAGTTAATGTCTGAAAAAATTAATTATTATTCTACAGATAATTTACAACAAAAAATGTTGTTACATATTTTTATCATTAACACACCCTATCTGCGTTAAGAATCATTAAAGGTGTGTTTTTTGTCAAAAATAATAAACAGCTGATTTTTAATAGGCCTATAACTATAGATATATTGGGTCTTGGGGTTTAAAAATTTATATGTATACTTTTTTGATCATACTTAACACATATAAAAAGTTTCACCAAAAAAATAGTATACTATGCACCTAGGGAGTAAAGTAGGCTATTGTCGCCCGTGAGTGTGTTGCCGCCCGAGCGAAGTGAGGGTATATAGCAAACTCGCAGGCTTCACACTGAGAGAATAGTTCAGTTATGCTTGCAGAAGTCGCATTGCTAAGTTTGCGGAGGCCATAGTCTGTCATTTTTACTGAGGAGTTCGGTAAAAACTGCGGAACAGTTCGACTGTTTTGGCGGATGTGTAGTAGAAATGATGTGTGGTGTTGCGCTTTATTGTAGCCTCATTATCACGTTTGTGATAAGGTAAAACAGAAGTAAGGTTAAAGTAGAACATCGAAAATGTAACTTAGACTAACTAATCATATATAAATAAAGGTTACAGTAACAAAAAAAATAAGAAATTCATTAAAATATTCATTATTTGTATTCAATATTCATAACTTGTTCCGCTTGCCGTTAGACATTCTTGCCGTATACATATTACCGAACTCACTTCGGTCAAAACTACTGAACAGTTCAGCAAGTCTGACCGATGTATTCTCTCAGTGCAGTAGCTCTCATTACTCCCGAGTGCAGTATAGGATTTTTTCTCATGCCCGGCGGAAAGTTGATTGTCTTTAAGCCTTGATTTCAGGGTCGAGAACGTCACATAACCTCACTTCCAGAAACTGCGACGCGTATGTTCGTCACTGCTTTTACTCCCATCTAGCGTTGCATGCGGAATAGAGCAACACGCAGGCGGCGCTAGTCGAGAGTAGCAGTAGAGAGACGGCATACGCGTGACAGTTTTTAGGCATGAGATAATGAGGCTTTACGCCAGAACCTGAGAAAACAAATTTTCTGTCCACGGGTTGACGTGGAATGTCCCATATATATAATTGCATATGAAATTTTCTATGCAACAATAGATGATTCTATACAAGTCACTTCTGAACACCTCACAGCAAAAATCTCACAAAGCACCCGTATCCCCCATCCCTGCAGGTGCCCTTGTACCGCGCGCGAAGCCGCGTCTCTGCGCCTCCTGCGCCGCATCTCTCCATCGCCATCAGGACTCGTCCCGTCGCACTTGTTCCCGTTCGCCGCGTTCCCGTGCCACCACGTCCTCGTGCCACAGCGACAATCCAGCGCGTCTATCGCTGATCGGGCGCTGCGTGCGCATGGCCAAATGCGCGCTGCGCCTGCTGCTCTACGCGGCGACGAGTTTGGCCCTTGCCTATCTCGCCTGGCTCGTCTACGGCGAGTTCGCCGACTGTCTCTGGAACGCCGCGCAGAGTTTCGCCTACACGGCTGGGGTCCTGCTGATCGGTGCCGGTGTGCTATTGACCATTTGCAAGGACGGAGAGTTCAGCGTCGATCCATCTGCGGTTTACGACTGAGGGAGATTTGTACATCGTTGCTTGTTTTGGAATAAAACGTGGGAAATATTGATGCTGGAGTTTGTTTGTTCGATTGTACTTATTGGCGTTAGACCTATAGTTTTTGATTGGGGTAGATGTGTTTACGTTGCATATACGTAAGCCTTCGTGTATTATTCGAAAACATTTTTCATTGTGGCGAACGTGTTTCAAAATTCTGAAATCCATCAGTGTGATTAAAGGTAAAGAATAAACGAAAAGAAACTTATTACGTTATATTTCGAAAATGCGGAAAATATTTGCGACGTTAGAAAGTACCTTTGAGTGTACATAGAAATTTTAAAGGTAATCTAAACATTTATCAAATTAGCTATAACTAAGATCTAATATCTGGTTTGTAGTTTGATCGTATATTATTCAGTTAGATGGTAGTCAGAAGTGTGTGAAACGTTTTTTACGTGTGTCATTTTCTTTACTTTCAAAAAATGTACAATAAAGTACACGTAAAGAAGTATTGCTCCTCAAAATTATATAATACTTTCATAAATCTATATCTATTTGTCAGACTTGTCCCAAACTTATTTTTAACACAGGTTATAATTAATTTTTAATTGTAGCAATTTTATATAATTATATATTTATATAAATGATTATCCGAAATTGAATTCTGTTTGAAGACTAAGTCCTTGACTGTATGCGTTTTCAATTTATTTAGCTTGTTTTTTTATTACATTATAAATTGTAAGGGTGTGCTTATTTTTACATCAAAAGCACCATTACTGAATAAAATAAAAACAACCAAGTGGCATAATATGCAAATACTTGATAACCCGACCTTTTTGACAAAAGCAAACTTTCCTTCTGAAGTGATTTACCAGAAATAGATTGTCATTTTGTACCCAATATAAATAATGTTACCGTTCAACAGACTCAGGTATAAGTTTAAGCTTTGCGCACTACTAAAGGAAGCACTCTAGAAGCAACATAATCGCATTATTCCCGACGAAGGACTACTTTGCATCTCAAAGATATTCCTTTTCTACCCGGCATCAATAGCAAAGAAAAATTCTTTCGTTACCAGTGCACTTCGCTTGCCACAAGAGGATCACTTTCTAAATGTACTTATATACTCGCATAAATGAATCCTTAAACGAAGGTTTTATGGTTTTTTCATCATATTTTATATGTCTTTTTAATTGGAAAAAATTGTATTTTCATTAACTCAATTTTTCATTAACTCAGATTTCACGTTTTATTAACAAAACACATTATTCAAACCTTCGGTAGTAAAAAGAAGATAACGAAAACAACAATTTTTTCAAAATAAAAGTTAACATTCTTTTGCAGCACTGAATGAAGTTTTCTTATTTTAGTTTCAAACGCTGAGAATATTTTAAGTAAAAATTAGGTATTTCATGAAATCATCCATCAAACAGTGACTTTAGCGTATCTGGTATACCAGATGTATACATAAAATATATTATTTAATATGCACGAAACCATTGATGCATCAATGTGTCATATACTGCCCATCAGATGAAAGTACATATTCATCATTGACGATTCATTGTTATTTATTACAGTGTATGCTTTCGAAAACTCGGTTAATCATCGCCAATAAAATCGAGTATTTCAGACCTGGCAAATTCCAAATTCGATTAATTCCAATCTCACCAATTCAGACTACCCATTGATCGAAATCGCTGATACTCCATCTTATCACATAACCGAGTAACCGCGCATAACATCGATGACTCATCCGCGCCACACGCAAATCCATAACCATTCGACAATCGGCCTACTCCTCGAGCAAACCCATCTCCGAAAATAGTAACTGTGCCATCACCGAGCACGCCAATCATATTACACCCAATAATCCGCGCGCGCGACATGTGTCCACGATCTCTAAATACATGTATACCTACATAGATTGGCATGTGCCGCGAGGAGACATAAGCTCGGTCATTCTTATTCACCATAGTAGGGGAGACTGGGGTATAACGGGGCACTTCACTGAATGGTTTGAAATAAAACAAAATTGCATTTTTAGCAAATTGCACAAGATGAATATGACTCTGCATAACTAAACGAATCCAATGCTATACAGAGATAGTATAATAAATTGTCATAATCCAAATGATCGTGTTTTTCAAAAGCATTGGTTCGAATTAAAAACGCCCAAAATTCGATTTTTCAATGTATACAGTTTATACAAATATAAAATACTGTTGGATTAAATTTTACAATATTATGACATTTCTCGCAATAAATCAATTAGATGATACTATATAGACATAAAATATAAAAAACATAATATCTTAATTTTTAACATTTCTTGTACTCTTCTAACAGCCCTCAAACTTTTGTTGACCGTTCATGAAGTCAAGAACATACGGTAAATTTATATGCAAATACTGTCAGAAATTATACTAAGAAATCAGAATAAGACACGTTGCAATAAATTTTTGAAAACATTCAAGTGGAAACCAGTTAGAAATTCACACAAAATCCACCTGATAAATTAGATGTAATCCACCTGCATTGAACTGGATAACAGCTGGATTTGGTTCAAAATGCAATTGAAATTCCAGCTAAATAGATTACCAGCTTCAGGTAGTCCAGTCGATTAAAGCTTTATACGTGCACTCGTTTATTATTTTTTTTATATTTTTTATCAGACAACAATCCAATTTTTTTTAATTTATTAAATGCAATATTTTAAAGAATTGATTTCTTGTCAAAAAAAATTTAACGAAAAAGTAAACGTTTAAAGTTTTAGTAAGTATAATACATATCAAACAATATATAATCATACAATAGTAATACCTACATACATATTTATTCAAAACCAAAAAAGAATTAAATTTCAAAAGGCATCAAATAACCGTCGGATAAAATTAATTTATCGTATGACATGTAATTGTGACCGCCCCAAAGTTCCTTTAATAAATAAGGTATTAACAATGGTAATTTATTATGGAGCGCAGGATCATGATTTTGAGGATATGAACGATAAAATTAAATATATTAAGTTATTATAATAAAAGAATATTTAGAATGTACACAAATTTTTTTTAGGGTTTAAAGGTGTCTAATTGTCACGTTTAGATAATGGATTCGCTAAATTTATACGGTTATCATCTCTTTTAAATTTGACGATTCTCCATCATATTCGATTATTCATTGTTTTGGAATAAATTAATCTTTTTTAACAAAATAAAACTTTATATTAAACTGTTTTTATATACTTATATTTCCTCTTCTATTCAGTTTGCCGATGCTAATAGATTGAGCACAATTATTAAATTGGGAATGGGGGTCCATTTGGCTAAACTATGGTTACTGGGTTTCATTTTTCTAAAACAACACCTCTCAAAGCCCGATCAAAATCCATTTCCTAAAATATATACATAGCCTCTCCTTATTAAACACACTTACGTTACGTGAAAATTCTTCTTACAACTCACATCAAATTCTCAGTTACCCCTGCAAGTGCTTACATTCAATAAAACACACGCCAATCATTCAAGCTACAGCCATAAACATAAATAATTCTCATTCCCGCGCCACGCATATCTTCTCAGAACCACGTGTATACCCAATCGACAATTGTCGCGCAGCTGAGCCGCAGCGCCACATCGTCATCAGACATCATAACAATTACTCTCTCGCGCGCACGCGTGTCCCTCGTCCCTCGGTCGTCAAATTGATTCGCATCTCGCGGCCCGCGGCGATAATATCTATCTTCATTGCGCGTCTCCTGCGCGCCGCTATATATAAGGAAGCCAAAGGTCGAGGCAGCGCGAGCTAAAACGACCCGCTGATGTACCGCGCGCCAATTGAATATAGGAGGCGAGCGGCAGTTTCCAGACGCCCGCAGAGCAAGCGAGCGAGCCCCCGATTAATTAATTCGATCGCCGCGTGTGCGCCCGCGAATTGATGTGTGTACGCGCGAGATCGGGTATGGGGAGAGTGGGGCATGAAGGGACGCAATTTTTGTTTAAACTCAGTTGAATGTGAATGAATATGTAATTGGGAATCTACCCGAAATCCAGTTGGTATCCATCTGGATTGAATAGGATTTCATCAGACTTTCAGCTAGTTTCGAGACCTACTAAGATCAAAATGGATTTTTGGCTAGAAACCTTAAATTCTTTTTCCAGGTGGATTTTATAAAAAATTGCCTTTTTTATTTAAATTTATAACAAATATAAATGCTTTTATGTTAGACCAAAGTAAATCGACTGGACTACCTGAAGCTGGTAATCTATTTAGCTGGAATTTCAATTGCATTTTGAACCAAATCCAGCTGTTATCCAGTTCAATGCAGGTGGATTACATCTAATTTATCAGGTGGATTTTGTGTGAATTTCTAACTGGTTTCCACTTGAATGTTTTCAAAAATTTATTGCAACGTGTCTTATTCTGATTTCTTAGTATAATTTCTGACAGTATTTGCATATAAATTTACCGTATGTTCTTGACTTCATGAACGGTCAACAAAAGTTTGAGGGCTGTTAGAAGAGTACAAGAAATGTTAAAAATTAAGATATTATGTTTTTTATATTTTATGTCTATATAGTATCATCTAATTGATTTATTGCGAGAAATGTCATAATATTGTAAAATTTAATCCAACAGTATTTTATATTTGTATAAACTGTATACATTGAAAAATCGAATTTTTAATACGTATCAAAAGGCGTCAAATAAACATTAAAAAAAATTCATTTGAAAAAGCTTTTATCTATCTCATGAAAAAGTTGTTTCTCAGTCTTTTCTTTTAAATTCAGAATTTTGAGTCGCCATGGTTTTGTTCTGAAGGTGCGATATAGACCCAGTTACGAAGAAGCAGGACATCATTACTCGGAGTTTTAAGCAAATATTTAGTTGTAAAAACACTAGAAACTTTGTTCAATTGTGTATATATTATATATACGGAAGGCACTGACCAATCATTGCTTGATTTTACATAACCTGGTCAATTTAATTACTAGTTATTTATCGTTTAATTGTTATGGTTTAAGGCAGGAAATTTGAATTTCTAATTTTACACCTTCCGAAGATCACGTATAATTTATCTGAAATCTAACGCATATTCAAACCCGTAATACTAGTATTTCGAATAATTATACTCATCCAATCTATTCTTCATACCAATCGCATTTTTATTAGAATAGAAAATACGTAAATCTCAACACGCAAAATTTAATAGATAACATTTTTTATTTTTCAGCTGTGAAAAAACCGGCGGCGATCGATCAGGGCGACATGGTGCCCCCGGACGGAGGCTGGGGCTGGTTCGTCCTGGTGGCGGCGGTCATGGTGAACGTCCTCATTCCCGGCGGCATCAAGTCCTTCGGCGTGATCTACAAGTCCTTTCTCAACACCTACAACGCCAAAAACACCTACGGGTCCTGGATTCCCGCGCTCTGCTACTTCTTGTACAGTTCTTTGGGTGCGTATTTCTATTGTTTGTTTTCTTATAGGATGTCCAGTTGCGTAATTATAGAGATTTTAACATTTTCCGACTTATTATGACTTTTCCACGAGTTTATTGTGAATATTTCAATGTAGTCAATCGTAAAACATAACAGAAATTTATGAGCAAGGCTCAATTACAAAAATGAAAAACTTACTTTATATATATTTAATTATTTTATGTTCTTTTACTAGTTAAATATTTGATATACTATCAACTTTTACTAACAAAAAGGAGGATGCCCATGGGTGCGTAGTAAGTCAGGGGGCGCGGGAGGAACGTACGAAACTAACTCTATTGTTTACAGTTAGTCAAAATATGAACATTAAAAGAAAATTTAATCCGGGGAAGTGTAAGTGGTGTAAGTTTAAGGGTAACTTTAAAAAAGAGGGTCAAATTCAATCAAATAAGTGAAAAATCAAGATTTTATCAGACATTAAGTAGTAAAAATCAAGAGAATTAATTCATGTTATGTTTTCTACTCTATACAGAAGGAAATTTTTGTTTAAATGGTTAAGATTTTATAAATCTTGTATGTTCATATAAGTTTTACAGGTCCCCTATCAATACTTTACCTGAGGCTAGCATAGGCCATCCATAGGCAATATCCTTATTTGTATATATTATTATACATATAATATCATGTAATCGTTAATATTGTATTGTATTTTATTTTTCCCCTGATTATTCCCATATATAACAAAAAATGTTATGGATTTTTCATGTCTCACTGGACATTCTCTATTATGTTTTTACGATAAAATCCATTATGAAATACTTTTTTTTAATTATATTTACCATTTTAGGTCCACTTTCAAGTGTTCTTTCGGTAAGGTACTCGTATCGAACTGTTACCTTAGTCGGCGGTACTTTTGCCGCGGCTGGAATGATGCTAAGTTACTTTGCTACTTCTATTGAACATCTGTATATAACGTAAGTATTAAACAAACAACAATGATCATTTTTAAAAAATAAAATATAATACGAATAATATAGTAGTTACAAAAATTTTCGATTCCTTAATTACCAAAACTGTATCAATTAATTTTCGTTTTGTTTTTAGTTATGGAATACTCGTGGGAATAGGTGCAGGTCTGGCTTTTCCACCTACTGTATACATCGTTACTTCGTACTTCGTTAGACTGCGAGGACTCGCGAATGGTTTTTGCATTTCTGGAAGTTCCTTGGGTTCAATTATTCTACCCCCAGTTTTAACTAAAATGTTGCAAGTTTACGATGTTAGGTAAGACTATTTACAATTTCATTTTATTATAAATGGGTAATAAATTAACATTTTAAACTTGAGGTATTAAAAGTAATAAAGTGGAATTTTATTTTAAATTCTTAATTAATAATTTTTTTTTACCAAATATTTTACGCTGGTATGTAACGTTACGATATTGTTCTTCAAAATAATGAAGGTGAACTTTATCATCATAAAGTAAAATTTTCACGATGCCTTATTCATACGGTAACATCAGAAGTTCTTTTAAATTGAATTAAACATGACTTCCAAAAACTTAGAGAACTGAATCTACAATCAAATGAATAAAAACTAGACCACTGAATTTCAAAGATGTTAAATCAGATATCTTTTAATGACTACATTTATTTGCACGTAAAAGATAATTCTTCATATCATATGGTTTGAATAAAAGCTGTGTTACGGACTTTATATGTATATGCTTTCGTAAGCATCTGTCCAAGAATTGATTTCGACATATTTCAAGCTGATACCTACAATTGAAACCTACATTAAAAATCCATTGATACTTTGCTACTCTTATTATGATCCGAGTGCCTCAATCTCATGGCGATATCATTCAAAGATCTATGAATTTTAATGTTTATCAACCATGGAGTAGAATATAATAATACTGAACTCAAAAAATATTCATAACCAATTGGTTATTATATTTCTAAGATGATTCATACATCTGTAATTTTAATTTTCGTAAATGATAAATAATTACATATATTGTGGCACGTCAAAGTTCTTTTGTATGACGTTCCCAGATTAAAACTTTAAAAAATGTCACAACAACTTTGAATATGCTATACCTTCTTTAATTTCAGAGACATTTGAAATATTGCAAAAGTTTATAAAAATCGTACCATGTCATATTAAAAAATATTATTACATTAAAACGTGTATTGGTCAACAGGGATGATTTTTTATTTAGTAGTATATATTCTTGTAATAGATCGTAATACCTACTTTCTTTCTGAACTTTTAGATTTTTGATGACTTAAAAATTAAAAAAGATATAGTTAAGCAAAAGTTTGAAATTGCATTTTTCTTCTTGTTAAATTTCGTGATATTGGCTTTTAGTTATTGGCTTACCATTATATTCTGTTAATTTTTTGGAATGTAAAGGCATTCACTCTAAAACATTCGTTTTTCTTTTACAATACAAAAATAAATACACATAGGCTTTGCCTTTCCCCATGAATCCTACACAAACACCGCAATCCCAAAATAAATCTTTCATTCTTTCCACTTCCAGCGACACGATCCTAATAATGGGCGCTCTGACCCTGAACGTCTGGGCGTGCGCCCTGCTCTACGATCCCGTCGAGAAGCACCTGATCCCCGCCAAGCCAACTCTCCGCGACGAGGAGGAAGCCCTGGAACCCTTAGCCGAGGCGGACGTGGACATTGCGATCACGAGTCCGGACGATGAGAACTTCGGCAAGAACAATCCCTTGATCTCGCCCATGAGCCCGGTCAGCAGCAACAACGACCAGTCCGAGGAGAAGCCCAGGCTCAACGGCGAGGCCAAGGGCGCGTCGCCGATAGTCCCGAAGAGCGCGTCGAGCGTCGCCCTGGAGAACTACTACAAGCCCGTGCCCCAGGGTCGCACGCGCAAGATCAGCATGCCGGTGAGCAATCGCGAGATAGCCGGCCAGATGCACAGCACGCCGGCGCTGCACGCCGTGCCCGAGAGCAACAGGCTGACCAGGAGATCGAGACCGCCGCCGCTGTCGCCGAGCACTTCGTCCTTCAACTACATCAGCACGCCTTATCACGGGAGCACGCTGACGGCACTGCATCCGGAGTACGCGTCGACCCTGACGCTCAACGCCATCACGTCGACGTTCAGGAAGTCGCCGGAGAAGCAGGCCAACGGCAAGCAAGTCGACGAGTCGCCCAAGAACAAGTTCTTTGATTGCGCGCTGCTGAAGGATCCAATGTATCTGGTGATACTGATTTCGAACTCGACGAACGCCATCAGCTACACGAATTTTGTCATCGTCCTGACGCTGTACGCGGAGAAGCAGTTGGGTTTTTCGGATAATCAGCAGGCGGCATTGCTGTCCATCATCTCACTCTTCGATCTGACGGGTATGCAGAGGCTCCTTTTTTCATACGTTGAATTTACGTTTGTTGTCTTTAGTTTATTGATCTGTCGATCGAAAGCAACCAGTTGATTTTTAGCTGGATTTTTCATAGATTGACCGAAAGGTTGCAAAAAAGTAAATAAAAAATAAGAAATGTTCATGTTAACCGATAGCTATTAACAATCCAGGATATCCATATATTTGATATGACAAGAAATCTATCTATAAACCTAGATGGATTGAACTAGAATTCCATTATAAATCTACTTAACATTCAGTCAAATACAGATAGATTCCAACTGACTGTAAGTTAGAAATTGAGAGGATTTCCAATAGGAACTATAGCAGGAGATTTTTAACACGGATATTCCTAATTAGATCGAAATGAATTAGTATACCTGGTCTATTTTTCAGCCGGGTTTCAGACAGATTTTTAAAAAATAGCTTTTTATGTAAAATGTTTCTCTCTACAGAAGTTACTATTCTTATGGAAGCACCTATATTGGTCATCACATTGCGTGGAAAAGCGATTTTTTAGGAAATCAACCTGGAAAATCAATCTAGAATCTGGCTGGAAATCTACATGAATTAAACCTAAGTTAAGCTAGTATCCATTCAAATCCAAATGGATTCCATTCACAATCACTAAAGATTCCAATGGAAACCTTTCTTTCACAAGAATATTTGATTTCCTTATACAATCGAAATGGATATCCATGCAGTTGAACTTTCTATCTGGATATTCAAATGGTTTTCCAAGTTGATTGGACTAAGTTCCAGCATGATTGGACTAGATTCCAGCAGGATTAAACTAAATTTCTGTTAGATTGGACTGTATTATAGTTAGAGCTCAAATCGAGTTCACTGGATTTCTAGATTTCTTTTTTAACTGACAATCCAGGTCTTTAAGAAAAACTTTTTACCTAAAATGATTCCCGATGCAGATGCTACCATCCGAGTAGTGTTAGCTAACTATAGGTATAGATATTACGGTTTTACTACTGTTTTACTACTAAAACGATTTCTTAGAAAATCTACTAGGAACCATTTTATAAAAAAAACGGATTTCTAGCTAGTCAAAGATCTAGAAATTCCAGCCAAACACAGTTAAAATTATATTATTCATTAACTCTCCAACACCTCGCTCAATTTTACATCACCCATTATCATTCCATTAAAATTCCAGGTCGAATCGGCGGAGCTGCCCTGTCCGACACGCGATTGATGCCGAAGCACTGGTACTTTGTGGGCGGTCTCTTCATCTCGGGCGTCTCGCTGGCCATCCTGCCCGTGGCCTCGAGCTTCGTCGCGGTCGCAGCCTACTGCAGCGTCTTCGGCCTGGCCTCGGGCGTCTACGTGGGTGTCACCGCGGTCGTCATGGCCGACATGCTCGGCGTCGAGAAGCTCACCTCCTCCTACGGCATATCGCTCTTCGTCAACGGGGTCCTCCAGCTGGTCGGGCCGCCGATCTGCGGCGTCCTGGCCGACAACCTGGGCAGCTGGTGCGGCATCTTCACGGTGCTGGGCATCATACTCGTGGCGGGCTCGGCCCTCTGGGGCTTCGTGCCCTTCATCAGGAAGCGACAGCTCGCCGAGAAGGGGCGACTGGCGGCTCAGGCCCAGCCCGAAAAGTTGTAGCACGCCAATCTGAAGTTCGCCATGCAGATTGGCTCCAACGAGATCGTGGGCGCGGAAGAAGATATCGGTTGGAGGAGGACCGACGACCAGCTGGGAATCGAGCTGGACGAGCGGACTCTGTCGATTTATCGTGTTAATGTACTGTGATCGGACCAGCGTTAGGAAGTGCTGATGTGTATGTGTGTGTGTGTGTGTGCGTGTGCGTGTGTGAGTATGTGCGGAGTGATTGAGTAGATTTTCTCGCGGCTCGAAGTCTGGTATACTCGTGATCAACTTAGGGACCGTTGGTCGTGAATGAACAAGGTAGCATCTTTAGATCCGAGACAGCACTATTATTAAAAAAGAATTTTTAAAGAGTTTTTAAACGAATCCTGAATGTCACTGACATTCGACATTCTTTATGAAATCTTTCTTGAACTCTTTATGAATTCTTTTTTAACTTACATTCATAATTAATTCTTAAAGAGTTCGAAAAGAGTTCACGTGGCTAGTCGTGTCTTCTGCTTTGCAAGAGTACATCTTTATATACATCGTTGAGAATCAACTAAATTTCATGAATTTCAACTACGTACAGCTCAGGATTTGGGATGAGATCTGGTCAAACAATAGTGGGGAAAGTGATTATGGAGTTTTTTTTCTACCGCCTGTGTTAGTTTGGAAAAATTGCGAGCGTGATGAGAAAATGCAACGTGATTTCTGTAGCGAGGCTTTGAATGTTTGTAGCCATGAGACAATGATTTTAGGAGTCTACCGGGAATCCAAAAGTCAACAATGCGATGCACTTCTTTTTTACGTTACTATTATTGAACTTTATAAATATTGTATATTATACATATACCACCGCTAGACAGCAATAACACGATTGTTGGTGTTATACTGTTGAATTTGAATTTCCTCGTAGATTCTTGGAAGCTCATGGAGTTTGAAAAGTTAATACAGACTATTCAAGTTTTATCGTTAGATAATGTTAAAACAATCAAGACCATTGGAATTTCAAAATCAAGAAACATTTTTAAATCGAATGCTTTGAAAAATCCGAGATTGGTCTTAACCGGTTAGGTATCTGTTAACAGTGGCCCTTAAGTAAAGTCTATCAGATTACAAAAATAGAAGGTATACTTCTACAAGTATAGATGGAAAGTAAGAAAATGCATTATATCTGCATACAAATGTATTAGAAATTGACGCTTTGGTATATGATCCATTTTATCGATTTCAATTCGATATTTTTACAAGACATAGCCAATGTATATCAGCTACGTAAACATAGATCAAATGTAATCAAATAATGATGCACTAATTATTATGATTCTTCTTTTCTATATTTATGTTAAAGCGAGAGAGCAAAAATGAAATTTAAAATTTTACGAAGTTTTATATTATATTTTAAGAGGTTGTCCAAAAACTATAGATGCAAATCTTGAGGGTCATAATATACATATGTTTCTGAACGAATACATTGTTATCATATTGTATGCGATTATTGCACATGCAATTAAAACAAATTATTAGGATGATGAATTCTTAGTAAAATAATATTTCGCTACTTACAATTTTAACATATCTCAAAATTTTATAAAAAAATCTTTTTACTAACATTGTCAAAATATTAATGAAACTAGCATAAATTTCGTTACACGTGTTAATAAAAGGATTTTTTATCATGATTAAATAACGTATATAGGTTAAGTAATTCAGACATTTGTTTTTTTGTCATAAGTGCTCGTTATGAGAGGCTTTTTTAGTATAGTTTCGAGTTGCTTTATTGGAATCTTACAAAAACTCGAAACTATATGTGTTAAATTATAATTAAGTAAAATGCATTTTTACTACTTAAGTAGACAGTGAAAGTAAACGCAAATTTGCATTAAAATGTATTTTAAAAGTTTAGTATACTGCATTCTTTCAACGAACAGAAAAACATGAATAGATTACTTTGTGACGATAGCGTCCTTACTTATGTAGATAAGAGTAATATGGCATTTTTAATGGAACTCGTGAAAGTGCCTGAATATAAAAATTAAATATGGTGTTGATCAAAGTATTCGTGAAAGTTATTGAAAAAATAAAATTGATTATTTCCTTATTTTTATGTCAATATTATATTGCATTATAATAAGTATTTTTTTAGATACATTAAAAATTTTGTTCCAGAAGTTTTTCTAACACTAAATTTTACAATGAAAACTCATTATTAAATTCGTCATTCCTCTTCATTTTGTTAAGTCGACACTGCCAACTGCTAAAAATTAAAAATTGCTGAATTTAAAGCTTTAAAACTATATCATATAAGAATAGATGCCAATCTAACTGTGTAAGTTAGCAAATTAAAAAGAGCATGAACCATTTTCTACGCTATTTATTGTGTCAAATTATAATATAGCGTCCATAACAAAGGCAACAATTTACGAACAATTCATGAACCAATTTTATTTTTTCAGCTCGAATTTTTCACACTGAACTCTCTGTAATATCATATAATCTTTTTTCAATCAATTTTTTGTCCCGGAAATGCCATGTTACATACACACATAAACACACAAAAACAAAGAGTCTTTGTCGAATACAAGAGATAAAGGGAAAAAGGTATCGGGCGTCTATAAGACCCGCAGCCTTGCGCTTTAGAGACTTTTGAATATTCGGCGTCGCGTTAATGCCACAAGCGCCGAGTGGTAGAATTTTCAAAGTTTCGATTTTGATTTTTTTTTATACTTTTTTGTTTTATCGTTCTTAATTATGAGGAACAAACGCCACGCATACTACGTTCTTTCTTTTTTATTCGTGTGTACGAATGTTTCGTGCATGATAATAAGTGACAAATATTTAGATTTAAGTTTTATTCCTCACTAAAGAGAATTCAATTTTTAATCAATCTGTTGAAAGTTTTAATAATGTTATTGTGTACGAATGTGAAAATGTTTGGTTTTTAACTGTACATATTAAAAACTCTTTATATGATTGTTATCGAATCGCTAACTATTTTGCATATATTTTCATATTGATTGATTAAAAATTTTGTTATAAGTAGTACACATATTTATTTTGTTAATGAAACTAAAAAACAGAATAATGTAAAACGATGAGAGTAACGGCATTTTCTTAAAGTTCTCTTATTGTATAATTTTAAGTATGATAATTGTAACACACAAAACGCCTCGTCGTCGACGAAGTTACGTAGTTAGTAACTAAAAAGAAATTGTAAATTTTTCCTTTTACAAATTTACGAAAGATACCTATATATATATATATATATATTATATACGCTCGTGCATTTCTGCGAATCGGATTTTCGCTCTATTTATGCTCGAGAGGACATACGCGTTTATCTCTCTTTTGTCTAGAGAATAAACAATGTCTTGCCTTATACATGGATTACATATATATCTATATTATACATATAAATCTTATCGCATTACGAGAAAAGAAACGCGAAATCTGCACAATATCTTGACTGCATACACGAGAAAGTACTTATATATTAACGATATAAATATATATATATGAAAAATATATACATAGCACAAACGTCAAGATTCAACCTTTAATATGAATCGTATTACTTTTGTAAATATATATATGTATACATATGTATGATAATGAAAGAAAGGTGCATATATATAATAGAAATCGCGTTTATCGTATGTATAGGAATGATTATGTATTTGAGAAACAGAGGAAAATATCGGCTTCGCGTTATATAGTATTATGTATCTACGATGTAAATTTTAAAGGAGTGAGAGCTGTGTGTCCGAGAAAGGTCAAAAAGTTGCCGATCGTGGCAGAATGAAAGGAGACTGCTCTCAGGAGTGGTCGACTATAAGAACACTTATTTGTGAATAAAAAAAGATGACGATATATCATATTAAGGAAAAACGATGTTGTACCAGTTTTATTCAAATTCTACCTTTCATTTATTATAAGGGTATATTCTAAATTAATAAGTTAGTAAAGTTCTCATTTGTATATCAAGGGACTGGAGAAATAAATAAATAAATTTTTAGATGAATCCTGCAAACAGAAAAAGTAAAATTTTTTGTAACTTCGATTTTTTTGAAAGTTTATATCTCTGTTGACTCTGAATCTAAAGTCCAAATTTCAATAATCGTAACGTTTGACCTAATGTGACGGTTCAGCATTTTAAAAATTTATGATTTTCATAAAGTTGTATAAAGAAAAATAAATAAGGTTTATAAATGAAAATTTCGTCTAAACATATTATACTGAAAATTATGAAAAGTCAGAGTCAAAATTGTAAACATTTTTTACGCTTATTTATATTTTCTCACTGTTTATATAATTTCTACTAGAGTCTGCCTACTGGTTCGTGATCAGCATATTCAAAAATCTTAGAGTGCCAAGTTAAAAATATTACTTAAATACAACAAAATATGTATACTAGAGAGTTAAAAACAACACAGAAAAAAAGTACATATAATATATAAAAACTCAAGGGATACCCATTTAACCCACTGTTGCCATCTCGAGGCCCCAGTTTCCCGTTTAGACTTTGTCCTTTGAATACATTGCAAGACCTGCACTGTATGTTGTTTTTGGGACCGGTGGTTGTCTCCAAGCATATGCTGATGACACCCTGATAGAATCACTCTACTCGGTTGAACAGTTGGCGATCGCCGAAGATGCCCAATCCACTGGAGTCCTGATACTCCAACTGACTGCTGTGGTGTCTGCTGGCGTGGCATTACAATGCTCTGATGATTCACCTGGCGTAGTTCTGACGTCTGCAATTCCATGATCCGCTTTTGCTCCGACATCTGCGCTCCCATTTGTTGCATTACAAGTTGTTGATCCTTCGTGGCCCTCTTCTGCTCCAGCATCTGCTTCCTCATTTGTTGCAGCAGCCGTTTTTGCTCATCCGCGGCCTGCTTTTGCTCCAGCGTCTGCACCAGTAATGGGCAATATTTAACTTTTTTTACGTACAAAAGATGCAGATATAAGTTACTGAAACATCTAATAATAAGATACTATATGTGTTATCTAAATAATCAAGATTAAGGGTAGATATTCTTGGCAAAATATACTCATATCTTTTTATGGTAAATGGCTTTATAATAGTTTTTCGATGCAAAGATATTTTTAAGTTTTTATTGTTCATTTTCAGAAAATATACTCGATGTATCTATATACAAATCTATAGATACATGTATCTTAGATATTGCCCATGACTGGTCTGCACCTTCATTTGTTGCAGCAGGTTCAGCTGCTCCTGTATCCTTACGCGAGCCGCTACTGCTGCTTCTTTCGCCGCATGAGCTTCTTGTAACTGTCTTCTCAGATCCTCGACAAGCCTGTCACATGTCTTAGTTTCTTTACTACCATCGTGTCGTTGGCTCTTATCTACCATATTTAGTACCATGTTTAATGAGCAATGAGTGCCAAAGATAGCCACTATCGTAACTTTTTGCTGAAAACTAGTTTATATACCGTTGGATTCGTAATTAAAAGACTATCTATTTTCTACAATTTTAAAATAACAATTATAATAAAGTCATCTACATTATAATAAAAAAATGGAACTAATACCGAAGAAGAAATCCGATCTACATTGAATCTACACACATTTCAGTATATTGTGTGTCAGGCCGACCAAGAATAACTAAATTTCTGTAGATGCAGGTGTAGATAGTATTGTATTTTTAGTAACTTTCCGGCTCGCGTAAGATATGTACAGATACGATTGGTAGTCATCAGTATTTTAAACAAATCGAAAGAAAATTAACTAATACAAATATACTTAAAACTAACATTTCTTATTCAGTATTATTCTTCTTGTACTTATTCAGTACATGATATAAATAATAGTAGCTTTTAGGCACTCGCTTTATCCTTATACAGAGGCTCTACATGAAATATAGAGCCTATGCATGCCATATACTCTATAATATGCAGAATAATAGCTAGAGTGACCTTATAGATTTGAGCAAAAATTAATTTGCCGTATAATTTGATATGTTATTCCAAATCATTCAAAACACTTTTCTACACCGGTGAGACACCCGTAGAAGCTTCCTTACAAAAGTCCGTCCGTGCACGGCAGCTAAATTCAATGAAAAACCCAAAAAATACTGTTCCATCGTCCATAACCCATGGTAGGATTGGTCAAAATATGTCCAAAAAATTCACACTTACTTATCATAATATTCTCCCTTCCTCGGGTTTTTGCCGAATCGACTTGATTCGCGCAAATGAAAAATAAAACTCTGATATTTGACAAAAATTGGAAATATTAATAAAGCGCCGTTCCTTCTGGTATAACCCATGGTAGGATTGGTTAAAACATGTCAAAAAAATTCACAAGTACTTATCATAACATTCTCCCGATTGTTCCTCGAGTTTTTGCCAAATCTACCTGATTAGCGCAAATGAAAAACTAGCGATGTATTGTCACCGAGTTTCCTCAAACTAAATTAATCGTTATCATTACCATATTTTTTTTCTTTACTCATTTATTGAAAATTCTTCAATATAGTTCGATGATGCAGTGTACGGAGCGTAAGCAACGTACGCTTGAGTAAGAGAAATTTTGAGAGCGCGCGCTTCGCGAGCGCGTCAGTTTCACCCCCAATATGCTTAATATGTTTACTCTAAATCTATGTATACGAAAAGTCCTTACACAAGTGTTTATAATCTGGGCAAAGAACTTAGCCAATTAGAATTCATCGCAAAAAATCCGCTAGGCAGCAGCAAGTGTCGCGAACTGTGTGTGAGCGTGTACGTGTGCCTCTTTATTTGTGTTAGTCTCGTTGTATAAACAGTAAACCACTTTACCGATCCTGTACGGAAAAGCGTACATAGCATCGCGCATGTGTGAATGGACGTCATTTTATTGTTCGTGGCACCTACTGCCGTTTAGCGGATTCTTTCGTCACGGATCCTAATAGATACTCAAAGGTTATCTTTCCTTAAAACTTTAGTAACATTCATATATAGTTTTACGTCAGTTATCGTGGACCATTAGAAATCGATTTGTACTAATATGAAACATGTCTTTAGATTTATCGTATTTATTTGTTATCGAATTTTACTCCCCTTATGTGGTATTAATACTCCACTTATATGATCATCCGTTAAAGACTTGCGCGTGCCTTATGGAGTAGGGACGTATTAAGGACAGCGTTTCGCTTTTAACGATGATTTCTTATGTATATGTAGTATTCAACGACTAATAAAAGGTTGTTGCACTCCAAAACGTAAAATCCATACACCCTTAACTCAACAACCTTAAACACATAACTCCTAAACCCATAAACCCTAAATCCATAAACCCAAAACCTATAAACCCTAGACCCGTAAACCCTAAAGTCATAAATCCTAAACCCATATATGACCCTAAATCAATTAACCCTAAACATATGAACCCTATAAACTCATCCACCTTTAATTTATGATTCCTATACAAATCAATAAATTTATAAACCGAAAACCCATAAGCTCATAAATATCCTAAATCAATAAACTCTAAATCCATAAACCTCAAACCCTAAGCTCATAATCCCGAAACATAAACTCTAATCCATAAAATGAAAAACTCATAAACTCTAATCCATAAAATGAAAAACTCATAAACTCTAATCAGACAATCTCTAAATCCAAAAACATTAAACTCATGAAATCTAATACTTTAAACCTTGGATCCCAAACCTATTAAACCTTAAACCTGTATAATCCATTAGCACATCATGGATGATGGATTTTCGGTTTATAAGTTTTGTTTTTGGAATTTGGTTGTAAGTTTTGGATTTTGGTTATGCAGGTTTTGGATTTTGGTTGTGGGTTTTGAATTTTGGATTTTGGCGTTTATAGGTTTTAGGTTTATGAGTTTCCAATGTATGGATTCGAGGTTTTTATATACGTGGAGTTTGTGAGTTTAGGGATTCGGATGAGTTAGAGAGGAAGTATCGAATCATTTTAGAGAGATTTTTTATATTTTGGTAAAAGCTACTCTATTAAAGTTAGAATTTAATTCGATGAATAAGTAATTTTACAATCTGAACTGTACTTGACTGAAAACTTCATTACACTTTCATTCGCTACGTACACCGTTGATTAACATTGATGTAATGAATATCATACTCGCGAAAAAGGAATTTTTCACTCTATGTAGTTTCATAAAAATTTCAATTTTTCTTCATCACCAAAGTTTCTTTTTTCTTTTACAGACATTACCCTTATACAAAATATCTATAGAAATATCTGTAAGATATTTCGCAAGGTTTCCTGTAGAATTTTTGCAGGATTTTCTACAGAATATTCAAAACTTGTAGGTTTTTCTGCAGGTTTTTCTACACTTTTCACTACAAGACTTTTCCCTGCCAATCTGCATGCGGAAACAGAATATTTTTCTATAACAACTTCTAGCATGAATTTTCAGAATGGTTCGGAATTTCTGGAAAGACATCAGAACTCTTGAAAACAATATTTTTTAGAATTTTGAATGCTCCATATCTGATTGATCAGCGTGAAAACTTTCTTACGTTATGAAAAAAATGTTCAGCCCTAGAAGATTTTTCTTTCTCTAGACTGAAATCTAGCCGGTCCCTCCCCTTAACATTATTTAATTTTATACTCGGTCGCGAGTAAAGAATACCCCCAAATTGATGATGTAAACCTCATCGGCTTCGCTGGATTGCTTGCAATTCGGTTTCAACAATTTTCGGAACATATCTTTTATAACTTTTGCACGTTCCTTTAGAGCTTATAGTTACATTATTATGCGTACCTGCACATTTTCAGGTATCATGCACGTACAGCCATAATGTACCATTAATTAGTAAAAAATAGCAATAGGGTTGTAAGAGTTAAAATATTTTTGTACAGCACTTGAGTAAAGTGTAGGCACGTTTGTAACCAGTCTCATAAATTTATTAGCGTAGGGTCGTAAAAAGCCACCACTTGAGCCCGACCTAAATTAAGTTATAATAAATCACTCGTCTTTATTTGACATCCGTACGTCATTCATATTACTAACTTCACTTAAATGTGTATAATTTATGAAACAAACTAAAAGAAAAATTACATTCACTTGAAAACTAAATTTCAATATAATAAACTTACAAAGTGCATAACACAAATGATACGTTATTTACGAAATTGTTATAATTGAGCAAAATATAAAGAGCAAGAATTATAATCGATAACTGTATAAAATACCTATAGCGTAATAGGGGAGAACGGGGTATTGCCGGTCACCTAAGCAAACATGCTTGTTATTTCCACTTTCAAATTGTTTTTTTATTAACTTTAAATAATTATTATGTTAGTTCAAACCATTGACTTTAAATATTTATTATAGTTTTAATATAAAAATGTAAGATATCGAAGCTATAACACGAAATAATAAAAAGCATTTTGACCAGATTTACTTCACATCAAAGGGTAATACCGGTCAGCCTTGGTACAATTCCGGTCACTATTAAAAGTTACTTTTATGGGTGAAACATTTCGTTAAATCAATTATATGAACTTTCATATGATCAGTCGCATTATTATTCGCACTTAAATAGTGAAATATATAACATATAAACACTGTTCAATGAAAAACATTTAAGCAAAGCTGCTCTACCTGAGAGCGCAGCGGAACGTTTTCTTAGCCTCACTTTCGGGAGCGACATATAAATAACATTGTGACTGGTATTACCCCAATTCTGCTTAGTAATTTAAATTGAAATGACAAAAAAGCAATAGGTTTATATTGATTTTTTTTTCACTACTTCGTATTCTTAGATTATACAAATTAATAAAGTTGCATAAAATAACTGCATAAAGTAACAAATAATATGCATAAAAGCTTATTTTATAGACCAAATTTCTTTATAAAGCTGAATAGAAGGTTGTTTGGATATTAGATTAATTGCATTATATGTTGCGTTTGATATACTATTCGAATTATTACCTAAAACTGTTTAGATTATTGAAAATAAGAGTGACCGGAATTAGCCAGTGACCGGCATTACCCCGTTCTCCCCTACTTTACATGACTTTTTACGTGAAATATTAGCAAATTTTTCAGACATGATAAATTAATTTCTCAGCAAATATTCACATGACTAATAATTATTATAACCACAGACCTCTTTCAATTACCTTATTCATACATTACTTTTATTTTTATTTTATTAACTAAAATTATTCCTTCGAAACTAATCTTCAAACGAATAACTTAAACTTCATAATCATAGTCGACAATTAAATCTTTATATAACATAGATCTCACGCGTAACAATATCACACGATGAAAAACCATATATCGCTATGTAGCAGTCCTCTATTTTCGACCTCATGCATCCAGCCCATTAGGTTTTACAGGTAATACGTACAAACTGCCCCAATAGTAAGTTTTTACATAAAATCAATATAATTGTAATAAACACTTCTACATTTTTTGGCTTACGAAATCTGTAGAATAATTGAAATTTGCCAATGAAAATTGGTAAACAAAGTATTTCAAAGATTGATGAACATAAAGCCATTGTCGAAATTAGAAAATTTCAAACTGGAGTTGAAATTCCAAAATTCATTTTTATCCTTGAGACTCCCCATTGATAAGCAACGATTAAAATGAATCAATAATCAACAAGTTTTTTTATTTCTTATATTCGTTATAAGTTTCTGCACATTAGGTATTTGAAATCATATAGGATAATTCTACCTTTTTACTATATTAATCCAATTTAGTATCAATATTTTGTAAAAGTTTTTACAGAGAATAATTCTTAATAACTCTAGATAATAATTCATTAATTTAGATTTTACATAATTTTAGTAGTGTCCACAAATCACTAGAAAATTCTCAGCTTAACAATATCAACCGTGTTGAGCTTAAATTGAATCCGTAGTAAAATGTGGCATTATTCGATGGGATTTCAAATATTGTACAAAAACTCCCGAATAAAGATGAATACGAAGTTTGTTGATTATTGACTCAATTTAAGCTTAAAATGACTTACTTTTTCCAGTTAAGTATCTTTTATAGATTCATCAAGCCAAAAATGGTTAAAGTATATCTTACAATGAATTGCATTCGCTTTAAAAAAACGCAACTCTTGAGACAGTCCCAAGATTGCACAATCTTAAAATCACTGCTGACTCTTGCAGCAGCCTGAATAGAAGAGAAAAAAGCTACTCGTGTGTTCGGTCGAGAGAGCCGCAGAACGCTCGGGGGAGGATCGTCGACGCGGCGTCGCGCTATAAGAGCTGTGTGTAGCGCACAACGTTCGAATCGAACGTTAACACGAAAATGAAATAAAGCAGATTTATATGTTCGTGCGGGATCGCGGGGAGGGAGAAGGAGGAGAAGAGAAGCTACAAGAGCGAGGCTGTAATATTTTTTTGGACGCTCGGGTGAAACTTTTAGACCTTTGACTATTATATACGGATATGAGACTTGATGTGTCCTTCGGATTTTTTTAATTTTAAGATATGAAAGTTTGGTTTTAAGTATGCTAGTGAATGGGGACTGAAAAAGAGGCTTTTGAATATTTATTGGGAACTGAAAAGTTTTGGTGATTCTTTTTGTTGCACAGTTGTAAATTAATTATACTACCGTGATTCAAAATGATATTTTATATCGGAGCGCAACATATTTTGAGATTTCTTGACCTATAGTTAATGGATTATAGAAAAAAGTAATCTGGTTTTTAAGCTATTTTTATCTCGTATCTCTTTATTCCGTTATTTAATAGTTTACCAAATTGTAATATATATATTATACAAATTGCGATAGCATTGATACATTAAGAAGCAAAATCGTGCACAAAATCGATTTTTACTACTTGCTTTAGAACATTATCGTGACTTTTACTACTTAAATTCAACTATCATATTATCATAATAACATGTCTTTTCTTACTTACATTTATTAACTAATTATAACTATTTACAAATATGCCGTATTTATCAGTAAACAATATATTTGTAATTATATAAATGGAGAAACTCAATTATTCGTTTAATGTAAATGTTAAAATAAATTAAAACAGTATTGATCAAAGCCATGGCCCTTATGCCCTTTCTACACTAGACGATTATCATTGTCTCTGATCAACTTTCGAAAACTAATAACATTTATCTAAACGATATAAACAATTAAAATATGTTTTATATGGAAAAACGTAGAAAAATATGCTTTATCCAAAGGTACAAGTTATTCTATGATAAAATCGTCGATATTAAAATTATTCCGTGTTAAAAGTAAATCAGACTATGATAATCCTTTGGTGTAGAAAGGGCATTATGAAGACTAGCACATTTCAGATTTCTCAAAAACACCTAGTTCTTTATAGATGCTTTTGATAAGAAAAAGTAGCACTTATTAGATTTCCTGATAAATACTAACATTTTCTTAGATCCGCTGAGATAATTATAGTTTTCATCTGACATTTTAAAAATTGGTAATTTTCGTTCAAGGCTCCTGACAAAAACTAGTATTTTCGAGAAAGTAAGGAGCGTCGAAATGTTCATAAGTTTTATTTATGTTGTTAACCAACGTTTTGACGTCTCAATTTAATGTCCGTTTTTAAAGCCTCTAAATTATAGAAAAATAGTTACTGAAATTAAAAAAAAAAATAATTACTTACAATAAAAACTTAATAGTAAAATAATAAGTGTAATAATAATGAGTGTAATAATATGTGCAAATTATGATAATTGTGAAAATGAAAATGAAAGAAATCATAATTTGTTAAATAAGCATTTTGGGGGAAAAAATGCATTTTAAACAATTTCGGAAGGTACCAAACCTCCACTAACTTTAAAATATACTGATCTAAAGGGTACTTTTAATTAAAAATGATGTAAATATAAATGGTGGATCAAGTTATTTAAAGCAGGCCTGGGTTAAACCCAAAAAGCACTTTTCTTTACGAGTCCAGAAAACTTTTTATGTTTAAAAGTAATCACTCTGAAAATTTGTATGCTATCAAAAAGCAATAATATCTTAAACTTCACCGTTGTAAAATCTCAAAATCTATATCCTATACGTCACAATAAATCAATATTTTCAATACCATATTTATTAAAGGAACTTTGTTCCTCACATGATTCTAGGAGACATAATGAACGAAAATTTTGTTTTCGATGGTTATTCGACTTCTACTGACATATATTACAAAAATAGTGGAGTACTTTTTCGTTAAAATTAAATTATTATTTTTTATCGGACATTCAATTGATTTTCTGAAAATTTTCTTTTAATATTTTTTAAAAAATGATTGTATCTACGTAAAAGAATAAAATAATTTATCGAAATAGTGCTTTGCTCATTTTGTAACAAATGTCAAAAGGAATCGAATAACCGTGGGAAAAAATTTTTTAATTCATCATGTCACCTAGAATTGTGTGAGGAACAAAGTTCCTTTCATAAATATGGTATTGAAAATAGAAATTTATTGTGATGTGTAGGATCAAGATTTTGAGATTTTACAACGATAAAATTTAAGATATTATTAAACATTGATAGCATGAAAATGTTCAGAATTATTGCTTTTAAACATAAAAAGTTTTCTGAACTCGTAAAAGAAAATCTTTTTTTGGGTTTAATCCAAGCCTGACCCCTTAAAGGAAGAATATACCGATTATTGGTAAATTTTTATTTTTTATTTTTTTAAACAGATCTACATGCTGGTAAATATTTAAAACATGTGTTCTTAGGACTCATTCAAATTCCTAATCACGTCATAGCTTATTTTCAAACGGAACAAAAGAGGAAAAGTACATAAGAAACAAAGTGAGAGATGGAGAACTATCCAGCCAAAAGGGGACTATGCCTAGTGTGAACATTAGTTTTACATTATACGATGCAAGTTGAAATGCTAATAATTAAAGATATATATTTTTATATTTTTTAAACCTTCTTAAAACAATTTATTTCAAGAAAAACGTAAATTCTTACATTTGTTATTACTAAGTTTTATATAATGCATTTTACTCAAAACTACAAATTTGAACTTCAAAATAGTTCCTGCGCATCAATTTAATGAATCGGTCTGAACATTTTTTACACGTCTATTTTGACACATTTTGAACAAAACTACAGAGAGATATTTCACTAAAACAAATATATAAAGGTTTATTAATTTATGACATTTATAACTAAAATATGAACTAATTTAGCTTTCGTCGGAATATATATATTGTTATAAACATCTCTCAGTCAACCTAAAAAAGTCGACCAAATTCTGACAATCAATCTTATTCACTAAGGGTTGATATAATTTTTATGTTATAGGGCGCTGCAGTTTTTTTTCCAGTTCTTCATCTGAACGGTAGCGCGCGCGCAATACCATCACCAGTGAAAGGAAGTATATAGAAAATCCGATTGCGCTAGTGCATGCCGGCACTCCTCAGCTGTGCTATACACACTCGTACAGCTCGCGTGGTGGGGGGGGTGTCCATATACATACATATATCCCGCGGTCTGCACTCTGCACCCATCACCATTATCGCCGCGCATAGCCGCTAAATCACTACTACCATCATCAGGCGCACGCGGAAGAATATTACCATCGCGTGGCGGGGACGAATACCGCCTGACGAGCGTGCGGCGGCTGCGAGAGAAAGAGAGAGAAAAGAGTGCCTCGGCGCCGAGAGAGACTTTGATGATGTGGAGCCTGGAGAGAAGCTCGCTCCGGGCCAACTGGAACGACGGCCTCTGAATCTATCTCGATATCTGCTCTCCTGCTTTTTTTCGCTCTCCCACGCGCGAGCCAGTCGAGGAGGAGACTCGCAATCGATCGGTTATATCCACATTCGCGAGTTTTTCGCTGCTTCCTTCTTTTCCTTTTCCTTTAGTTGTTGTTGTTTTTCTTTGGTTAGTACTTACTTGCTCTTGTGGTGCTGTCGCGAGAGAGCTTTTTTTCTTCGCCGGGTGAGACATGAAGCGAATCGTGCTTCAGGTGCTGCTCGCGGCGTTCGCCCTCGCCACGGCCATACCTAAGAGCGAGGACGAGCCGAAGCACGACAGGGTCCTCGATAAGGTATGTAATGTTGTTGTTGTTTTTATTCGTTGCACGAGGCCCTTTTTGTTGATGATATATAGATGCGCGCAGGCATTGTAACTTTTATGGTGATGTGCGAGGCGTGATTTTTTTGGGTGTTCGGAGTTTATTTTTAGATTGATTGTCCGTTGTAAAATGTTAGTTAGCCGGTTTTTCGTTCGTTGTGTAATCGTATTTGACTCTTGTTGCGGTGTTCTTTCTGGTATATTCATAACCTGTCTGACTTTTTTGTATTATGAAAATGAGGTCGTTTGTGTGATTAATTTTATGAAGATGCATTAGTGAGACAGTTAATGATATAAAATTGACTTTTTACATATTATCTGAGTGTTTTTTGCCATTCAATTCTAAAAATAAATTTGATGCTAATTTATATTATGTATATTTATTATAAGATAAATAATTGTTTAATCATTTTTATAGTTAATTTATTTATTTAAGAGCCAACGTTCTTCTTATTTAATAGATTTGAAAGATAATAATGCAAAAAATATTGTAAAATAAAAACAATGATAATAATAATACATTGATATATAATAGTAGTATGATAATTATATTTAAAAAAATAAACTGAAGCATACCTTTTATATTTGATAGCAAAAATTTTAGTTATTAATTAAACTATCATATTAATTATTCATAGATCATTATTTTCAAAGTGTATTTTTGTTGTGTTATAAATGTAGTTATAACTATCATATTTATAATATTAATTATCCTTAACCAGGCTAACATGATAGACTATATTAGTAATTTAGTACATTTTTGCTATTAAACATGTGAGTTTTAGATACACTTGAAAAAGAAGTGTATTTTTAAAGTAAATCAAGTGTTTTACATTATTATTATTATTTTTATTCTTTTACAGTGTTTTTTGCCTTAGCAAAGGTAACAGGTTAATATCTGTCAAATGACCAAAACTTTCTTTGGAAATTTTGATTGTGTGACCATTATTGTTTTTATCCTAGTAATTATATCTATGATCATCAAAATCAATTCCATAATTTATAAAAATCAATTTCACAAGCATAATTTAGGTAAAATTATCCAAAATAATTTACATATATCAATTTTATAGGATTTGAGTGATCAAGAGCATTTTATAAACTCTCATCACAATCCAGCTTACGATCATGAAGCATTTTTGGGAGAAGAAGCTAAAACGTTCGAACAGCTGAGCCCTGAAGAAAGTACACGAAGACTAGGCCTAATAGTTGATAAAATCGACAAAGACAAGGATGGCTATGTGACTCAAGAAGAGTTGAAAGATTGGATCAGGTATACGCAGCAGCGCTACATCAGAGATAATGTCGAGAGACAGTGGCAGTCTCATAATCCGGATGAAAAAGATAAAATAACATGGGAAGACTACCGTAGCAGGATATATGGTTTCCTCGATGAGACAGATCCAGATAAAATAGATAAGCAGGATGAGAACTTCTCTTATGCTACCATGCAAAAAAGAGAGAGGAGACGTTGGTCTATTGCTGATAAGGATGGAGATGATGCTTTGACAAAGGAAGAATTTACTGCATTTTTGCATCCCGATGAAACTGATTACATGAAGGATGTTGTGGTGCTTGAAACGATAGAAGATGTTGATAAGGATGGGGATGGCAAGATTTCCCTTTATGAATACATAGGTAATTCTTTCCTTTTTCTTTTAATATTGTTGATACTTAGCTTGAAATTATATTAAATTTGATTCATAGTGTCAATAACTTTTGATTAATTGCAAATTCATAGCACTCATATTTTCGAAAAATTGCTATGTACCAATTTTCTATTATATTATAATTGATTTACTTGTAATTCATAAGGAGGTGAAAAATACATTTATTCTAATAATTGTTATAGGTGATATGTATAAGGGTGAAGAAGGAGAAGAATTACCAGAATGGGTGAAAAATGAACAAGAACAGTTTGCTACTCATCGGGATAAAGATGGAGATGGCTTCATGGACAATGAAGAAGTAATAAAATCTTATTTAAAATTTTTTTAATATTTTGTTTGATAAATATTTAAAAACAAATCTTAATTTAAGGTGAAGAATTGGATTATACCAGATGACTTTGATCATGCTGAAGCAGAAGCTCGTCATTTGATTTATGAAGCAGATTCTGATGCGGACCAGAAACTAACGAAAGAAGAGGTTTTAGAAAAATACGATATTTTCGTAGGCTCACAAGCTACTGACTTTGGAGAAGCATTGGCAAGGCACGATGAATTTTAAAGATGTATTTTTAATACAATTGCATTTATCAAAAATGAACAAATTTATATATATATATATATTTATATTTAATGTTTAAGAAACGTTTAGCTCTCTATTTTGAAAAAACTTCAAAGGTTCTGAAATAATACTTGTCATTAGTAATACTTACATACATACGTGAAAATGTTACATTAGTCCATTATCATCTATGTCCATTGACATCAGCACTTTTTTACTAGTTCAATGCACATTATATGTGCAATTTATACTGCCATTTTAATAAATGTTGCATATTTTAATATAATAAAGTTTTTTATTTGTCAAATATTTATATTTTTACAAGTAATAGGTAGGTAGGAAAAATTGTCCAAAGGAATAAAAATAAAAATTATAGATTTGTAAAGTTACAAATATATGGATTTCAATTTTCTTTCACACCTTCAACATTAATATGGTTCTTTATAAAATAGATAACTTATCAGTAAACTGATACAGGTATGAGGTATTATTATCAGATATCAGAATAGTTGCTATTTAACTTCAGGTTTCTTAGTGTTTCTTGTGGAATAGCAAAAATGAATTATTTAATTTTCATTTTGTTTATTACATTTTATTCTGTTTTGGGTAAATTTATTGAAATTTTTAATTTTCAAACATCTTGTTCCTTAAAAATTATAACATACTTTCTGTAAATCAATTTAATTAGGATTGGAGTTGACAAACGGCAGTGATCTTAAGCTAGATGAACAATATTGTTTTCATTTTTCATGGCTTGGTCGAAGTTATGACGATGATGAAAAAAGTATCAATTGTTCAGCTACTAAGTATAAAGGAATTCCTTGTATTAAACCAATTGAAAGTAAGATCATTATATGAAAGTTATTAATCTAATTATATTTTAAAAATATCAAATATATTTTTAGTAAGCCTAACACCTCCAAATCTTACCGATATGTGGTATAATAAGAATCGATCCGATATTTCTTGTCTACTACGACCAGGTTACAGTTGCATAAGATACACATATAATTATAATAAAAAAGGTTAGATTTAAAATACAATTAAATATCTTATTCAATAATTGTTTACTAAATGTAATTTACTTCATTTTTATACATTTAGTTGTTAACACCACATACTTTTGTGGTAAAATGATGGAAGATACTGCTACGACCATTGAAACTGGTTGTTATACTCAGATGGTGAATATAAAATGTTTAATTTATGTAAAGTTAATTTTGAATTCATACATTTATTGTTATCTTTTCAAATTAAATTTAAAAGAAGAGCAATGCTAAAATGGACATTAATGAATAGAATCATTTTAACTTTCAGATAGCAGCACACATTGTTGAGGCATGCGCTTGTACAAAATCTACTTCTG
The DNA here is from genome assembly GCA_949152435.1 of Gastracanthus pulcherrimus. Classification (NCBI taxonomy): domain Eukaryota; kingdom Metazoa; phylum Arthropoda; class Insecta; order Hymenoptera; family Pteromalidae; genus Gastracanthus; species Gastracanthus pulcherrimus. Next base: position 21,803,515 of record OX424574.1, on the reverse strand, counting down.
ACATACCCTGCAATTCATCGTCCAAGAAATCTTATTCTTTATTAGGAATAATTTTACTTGCCTTGTTTGTTAAATTTACTTAATACCTATTTAAATTTTTATAAATTAAAATATTAACAAAGTATTACACACACGCCCACAGACACACACATATATATATATATATATATATATATATATATATATATATATATATGTGTGTGTGTGTGTACATATACACACACAATTTTATATATGCATTCCCGGAATAACCACTTAAATCCACTTTTTGGAAATTTAGTTTCTAGTGATTTTCGTGTCTATGCATCGTAATATATATATACAGATCAATTTTTAAGTATTATTTTTGATAAAATAACATATAAGCGAATAATCATACTAGTTGTGTGCCTGTATAAATTATAGTTTAAGTTTCTATGTAAAAGACATTGCCTGTCTAAAAATAAATAAAAATAAATTATTATATATTGTTAATTAAAACTGTTAAGTATTTGTAATGAAATGACTGTATTTTCTTGTACATACACCATCTGTTTTCCATCACCTGTCTTGCACCTGGCCTCCACAGTGCATTGTGGATCCATCATAAAGGGTGAATTGAAGTTTTCTATATAGTGTATACAAATATCAAAATTTGTATGCAGTTTTTTCATTTTCATTTCATTCGAAAAATACGTAATGGAAAATGATTACTATTCCACGGTTTATTCATGGTAAAAAATGCTTATTAATTTATTTATATGTTGTAATTATCGCGTAGTCATTTTGTGAAACTTTTATTACAGGTTATGTTTATGTTTTTATTTCTTTCATTCAATTTACTTAATTAATAAAAATACTATTGTTGTTTTAGGTTTGACAAGTGTGGAATTATTTCGAATATTCGAACACATCTTAGACAGAATTTAGTAAATGCATTGAAAAACAGAGATTTAGCTCAAAAATTTGAAAACACTGCGCCAAAATCAGCAAAACAGTATGTTTACGATTTACTTATAGCAGAATATCTTTGGAATCATAATTACGTCTATACACTATCAGTATTTGCCAGTGAAGCTCCTCTTTTAGTTAATTTTAATAAATATGTAAAGCCAAGCAACGATGAAAATAATACAAATTCTAGGCAAAAATTGCAGAGCGATTATGTATGTCATACGTTAGAAACATTAGGAATAGAGCCTACAAAAGCCAAAGGTCAAAGTATTATAAAAGAATATGCAGATAACGATGTGCCTCTACTTCTTTGTATATTACAGTACATTAGAACAATAGATGATAATTTTTATACAACAAACGAGAAACAATCTGAACTTAAGAGTGTCAAGCACCAGGAAGTACAAACTACAGAAAATGGAGAAAGTATATTTCGCGAAATCTCAAAGATTGCAGTTGCTAAAAAGAAATTGACTCATCAAAAAGATTTATTTAATGCTCAATTAAGACAAAAAGAAATTGAATTGAAAGAACAGACTTTAATCATGGAAAAACAACTCGTAACACTACAAGATAAGTTGGAGCAGGCACAGGTAATTTTTTCTTTAAATTATAGTGTAAATTCTTTTTAACTTTTAAATTCAATGTTATTTATTTCATAGAAATTAATGCACTCCTATAGTATGAAAGAAAAACAGATCAAAGAGAATAGAAGGCAAGAAAGTTTGCGAATTTTACAAAAAGAGACTGAATTAACAATGAAAGAAAGGCTACTTTCGCAGGAAGCAAACAGGTTTAAATGTTTTTAAAATAAAAAAGTTTAACCCTTTCACTGTGGTATGAGTTACTGATGAGTTATGCGATTTTCAGATATATATTTTTGAGATGTAAATACTTTTACAAAAAAGACTATCACAAATTTCTTTTTAGTGATTTTGTAACTACAACATATGTAAATAGAAATGCAAAATATTGTTTCTAAGCTTTTAAACATTTTTTGTTACCAATATAAGACTTGTTAAGTAAGGCCATTATATCAACGGCCCTTACGAAGATTATCACATTTCAAACTGCCACGAAGAGTCGCACCTTTCAGCATTAGCCACGAAGTGTAGCACATTTGGAAATCTCCCATGAAGATTAGCACATTTCGCCATTCCCCGACGAAGATTAGCACAATTCGTCGTTGTCCCACGAAGACTAGCACTTTTCATAACTTTCCCCTGAAGACTTGCACAATTCGCCATACTCCCACGAAGATTAGCATATTTCGTATTTCTGACATGAAGACTAGCACTTTTCGTACAGAATATGTAACTTTAAATTGTAATAATAAACTCTCGGCAAATCGGGTCGATTCTTTTTTTATCGGGTCGTGTACTAGACCCTTTTGGTAGTAAAAAAATTATCGGTTTACCCGAGAAAATCAAACTACCCGAATAAATAAAAGTAGCCGGAAAAAAAACAGGCGGCACAAAATCGCCCAATATGCTAGTCCTTGTGGACAATTTTCAAATGTGCTTATCTTTGTGGAAAAATCCTGAAAAGTACTAATCTTCGTGGGAAATTTTCGAAATGTGCCAGTCTTCGTGATGGATTTCTAAATGGGCTACTCTTTGTAGCAAACGCCGCAAACGTGCTAGTCTTCGTAAGGGCCATCTATATATTGATACTGCAGCGAAAGTGTTAAATTTATTATTGAACAAAGAAATATTAGATTAAAATGAAATTAAATGTGATTTCAAAATAAAAAAATGTATAAACTTAAGATAAAAATATTGTTTATAGATTAGAAAAGGAACGAGATAGTTACCGTCAGTTTGAGGGAGATATGAAGAAGTTACAAGATGAACTTTCAAAAGTCAGAAGAGAAATCCCTCAAACAGAACGAAGTTGTAATCTTAGTGTAAAAGATGCCGAAGTTCAAACGGATTTCGAAAGTTTTGTTTTTGCTCGAAACGAAAGAAATCTCCTTACTCAAGAGAAACAAGACTTAAATGGGCTTGTGCGGGAGCAGCAATCGAGGATAGAACAATTAACAGCTAGAGTTTTATACTTATCGCGAAAATTGGAAGAAACGCAGTTAAAGTATTCCAACAATGCGGAAGTGCCATCGTCGATCATAAGGGTTGTGAATACCAATACTATAATTAGTGAGAGCAGCTCAACAGAAGATATACTTCAGGATGCTAAAATGCGTCTACGTCGTTTAGAGGAAGCCACAACGATGGCTGACCAGTATTATAATAATTTTATTACTAATTCATCACAATGATTGTACAGTATTTTATTTAATAATTTAATGAATGTGAATAATTTTTTAAACATACAAGACTGTGTAAAGTACAAATAAAATAAAAAAACTATGGATGAAAAATCGTTTGAAATATTTTTTATTATATAAAATTGGGCGTAAACGTAATATACAAATTGATCACTATTTTTTGCTTTATTACTGGTTGAATTCTAAATTAATTACATACAACATTCAAACGTAGCAATATAAAATGTAAGTCAAATTCCATCCGTTGTTTTACATCATCTTCGTTTGGGATCAGAACTTCGCCTAGTGATTATCAGTTAAGAAAAATTTTGTTTATCATAAGACTATTTTTGTAACGTGCAAAAAAAGCGAAAAAATAATTAGCGTACGTCTTGTTAAGTAGATGTAATAAAGTTGTGTATTAAAAATTTAGAAAATATAAAAAAAATACATTTATATGTCTGATAAAAATGATAAGTTTCTGAAAACATATGCAATTTAAATAAAATCGAACTGTTACACGATCAGTCAAAAAGGAATTGAACTTGGGTACTAATAAAATATATAATCATTCTTTTTTTATACAATTTATTTTACAAAAATCTCTTTTTCATAAATTTACAATTTGGTAACTAATTCAATTTTTCAATTCCTCGGACTGAATTAAATGCAAGGAAACATAATCAACTCTAGTTTAAAAACTAAAATTTAAAAAAGCTGTGCGTAAATACTTAAGCCCCGCGACAAAAAAAGCAATCAGAAAAGCTAGGCAAAAATAAAAAAAAAATCGAACTGAAAGAATAGAATCGTACTACACACAACTCATTTTTTCGTTTTAAAAGGATATTGTTTGTCACGGGTTTCGCGTCCCTCCCGTTCGTGTGTTCGCTCCTTCGCGTACGGTGATTTTTCCTGAAAATACACAGAGCATTCGTTGTAAAGTTTTTATTCACTCTGCCGCGTCGAGTGTAATATAAAGCAATCGCTTTTCGCGCAATCTCGGGTACTCAAGCAATAAGTATCACCTAGATTCGTTCTTGTCATTGCCTCCCGTTTCGTCTTTTCAATGCACTGGAAGCGGATGTTTTTGAGAACTAAGGAGCCAAGCAAGACTTTGTTAGAAAAATGATTAGGAACTCGTCATTATTTTTACCAAAAGAGTGAATAAAAAAGCGAAATAAACAAAAAAAAACGTGATTTCGGATTCGTCAGAGGACTCATGCGGCAATCGATGAATAAAAATCGCATGTCACGCAGTTCTCTCCATATTCCCATAATTGTATATGGATAGAGAACTGAAATAGACATGATCATTGTTCAGTGTTCGTTTATACAATTATAGACGATTAAAACTATTTTTCAACTATTATAACCATTTTAATAAAAATAAATTTCAGTTCTCAATCTTTTAAAAAACTTTTATGATTCAAAAAAACTTCTATAACTAAATATTTTGCGTGACTATTAAACGTTTCTCCAGTGCATTATTAAAAAAAAATACAAAAAAAATTCAATCAATCCAGTGATAAATGCGGAATGTGCCCCAATGAATTGGACCTTTGGTTTGAATAGGAATCCGTGCGATTGATAAGGAAAGTTAAAAATAAATTTTGGACAAGTTCTCAAGGAAATCATAAGAGAATCCGAATTGTATGTGATTTCATGGTGAAAGTATACAAAATACGAACGGGAACGTAACATTTTTTAAAGCATCCTTCTACCAACCTTGCTATAGTGATGTTTTTCTCTGTGCTCGGGCATGTCTCCGTTTTGATGGGTTCCCTTCGCTGAAAGGAAGGAATTTTACCAATAATCTTAAAAAATTCTCGTGTATTTAGTAAAACTCATAAATTCGAAAATAAAACTAATTAATTCTCGCTTTCGACGTATAATCATGATAGCAAATAAAACAGTTAATCGTGACATATCATCTTGTAAAAGTAAAAAAAAAAATAAATAATAAATCTTGAATCACGAACCCCGGTCATCGTCTTTTCTTCTTTTTTGTTCCGCTGGAACCATCAAATCCTCTGCCCTATCCTGTAACAAATTTTAATATAAAAACATGCCATTGGTAATTTTTATAAAACGCATACAAAATCAAAGGCATATTTACTCTTTTCCTGCCAAGTTTCTTTTCCCTTCGCAGTTCTTTTTGCTCTTCGCGCATTTTGGCTTTAGCTGAGGTACGTTCTTTCTTCTCTACGACTACTTCTGTCCGTCGGGTTTCCTAAAATAAATATCACTCGTTAGCTACATTGAATCCACATCACCATTAATCAGGAAAAACATTTACGAACCTTTGGAGTACTGTCTACTTTTCTTCGTTTTGTTTCTGAAACTATAACAAAAAAAATTTTCATGAAGCAGACATTACATTGTACTTAGTAACGTAAAATAATGAATGTTTATCTATTCACCTCTGTCAGGACCATCTGCCATAGGTCCAGAGCTGGTACTGCTGTTGGAAACGCTGGAAAGATCTCGATCGAAGTTGTCCGCCGATCCGCTGTAATAATGGTCCTCCTGTAATTTCATAAAGATTTTTAGTGCTTGATTTTAAATTAAATTCACAGTGTCTTGGAATGTTAGATTTTCACTCACTTTGTAATACTTTCTATCTTTTTTGTCTGTCTCATCATCTTTGTAGTCATCCTTCTTTGAATACTTTTCTCTTGACTCTGAAGCTTCTCTGCTCTCTTCTCTTTTCCTACTCTTTTCGGAACTATCACTGTAAAATAAATGATACCCTTAGCAACACGCAATAAAAATAAATATCAAAGGTAGTATGGAGTGTATACGTACTGATACGCTTGACTGGAACCAGTGGTACGTTTCTCCTTAGTTTCTTTTTCAGGACGAGAATCTCCATTGTTAACTTCTTTGGTCGATACGCCGTTGCTTACTTTGTCAGTACTCGACTCGGAGCCTGTCGTTTCAGATGCCTTAGCAGCCTATAAAAGAGATATTCAATTAAATAAGCTGAATAGTTGGAGGTTTATATTATATTTAATGAAAATGTCAACAAGACTCACTTTGTCACCAACGTGGTGGAAGTCCGACTCGCGAATCATTTGGGGTGCTTTGGCTTTCAGTTGTCCGCAGTAGGACGTGGCCAGAACGTGGAGATCCTGTCTTTTGTTGCGCTCCTCGTCGCGGACCTTCTCTACTTTGCGTTCGAGAATCTGCGAGAGCTTAGCCAAAACCGGGAAGTGCGGCAGAATTTTAATTAATATAATTAAGGAATTCCGGATTTGTACATAGTCCTTTGAGTCGAGACACACGACTATTGCCTGAAAAGTTTAACAAAAAAAGTGTTATTTTAATATTTATTTATTTGTATATTTAGGTATATAAACGAATATATAAATAGTATTTTTATTTACTTTTGTGATTTTGTAATGCCATTTATGACAAACATGCCTGTAGTTTTCGAATCCAACCATGTCGTTAGCTTCTGAGAATTGATTGCTTACACGGAATTTCGTAACAAAACCTGGATAATTGCTACATTCCTATAATAAAGAATAAAATCGGTTGTACAAAATTTAGAACCAAACACGAATATTGTATTTTATTTTGTAAAATTGTCATTACTTTGTCGAATATAGCCTTTTCAGAGTGCCACCTCATCACAGTTTCAAGCATGGCACACAAGAATCTGCCGTAACGATGCGCTTCATTTTCCGTGCACGATGTCACTGAATAAGTAATATCACAGAAGAGCTAAAAAATAATATTACAATGTTTTTATAAATATGTTTGTATCTTGTTTCTTATTTAAATCGATAAATTTCAATCTATAAAACTCACTCTGTCATAGCAAAGAAGAGTGGAAAAGTTTGCAGTTTTTAGAGAATGAATTGTATGTACAAATTGGGCGCAATACATTGAGTCCACAGTTGTGAAAGTACATCGCGGGAATAAACATAACTGCAGGAATTGTGTTATCGTTTCGTTCTTAGCTGACTTTGCACTTCTGGACAAGAACCAAGAATCCTTCTCTTGTCTAAAAATATTCGTAAATTTAATAGACGTAACATACAGAAATATATATCAATATAATATCAATATTGTTAATTATTACTTTAAGTAAGCTTGAACTTTTTCCACGTGCTCTTCTTGTTTTTTCTTTTCATCTTGCAGTTTTTCTATTAATGTTGTATACCTCTCTTGCTCTTTCTTTCCTTTACTGGCCGTCTGAATATAAATAGTTTTATAAGTATGTGTTCAAAATTATTGAATAATAAAATTTAGAAAACACTACATACCAAATCTTTAGAATCTGCAGCCTGTGTGGCAAGCTGTTTTAGTTTATTGATTTCACGTTGATAGCTATCTACAGGTACGTATAAGTCATACATGGACAAAGACCAGAATGTCACGAGAAATTGAGGCGAAATGTCTTCCCAGACTTTGAGGGGATGCAAGGGCCGAACTGACTGTGCAACCGGAGCCATCACTGATTGAGCAGCTTCGGCGTATTTTGCTTGCTTGACCGTTGAAGACATTTTCTTGTAATTTGGATCTGCCTTACGAAGTAAGTCGTATTTGATCTGGAATATATGGGTCATAAATTGTCGTACATATTTTTGAATTTGGTGTCATTGTCAAAGTAAAAATTAATGAAACTATTTATGCAATGGATTGTTTTACTCTTTATAGACTTCAATATTTTAATTAATATTTAAAAAGATTACAAAAATCAGCTTATACATAGTTGCACTAAGCCTTTTAAGATACTTTGCAAACTACTGTTCATAAAGAATATTGTTTTAATAATTTCTTACATATATTGCATGAGCAAACATTGGCCTAGCAAGGAAAAATGCGACGTCCGAGTGAATGTGGTAGTCTTGGAGCATGGAATGAATGGATGGTAACCTTCCAACGTACTCGTCTACTGTCATTGTCGATCCTAAGAAGGTGCCGAACTGTACCAATGAGTCATGACACTGATCATACAATTTTCCTGGAAAGCCATATATACAAATTATAGAATTTTTTAAAAATATAGTTTTGTACTTGTATAACAAAATTGTTAATGTTGCCACTGACCAACTAGTTTGAGGTGAGACTGCTCTGTTTCACGATAGACTACACAATGCTTCTGCTGTGCCATGAGCAGACAAAGAGCAACTGCGAGATCATGTTCAGCTAGAGCTTCTTTTAATCGTTGTGATGATTTTTTGGTATTTCTTACTTGACTAAAGTAGCCAGCCTGATAAAACGTTATTTATTTAGTACTTACTGTTGTAAGACAAAATTTTGAATTTTCATTTGATTATAATTATGGTGAAGGAATTACCTCAATTCGCAAGAGTTCACCACCAGCCATAGCATCTAGTTGATCCGAAGTTAACTCTTCTGCTGCTTCGATACCCGCCATTTTTTGAACAATTTCTTTTAAAATTAGGAGATCCAAACTGAAAAATAAACAGAATAAAATAGTTAACTAAAAAAGGTACTACTGTCAGATGATTCTTTTTATTCAAATGAATAACGGTTATGTGAATATATAACCACTAATAACTTAATAACTTAGATAACTTAATTTTTTTCAGGTATATCTTTTAACTTTAAAATTTAAGTTATACTCGCGCATACATATATGAAACAAAACCGCAAAAAAATTAATTTTTTCCCCTGTTTAACCTACATAAACTAATTCTCGATATATAAGAGAATATATGAAACTCGTGAATTTAATTTAAAAAAATGTTTGTCACAAACTCAAATAAATGCCTATTAAATCGTCACTTATTCTCGTCGATGAAATCGACGATCTCCATCGACGAAAACTTGTACGCGCATCATCATTCCAGTCTTTCCAATCCTTTCCAAGTCCTTTCATAGCCAATAATTAATCTTATGTACTTTTTTTGAATCAATTAAAAATATAATTTTCCCAATTCTCATCTTATTTTTGAGTTTTGTAGCTCTGAAAATATAAGAAGTAAAGAATACAGATTGTCTAATTGTAATATCAGAATCTTTGCCTGCACAAGAGATTAAGTTCTCACCTTTGATGAAAATATTTTGATGAGATTGGGAAGCCTGAGGATCATATATTTATTATGTTAACGTTTTTTTATTAATGCGTGAGCTTTTTAATTAAAAATTTAATTCAATCTTTTCTAAAGATATGAATGTTTAATTCGTATATATATATATTGATTTTTAAGTTTTATTATAAGTAGCTTTCTCGAATGGTGGTTGAACAAAATTATAAATATTTGATTTTATTTAACTACTCTTCTGCAGTTTGGTGATGGTTCCAGATATGCGGTTTTTTGGAAGTTCCGTTGGATGTATCATTTATACCAACTAAAAATCAACAAAACTCAAAATGATCTATCGGGAGCTCCACATCTTGATCTATAGCACATAGAATCGACGAACAATTTTTCTTCTGGTGTTGCACACGAACGTGACAACCGCGAAAACGATCTATTTGATCCTGCTCACGCACATTTTAAATTATTTTTTCAATTTACTGTCCAAAAACATATACTTCGCAAAATCACAGATTCAAACACGTCACGTGCGAAGATTTTCCCTCCAAATCATAAATGAATGTCAAATCAGTCTTTTGGTATTAGCGTAACACTATTTTGTAACGAAAGGACATAAGCAACGGTCGATGATCGCCCGAACGCATGGCCCGAACTGTGTCTTGGATTCAGATCGTTGATCTGCAATTTTCGACATGGCATTAAGAGGCTTATACATGAAAGTACAAAACATATTGTTATCGCTGCTATTAAAACTGACGTTCCTAACGAGTTTAAGCAGTTATAAATGTTCTACAAAAACTTACTGCAGTATGAGTATTATGGTATTGAAAGAAAAAAAGTACTCTTCATCTGTACATTTGCAGAAAAAAATATTGGTAAACCGTAAATGATGATAGAAATAGAATATAAATAAACAAATATTTTATCGTACTTAGTAAAAAAAAGTAACAATTACTACCAGAAATAACTTACCTTTTTTGAGCTTTCAGCATGTTGGCTACATACTGTAGCAAACCAGTTAGTTCAATATTGTACTTCTTAAATATGGCACCACAGAATGATGCAAGTGACTGTAACCAAAGCGATATGCTAGTTCCGTCATGCTTAAACCGATTTCTTTCCGCTCCTGCCAATGCTTCTATCAAGCAATATCCAAGGACGTCATACGAAATATTAGTAAGATACTTAAGTGAATCGACAACTGGACCTAATAAACATACAAAAAATGATGTCAATTAGAATCAGAATTGATAAAAAGTGAGAAGAATCAATTTTATGCTATGATTTATTATAAGAAACATATTAAAAGTTTTTAAAAAAAGTATATCTTGAAGATGTCCTAAAAATTTGTAATTGATCTAATAAATATTACTTATAAAATTGTACAGTAAGTGAAATATTTTGGTCAAACTTGCTCAATCAAAGCTTGCCTACACTTACAAACACAGGCTTACTGTGTAAAAATGAATTATCTGGAGACAGTTTGGCTAGAAGTCTTAAAGTTCGGCAAAAAATTTATGACTGGTTAAGCTTTAAAGTGAAATAGAAAAAGCACTTTGCTTAATATTAATGTATTAAACTTTATGGAACTTACGCATAAGTTTTGTAATAATTAACACAAACTTTAAAGGGTATACGAAAATTCGCTTTCATCAAATATGGCTGAAATTTAGCCAAACTTTAGCACAGTTAATGCCATAGTTTTGTAGTACTTTAGCCGAACTTTTATAAAACCATTTTCTTAAAGTTTGGTATAATCTCATGACACATATTTGCCCAAGCTTCAAAATGCTTAGGGGAGAATGGGGTATTCTTGTACACTATTTTTTGAAACCTTTATTTTTCGTTGTCCTGTAAAAAAGCGTACTCTTACAATTAGTGTTTATTCAACAAATATTCGGTCACAAATAACTATATGCCCTGCTTTGCTCAGGTTTATCAAGTCTTAACCAGGCTTGACCAGACTCACGAAGTCGCCCAGGCTCTCTAAAGCTTGCCCAGACTTACCAAGTCTTGCCTAGTCTCTCTAAAGCTTGCCTAGACTTACCAAGTCTTGCCCAAGTTTTCTCCAGCTTACCCAGGCTTGCTAAAGCTTGACCAGACTTACAAAGTCTTTCCTCTGGCTACCTAAAGCTAGCCCAGATTTATCAAGTCTTGCCCAGGCTTTCTCAAGCTTAACTTATACCATCATGGCCAAACATTAATCAACTGTTCCCAAATAATTTATTTTAACAGATTCGCACCGGCGTGAGTCAGAAGTGTCTCATGAATTGTCGCAAATTTCATTACTTTTCGTGTAATTGTAAAAGTTAAAAATTAATAAAACTATTTATGTAACCGTTTTTTTTATTCTTTGCAATCGCAAAATGATGTCGAAATTTCGAGTTTTTATTAAATGTACGAAATTTAAATTAATTTTGAAAAAGATTGCGAAAATGCTTATACATTAACCGACGCGAACATGTTGATAAAATAATTTTCATAAACTTTGAAGCCACGAAAAGATACATAAAATCTCAGTTGATATGTTACTACATAAATTATAACATATAAAAAAATTTAGCATATTCCAGTGCTACTGAGATTAGCAAAATTAATGTTTGAAACCTTCATGGACATACAATTTTCTTGATAATCTCAGTTTCCTTGTATCTACTTATACAGAATATATAATATATATATCTACTTTTTTATGAGCAAATGTAGTGAAGGACTGTAAAAGTTATGCTAAGAATATCAATAAAGTAGCGAATTGCCATAAAATCTAAATATAAAATAGATTTTAAAGAGTGTTCGCGCTTATCTGGTCAATACCCTACTCTAAAATTTTTGCAGAGCTAATGTTAATAACATTATTTATAGTACACTTTCATTTTATTTTGACGGTTGAGTACCTTGGCAGATGGATTTTAGGCTGAGCGACCTCAACTCTGTTGGCTCTATTAATGGTGCGTACCACACTCTGTACTTCGTGCCCACAAAAGTAGGGCTCTTGCATATAAAATGTGAGATCATCTCTTCTTTTGAGCCGCACTTACGTTCATTATGTATTCCCGTCTTCCAAAGAAGAGGCTAACTCAGATTCCGTTTGAAGAAGAGGCAAACTCGGCGTTCGCTTGAAGAAGAGGCTAACTCGAAAATCGCGTAAAGAAGGGCTACTAAAAATAGCAAAATGCATAGTTAGCTAAAAAATTAATTTCCCTATTTTTTATTGTTACTCTTTACAGAATTAAACGCCAGAAATAATTAGTTAAAGTAGTCCTTCTTTACGCGGTTTCCGAGTTAACCTCTTCTTCAAGCTGAATCAAAGTTGGCATCTTCTTCAAGCGAACGCCGAGTTAGTCTCTTCTTCCACTCAACCGGCGATATGATAATGCCAATACTTCTTGGAAAAACGAAATTTTCTACTTTTGAGGCAAAAAAACTTGTAAGAATAACTTAAAAAATTTCCAACAAAGTATAAAAATGAAACATCTCAATGAAATTAATGAATTGCCTTAATTTTTTAACTATCATTTAATTCTATGCTTTTATGTACCAGTTTTAAGGGATGAGGACCTTATTCACACCCTTATAAGGGCTGAAATCGTCTTTTAACAACACTCCATTCGTAAAAAAAAATTCCGAAAAGCTATGTAGATTACTGTAACTAGCTCTAAAATTATAAAAAAAAAAAATATATCAGTACGAAGCCAGGAAAACCGCGATGAAGTACTAAATACGAGTCCAGTACCCGGAGAATAATGCAACGCGCGGTTCGGTAATGCTACTTTATAAATCCTTTCTAGTAATGAGAAGAACCTTTAGAAATATAATCGTACCGATCCGCAACAGCACTGTGGGGTCACACGGCTTCTTGTTCGAATTTTTCTATCTAAAGGAACTACCCTTTATTTTCTAAATAAATAAATACATAACTATTTATTGTGATAACTTATACCAAAACCGTCTTCTTTCTAGAAAAATGTCGACGCAATGTAGATTTTGATTCTCCAAACGACGCTTTTCAACAATCATTCGCATCTCTATAAATCAAAATTACCTATCAAGTTGTCGTAGAGCTGGATCTGCACGATGACATAGTCAAACAGCACGCCGGGCGCCGAGTGCGTGAGCTTGCCGATGGACCTGCCCACGGGCTTAATCGTCTCCTTGCTCACCCTCTTGATCACGTTCTTGATTTTCTTCTGAGCGTCTGCTCGCTTCCTCAGCAGTGCCGCGTGCTGCAGCGGCGTGTCGTTCTTCCATCTCGCGTACAGGGCATAGCGATTCTGATAGGGATAGCACTTGAGAATGTTCCAGATCTCCTCGGCGACGCAGCAGTTGCAGTCCATGAAGGAGAGCGAGGGCAGGAGGGCAACATCGAGGACGGTGAGGACGTCGCAGTAGAGGGTCGTGTCCTTGCTGGCGGGCAGCTTGTTGGCGTCGAGGTTGCACTGCTTGATCGCCGCGTGGCACAGTCGCATGATCTTGTACATGAGGACGGGATCGTGGTGGAGATTCGGACCCAGGGCTACCAGCATGGGCAGGAGGTTGTCGTGGATGTCCTCTAGACGAGTCAGGGACTTTGGGGCGAGCGGGCTTTCTAGGGGTGGAACCCTGCGGCCCGGCAACTTGGGCGATATTATGCAATGTCTGAAAGCAGACGGATCGTTGTTGGTTTAGTTTCTTGTAATTTTTTTTAGTTATGAATGTTTAAATTCAATTCTATATGCGTCATAATTTACTATTTGCATTAAATTTATTATTATGTATTGATAACAAACAATTTTTGTACTCTTTTGTATTAGGCCATTAGGCCTGTTTTGAAACAAATAAAATAAAATAACATAAATGTTTTGGAACTATTATAAAGTTAAAGCTTTAATCAAAAAAAAAAAATGAAATTAAAAAGTTAAAATATTAATGCATATTTTGATTGCTACTTACTTTCTGTAAACTGGCTCTATAAGTGCATGAATCATTCTGCACAGTGCTAATGCAATAGGCTTTTGATCTGTCAGACTGTGATCAGGAAATCGATTGAACAGATTCAAAGCTACATCCCATGCTCCAATTTCTAACAGTGCTTCACAAAGTCCGAATTTCTGGTTATTTGTGTAATTATCCTACAATAAATGAACAATATTTGATGAGTTTTTATGAACATACTTGAATGCAGCTAATAAAAATGTACAAAAATTATTAAAGAATATTAAGTATACCACTATTGGTTCCTTCTCTTCTTTTTCTTCTTCTTTGTCTTTTGTTGAGATCACGCCCATTTTTCTCACATATTCCTTGGCTTGTTTCATATCATTGTCATAATCTCTAATGATTATTTTGTCATCAGGTACAAGCCAAGATAATATATCATCTAAATTGATAACTTCGTGCTGGAGCATTAAAGCTGTGACTTTTTGTAAGGAAAAGGGTGTGGAATTTGTTGTGCAACAATACTTAAATCCTAATACTTCGCACAAGACCTGTTGATCACTCATATATGACCTTATGAGAGGAATAAATACAGCAGCATCTTGTGGTCTATTTTCAAAAGTTTCAAGCAATATGTCAAGAACTCTATTAGGATCGAGATTAAAATATCCTGAAATCAATATATTTATTATATATTTGATTAAAAACAAATCATTGGGGTCTAAGCAAACGCTTATATGTAAAAACTTTGTACCAATAAGGGATTTGACTATTTCTAAAACTGAGTCCACTTCGGATTCTGAACGTTCTTGATTAAGTTCTACAATAAGCTTAGAATAACCTTCACTCTCTTCTCTAAAGAGATTGAACTTTTTTTGTTTGTAACTGAAATAGAACATATTAAAAGTAATAATGCATAACTTTAAATAAAAATCAAATTATTATGTTTAATTAATACATACTAAAGTTTTGTTTTCACTTTAATAAACTTTGTTTGGAAGTTTAAATTTTTTAAAGTTCCTACATCTTGAAGTGTATCAATATCAAGACGTTCTTTTAAAATACGATCTGTAAGGAACTATAAACAAAAAAAAGAATCAAAGTAATAAAGAACATAATACAGTATTTACATTTCTGTTATGATCAGTATATAACACTAGTGACACCAAGCAATAAAAAAGTTGTTACCTTTTCCGATTCCTTCACAATGTAATAAAAATTACTTCTGTTCTCGCCCTGTACTTCTGCATCGATAAGCGTAAAAAGGTCTACAACTGCTGAAGGAACCGCTCCGTTTATGGCCTGTATCAATATTAAGATTTATTAACTTGTTCAAAATGATGCAATATGACGTCAAAGAAAAAAATTAATTCTTTTAGTCCAAAATAATTATACAAATTTCAGAAACATTGCATGTACAAAATGAACTCACCACAAGTTCACCTAATGTCGTAACAACACCATCCCTCTTTACGGCTCCTTGGATCCCATTCAAGATCAGTTCGTACAATCCTCGTCTCCATTCTAAAATAAAAGTGTCATTAAGCAAAACAAAGTAACAAACAATACTCTAAGTATCTTTCCAACATCGGCCAATGCGTTCCAGCTCTGAAACACAAGTTTTCGGAGCAACCAACACAGAGGCCATCCTAAAGCTTGCCAATAACCCACCTGCGGTGTTGCCTTCCTTGTGCCTGAGCTTGATTAACTTGAGGCTGCGAACAGTCGTCAATTGACAGAGATTAGCCCTTGCTTTTAATAACGATCGAAAAACATTCGTATTGAGTGCGTGTAGAGAGAAAGTTTTTTTTTATTTTGTCTACTTATATTCTGCGTTCTCGCGCGTCCTGCCCCTCTTACCAATGCATAACGAACGGCGGCTGAAAAATACGTATGTTCTCCCGGTCTTTCCTATGCTAACACAACTCGTATACAAAACTCTATAACACGGCGACCGCAAAGCGGTATACGACTCTCTCTCTCTCTCTCTCTCTCTTCAAACAGGGGTTCTTTTTTTCGTCGTAAAATACACGCGTCTTTCTCTCACTCTCTCTCTCTCTCTCGCTCCCTTACTCTTTATTTTCTCTCGGACGCCCCTAGGATAATCTCACTTACAATTCGGCCTTCCCTTGTTTATCCCAAGTCTTCCACAACTCGGCGTTCCACGTTTTGGCTGGCATCGCACTCTCACTCTCTCTCTCTCTCTCGCGGTCGATTCGGATATCTTACAAACTCTCGAGTCCGATGGGATATTTTCACGCGCGCGCGCTCCTCCGCGTCCGCGATTCTCCGGCTTTACTCTCCTGTATACTATTCTGTCCGATAGTAATCTCCCCGGTGAGTGTGCGCTGGACTTCGACTTATTCTCGGCGCTTGGGTTAAAAAAATACTATCGACCGCGTCGACACATCGCCCGCAGGTTAAACAGACTCCATTGTATTATACCGCGACGAAAGCCGTCTCGTCGTCGTCGTCGTCCTCGTCGTCTCTCGGTGGTAGGGCCGAGGGGGATATACACTCGCGGCGGCTGGGCTCTGCGCACACGCACGCGCGCACACATGCGTAGATATACCGCGAGTCGCCGCGGCGGAGTTGCGTCGGGATGCGGGGCGTTCTTAAACTTATCGAGATGCCGACGTTATTGGAGTTTCTTTTTTTCTTTATGTCATTTTTTGAGTTTTTAGTTCTTGTCTACGGGGAGTAGGGAATGATTTATCAATGATTGATCAAAGGTAATGATTTGAGATTTAAACAGTCCTGGAAATATGAAAATTAGTTTTTTTTTAGTTTTGCTTACATTCAGATTTTGGACAATTTTTTTTTGTAAAGAAGAAAATCAATAGATTTTTATTTACTATGAAAATATGAGAAAACTCGTACATGAAATGAAAATTCTTGAATTTTATTAATGAAATACTAATTATATGGTTAGAAAGAATAATTCGTAAGAAATCGTTTGCTTATTATATATAATTATTTTCTTTTCTCATATATATTTCACAATATTTTATTTTGTATAAATTATCAAAGAAAACTACGTCAAACTTAAAATAGCAATATTTCACATTTTGAAATATTGGACAAATTGTTTTGTAATTTTTCAAAAAATTAAAATTTTTTAAAAATATTATAATAAACTTATTACGGACTACTTTATACTAATATATTAATAATTTCAATTAATTGATTCAATTTGTAATCAAACGTATAATCTAGAAAACAATAAATTTCGTAATCGTCGCTTGTTGTGCGAGTGCGCCTTGAGCCGTCCAAAACGCTCGCTTTTGCGAACGCTGCCTCGTAGTGTTCTTTCGTGTAAATCCACTAATCGGAGAGGTAATGGCAAAATTTTTGTGCATCGAAATCCCTTGACATCGGCGTAATTATCACCCCATCGCGTCGAATAAACGCAAAACCAGACCGCCGAATCTTTTTCACAAGTACTTTTCGCAATATTTTCTCACATTTAGTGCTCCGTCTTTGTCCCTACTGGTCTCACGTGTGCTAGGTTAACTGTTTACATACTGCTCCAAAATCCTCCGTAACCCTTTCCAAAAGTCCTCATCACCCCTAAGCAATGATTAATTCGTGACAGTCAATTGTTCTCCACCCTCCAAACAACAATTTCGTTCGAATAAATTCTTTAGTGTATACCACCAAGTTAGGTTATGCCGCTTGTTGACAGTCGGTCGTCCAAACCAGTGCACCTTACAACCCTTTACAAAAATAACCAACGTCCAAGACGTGTGAGTGTGTCCATTAAAAAAACCTCTATTCGTTCATTTTCCAGGCAGAAATGGCCAGAGCAAAGACTGGTGAGAAGAAGGCTCCGCGCATCGATGATGTCGTGACCCGCGAGTACACAGTCAACCTCCACAAGAGGTTGCACGGCGTCGGCTTCAAGAAGCGCGCCCCGCGGGCGATCAAGGAGATCAGGAAATTCGCGGAGAAGCAGATGGGCACGCCCGACGTCAGGGTCGACACCCGTCTGAACAAGCAGCTCTGGTCCAAGGGTATCAGGTGAGAGAACAGAGAAAGAGTGTCGATTAAAATGAGGTAGTAACAGCAGTGCTCGACCGATTGTGCTTGTAAGATTCGGTGAGAAGTAAAATAACTGGATACAAATAGGACGGTGTTTAGTGAGACTGGTTTACTTTGTTATGATTGAGTTTTAATTGAAAAAATGTGAATGCTTGTAAACTTGAAGTGTAACGACAGAAGTGGTCGACTACTGCTGCAAGTCTACCTTGCTATTGTCGATGGGAATTTTTAGAGAAGCAGGTTTTAATTGTGGAAAGAAATTTGTAATTGACTTTACAATTATTGTAGCAGCCACGGTTTAGACTTATTACAACAAGTGAATCTGTTACTAATGCACTGGGCAATTGTAGCTGTAACAGGTGCAATTGCAGAATATGTTATAACAAATATCGATTAGTAATATTGTAGCTCTCAAAACTGCAATATTTTTTACTCAGTATAGTAGTTGAATTCAGCTTGAAAATAGATCTGTGTTATTCAAATGAAAGTCATTAATCGGAAATAATATTTATAAAAATAAATAATCATAGAAGTGGTTTAGCATTAGAACTTCATATTGCTAACCTGTACACGAATGTTACTCAATATAATTAGTTAATTTTGACTATTTTGCTTACTGCAAAATTATTCCACTCTTAAAATATATGTGATTCTAATACTTATATTTGCTTTATGTTAACTCTGTAATTTTTCTGTTTAAAACAGTAAATAGTATGATGCTAAAGAAAAGTAACATTGACAAGACATGCTAAAATATTTTATTTGAATCTATAGAATTTAAAATATTTTATCTAACATGAATGTTTTACAAAATTACTTTCATAATTTACTGAAAATGATAATTTAAAGATTTAAGTACAATACATGTTGATAAATCAAACTTTAGCTTTTCAATACAATCTAAATTCAATTACTATTATTTTATAAGTATCGCTGTATTTATCAAAGTCAATTTTTCTTTAATTATTCTTTATTTTAAGCAAATTTATAAAATACTTATGTAGAAGTTTTTGTTGCTTATCTATTAATAATTAATGCTTGTAACTGTCAAAAACTAATAATATAAATTATTTGTTTTTCAGAAATGTTCCATTCCGCGTACGTGTTCGCCTGAGCAGGAGGAGGAACGATGACGAAGATTCACTGCACAAACTGTACACACTCGTCACATACATCCCAGTCGCCACCTTCAAGGGATTACAGACAGAGAATGTGGATGCGAGTCAAGATTAATTTATTAACTTAAGGGTATATAATAAATAATTTCGACTGGTATTATTGTGTTTTCATTTAAATATACATTATTTAACTAAATTCAAACCTGCTTCTTTTTTATATCAACAATATCCCTTATTTAGTTTTACAAAGAAATTATTAAAAGAATTAGAAACTTTCTTATAAATAAATAGTTCTTAAATCTTTAGAACATGTTCAATAAGCATATTTGATATTTGATAATAACAGTTTTTGGCGAATATTAGAGTAAATTGCAAGTCTTTTTCTTCATGTAAATTTGTTCAACTTCATTGCTTTACTTCGATTTATATTATTTCTTTATTTTACTATTAATTATGTATTAAACAGCAGAGAAATATTATACATAGAGGTTTTGCACTAAAAGAAAGTGTGAAAATATTAGCTTCAACGTATATACTCATATTTTCTACATTATATTTGCGTTAGATCATAGCGACTTTTCTGACAATCTCATGCAAATAACCAAAATTTAATTTGAGAAATTTTTATTTACTAAATTTCAAAACCATTCTAAATACATACATTATAAAACACATTTATGAACCGAGAAAAGTGTGTATAAATTTATAAATATAATAATAAGATTATGCAGTTTTTTAAGAAGCCATTGGCATTCTGACACAAAAAATCTAGAGGTAGAGCTGCCGTAAAAAATAAAATAACTACGACCTTTAAATAAGAAAAATTACAATGGTCGCTAAAGCAATGCATATGGACGTTTTTGCTTTAACAAACCTAACTAAAATAATAGTATTTAATTTATTTTATAACTAACGGAAATAAGAACTTAGCACCTGAACTACGGTAGTACTGAATTATATGTTTGCATCAAATTTAAAAGTATTTTTATGATAGTGTGGTAAAATGAGTTTTTTGGCACTCATTTGAGTGTGTAAACGCTCTCAAAACGAGTGTGAAATCTAATTATTTTACGCACACTGTCAAAAAATATCGTGTGTAACTTGTGCGTACGATTTACACACTCGTGCGATCGCGCGGCACTCGTCTTCTGCTCGTGCGTGACGATTCGCTACTCGTGTTTAAAATCGCATTTTACGCACTTGTTGCATACTATTAGGTATATTCACTCGATGATATATTATGCGTACACTGCGGGAATGCGTTAAAATTTACCATGACTTATTTTTAATAAAATGAAATATGTTAAAAAAATCATTTTGAATAATTAAAAAATAACCCAAAAATTGTTCATATGCTAAGCTATCAAATTAACGTTCGACCTACTAAACACGCAACCAAAAAGTATTTTATGCCCATCTGAACGAAAATGGCCACTTTTTTCCCTGAAAAGCGAGACCAAAATTACACTTTTTGCCCGCAAAAATGATTAGCGGGTAAAAGATAACTTTTTTCCCTGCAAATAACTTTTTTCTCCGCAAACGCGGGAAAAAAGGGACTTCACTAGAAACTTGTCCAAATTATTTTATTTCATAAAGTTCTACCAATAATCCTGATTTTTTATGGTTTTTTAACAGTCCATTAGTCCCGCTTTCCATGTCAAAATGTGGCCACAGTTGAGATGGGCATAAAGTACTATATGTAACTCAAGAAAAAAATCGATTTTTCCTTCGGGTGATACTGCCCTCGCTTCGCTTCGCTTGCTCGGGCAGTAAACTCACCCGCGGGAAAAATATTCGACTTTTTGCCCTTGTTACATAATATTATTTTAATTAATGAAGTATGGAATGGAATTTACGTGCTCAGATGTAGTTATTATAGTCATTATATAGATATATAGTTGTCTTTTTAGGATGTCTCATGCGGATGATAACACTCCAACTCGGGGACTAATTTTAAAATAAATTTTCAAAAGAAATTTCAGATGGTAAAACAAAACTCTAAATGAAAATATCTGAACAGAAAAAGTAGAAGCGTAAAAATTGGAAAATTTTGAGAATCAAGCTAATCAAACCAATATTCAATTTTTAAAATTATCTAATTTTTCATACTTCTACCTTTTCTATTCAAATATTTTTATTTTGAGTTTTGTTTTACCATCTGAATTTCCAATTTTTCAATTTCTTACCAAGTTTTGTTTTCGTTTACTACAACGCTGGGCTTACCATACTTTATTTTTCTCGTTTCTAGAACGGAACAAAAATTATTTTTTTGAGCAAATGATTTTGCTATTTATTATTTATTTGATTTAATTTTAACAAATCATTCACGAGGAGAATTCACTGAAACGTTAGCGCTCATTTTGATAAAATGATCCGCTACGTATTTTCCATAATTAAAGCAACTTTGAAAAGGGAATTTGATTCTGATACGTATTTTTTGTGAAAAACTAAATTTTTTCATATATTTATCAACGAGTAAAGTAGGTTTAACGAATTTCCCTAAAATTTAAACTTGGGTGAATTACGATAGAAGAAAAGTTGCAAGAATAATATTTAATGTTTATTTGATACAATTTTACATCAATATTATTATTAGACGTATTAATAAACCTTTAGATATCGTATACGGTATCTACGTCAATTGTGCTATGGGCCTCACACGCCTTGTCGTTTAAGACGCTTCCAAGTCCGCGGAGGCCACGATTTCCTGCACATAGAGAAAAACTCCACCGTATTAGCGTTGTTGTGGTAAGTCAAATCAGCGGTAGGATTACACCGCCAACGCTGCTGTAGAACAAAGCAAAGTTTTAGCTTCACTCGCTCCCCAAACATGAGTAGCCGAAATGACAGATATTTGAGGTTAGCTTTTGAAATATTCGGATTCCGTATCTATTAACTTATATTTTGCAAAGATTAATGGTTAATATGTCTGAAAAATGTATTTCCAACGTAAATTATTGATTTTCATCATAAGAGTCTATGAGAAATTTGCAAAACTTAGTATATTAACAGTAACCCGTTTCTGAATCGCAAAGCTATAACTGCTTTGTTCCACAGTCGGCACTGCTTGGTGATCATGTCATTCTACTGCTTGAGCCACTAAGGCTGTAAGTGCCGGGGTCTCCGGCAGATGTAGCCGAGTTTTTTTCTTCGTGTATCTTTGGATTTATAGGTTTTAGTTTTTCAAGTTTGTTGGTACGTTAGAATAGTATACTGTGTACCAATTGCGAACAGTGGGTCATTTTCGACCGTGTGAGTGGGTGATTTTCAACTCGTCTCCGGCTCGCTGTACGCACTCGCCTACGACTCGTACTGCAAACACACGAGCTGTAAAAAAGGCCCACTTGCTTGTGGTGGACACCATAGTTTTTGTAACACATGTCTGGATTACGCGTTTTTCTTATACCTACAGAGCGGTACTAAAATGTACTCGAAAGTATGTCGTTTTTCGACACGGCGCAAACGTGGGCCTGTCAGATTAGAAAATAAAAATGATGTATGACCTATTTTACACAAATCAAGTTACTAAAGTGTTTAAGCCCCCCTAACGTGGTATCATTTGAATGGTACCCTATGTTTAGGGGGAGCTAAACACTTTTTGGTTAAAGTTTTGTCTTATTTCGAGCTAAACAGCTCTAAGCGGGCGTAAAAAGACTTTTGCGTCCGCTTTTTTTGCAGGTCGGAAAACGGTATTTTTAGGCCCGTTTTATAGGTAAGATAAACGCGTAAATCGTGCATGTGTGACAAAAATAATATCATCGATCTGGAAGTTTGAATAAGGTAATTTCCCTTCTTTTGTTATACCCGAAAACGTCATTTTTTGGTTAAACACTTAGGTATATCCCGGAAAACTATGATGGAATTAAATCTTTGAAAAAATTTGAGTTAGTGGCATACAGAAAAATATTCAGTAAATCGACGTACTAACGTCCCGCTTACACAATTTTAGTATAAATAGTATTCATAAATTACGCGTGGGGAGAAAATTGCTGCAGACTGCGTGTATTAACTTGAAAAAAGAAATTTTTGTTCATGTGTTGGTAAAAATGTTTCCACTGTATGCAACTATTCTGAAAATTTTTAGCTATAATATCTGTAATTTTACCGTTATAAACCTTTAAAATCTTACTCCTACGTCCAACTTCCCGAACCAACTGTCCCGCCTGATTCGGGACGGTTAGCTGCCATAGTTACATTTTGTAAATTAACCATGACATTTTAAATTTTATTGTTAGGTACATTTTTATAATAATTTGGTTATTAATAAATATAGCTATGAACACTAATATATTAGATCAAATAATTATATAGGATTAATTAATTAAATTTGAGGAAGCTAAGTGCCAATGAAATGGCAGCGGTTATTTTTTTTTTCAATTATTTAAAAAATTATAAATAAGATTTGATACATTTACAGATCAAAATATCCAATGCTTTAAGGAATAAAAGACATAATATAAGCTTATGTAATTAGAATATATGCGCGCGTACAAACGGACTTATCTGTTTTTTTTTAATTGTGATTGTTCTGGAACCAATCTTTCTTTAAGACAACGGAGAGTCAATTCTTCTCGTCGCTTCGTCAACTCTGTATCAGGAGTCTGCGGAATCATCGTCAGCTCTTGAATCGGGTTATTCATCTTCATCTTGATCCAGTGGAAATCTTTAGGGTTTCCGCAACTTATATTCCGGCTGAGCACCCAAAATGTTACAATCAGGTTCATGGTTATTAAAAAACTATGTATTATTTATAAAAAAGGTACGAAGCCCAAACTTTGTTAATCACTAAACATACAGAACTCGAATCAACAAGAACGTTTTATTTGTAAACACGTCTATTTACATCAGTCGTCTCTACCAGACTATTGTGTTGGGGGTTACGAGTTGTTGTTCGAATCGCGCGTTCGTTCATTCAGGCTCGATCATAACAATATAATTACTCTACAAGAGATTATTTTGAAAAATGGTTACATAATGAAGATGATACATGTTTTGTAATAAATTTATAAATGTATAGTTTTGACGATATGTACTGTTAGGTTTTCATTCATAAAACTAAAAAAAAATATCGTGTACTTCTATAACTATCAACAATTTTTACATCACATATAGTTACTTGAAACTGAATATTTAATTCTTCTGTATTTGCAGAAAGTAACGCACTTCTTTAAAAAATCATGTCACCATTAAACAATAAAAAATATATTGAAACTTTCTGTATGAGTCTAAGTGCTAAAATCACCTGCACCAGCAAGGTATCGTAATTTTGATTATTTATACGTTTATTTATATACGGGCAATGCCGTTTACATCTTGAGTTACAAATAAATATCAAAAAGTTTTTTATTTACTTAAAAAATTCTTGAAAACGATAGAATTTTACAAATCTATTTATGATATTTTACAATTTGTTTATTGATTTTTAAGTTATAAACATGATACCGTGAAATCTAACAGATTCGATACAGTCATCCATAAGAAAATGTCATACATATCGATTAGGATGCCTAGACAACGATGACTGTAATGAAAGAAACTCGGTTATCAACGTCTTCGCCACTTATTTTTTAAGGAGGTAGTATCCCTATATCCTTTTGTGTGCTATTTTCATCTGCAAAAGAAAAATGTGAATAATTAGGGTAATGCAAAGAAAATATCCTGAAAGTACAATATATTTTTTAGCACTCTAACCCCTGGTGGGGCCCAAACTTACCTTAGGACCTAAGATATATGGTTTTGAATATTTATTGCTTTCACGTAACCTACAGAATGTACTATTCGATGAGTTTAGGTTTATCAGGGCTTAATTTGTTCCTTTTTAGTGCCATGTTGGACTGATGCTAGTTAAAAAGTTCATTTATAAGTTTAAGTATTCCTTTTTAGACCTGGAAGTGATTTACGAGATATAAAAAAATTAAAAATCATGATTTTTTACACTTATACTACAATACTTACATGAAAATATTAATTAAACATAATTTAAATAGCATCGGTCCAAAACGACATCCAAGACAAAGATTTTAACACCTGGTTTATTCATGCTTTGTTTGAGTGTGTAGGTTATTTTTTTTTTTTTTATTATTATTTAACGTCGCCATGTTTGTGCTTCCATGTGGTGCTAATCGACGACGGGGGTCTGCGGTGTGTTTGTAAACAAAGCACATGTAATTTTTACAGAGGTGCTTGTATCAATCGGCAGAGACTAGGATTCGAACCCGGGTCACCGGCGTGGGAATCCGACACTCTACCGACTGAGCCGCCGCAGGCCCCAGTGTGTAGGTTACGTTCAAGCACGGAAAATACGGTAACAAGAAAACTTAATATAAAATTCACACCTAGTAAAATATATTTATGTCCAGACAACTTACCTGAATTAATCATACAACCTTATATTGATATTTGTTTAGATTTTCTTCATCAAAATCTATTTTTTCATAAGTTTAATATCCCCTAAGGACCAAATATTATATTATATTAATTGCAGTACACACACTTTATATGTCATACAAAGTTTTACTTGTTAAGCAGTAAACTATTGATTGACTGATTTTTCATGTGATGTCCCATTTCTTTGGATATATTTTTATTTTATGATATTTCCTCTAACTTTTTTGGAATCAGAACACTGATAAAATTCTTCAATACTTCAAATGATTCTTTGCCTGCAAAAGAAAATAACATACAAAGTAACGTATTTAGAAATATATTGATTTTTTGCAATATTATATACTTATCTGATTCTCTAATGTTTTCTTAATTTTTCTTGCACACGTTCTACACTTTTATTGATACAAAATACAGAAATATGATAACTATATACACAGCACTATACATAAAGCATCCAACAGCTGCATATACTTTTTCCGAATCAGCTGTCATGGTTGGTTGATAAAACAGCCTGAGAAAAAATGTTTCATATATGGCCATATATGATGCCCCATACATGGCCATATATGAATTTTGCGTCTATATGGACATGTCTTGCATGTATTTCCTATTTGAGTTTTTGAAAAAAACCTTGATAAACTAGACTGCAAATAGCTGTAGTGCCCAATTTTGGATGTATCATGTAGATTATAACACTCAAACTGACGGACTAACCTTTGATATTTTCATATGGGCATATATGCGAGCGTATCTGGATTCACGTTAAGGTATAAATAAAACTGCGTATATAATGTCCATAGATAATCATATGGCATCCATATATGATCATTTATACCATATATGACTATATATGACTATATATGGATGCACACTAAATTGCAAATGAAATTCTATATATAACCATGTATGGATATATATGGCCATATATGCCTATATATGATTTTACATAGCCATATATTGCCATACAGACGCAAAATTTATATATGGCCATGTATGGCTATATATGATCATATATGACCATAGATGCCCATATATGTTTTCCACATATGGTCATATGACCTTGCCTATATATAAAAGATATTTTCCCGGGAGATGCAATGCATAACGACAGATTGATCGATAAGTTATTGTGCGCGCTATTTTTGAAACTATGAAATGAAAAGCAAGTTAAATGTAACTCGTTATTTAGTTCTTTATGTTACAAAGATTGATAATATGCTATAAAATTTTTTCGATTTTGTAGTTATTCTAGGGATACTACCCCCTTAAGAGGAGGTCGAAGCCGATGACAGATTTCGGCATTGAATTTTACATTATTCTAATTTAATTGTTCATAAAAGTTAAAAACTTTAATTGTCCGGTGTTCTCAATCTACTAAGGAACACCGGACAACTGAGATAATTGAAAAAAATTAAAAATTGAATGAGAATACTGTGACGGTCTTAGCCGTTCTTAAATAGAAAATAGTTATTTTATCATACGCGGTGTGCGTGCTGACTCGAGAAAACGGACTCAAAGAACTTGATTGCCCTCCCAAATACAGTTTTATTATTTTTTGATTGTTAAATCTCGGTCCGGCAAAAGCGCTAGTTAAGCTCTTTTAAGTAAGAATGTATTTTAGGTTTGCGATGAAGAATTTTTATAATACTGAACTATACCTGTTATCATCAACGTGCGTAAACTGCTCGATTAGAGCGACAGAGAACCTCTGCGGATGAGCGTTTCGCCGCATCTGTCTCTCATATAAGGAGAGGCTACTGTGCGAGGAAAAGCGTATAGGTTTTTCTCGCGGACGGTTGGCTTGGAGAGGTGACGTCCAGAGATGTGGTGGCGATAAAGCTGCCGGCTCTCAGCATCTCTAGTCGGGCAGGCGCACATTATGAATATCGCGTAACACGGTAAACATCTCCGGCTAATTCTTATTGTTTGGTCTACGGCGAGCGAAGAAACGGGAACAGCCGCTCGATCAAGAAGATCACGATAAACAATAGGGAATTAGGCTAATTCTCGCGAAAGATTTTGCACGAATGAGCTCAATCACGAGTTTCTCGAAGGGAATCTGCGGTATCGGCAAAAAGACACACGTGTCGAGGACAGGTCGAAGGGTTAAATGCAGATCTGCTGCCTGACATTGTAGGAGTAACTTTACTCACCGTAACATTGTACATCATTTGTTTCCTTGTAATAAATAAGGATTTACTATAATACTCTTTAATAAAAAGTTATAAAATTATTTCAAAATTCCTTTTCAAGATATTAATTTCTTTGAACGCGCAGTTACTTTAATATATTAGTAGCTACAGCACCGTTACTTTTCTTGGCTTAAGACAAACCTTACATTTTTGCTAAACAGACATAAAATGATCACGGCGCATACCAAATTGAGAAAACTGATTGAAACTTTGCGAATATATTCTTTAAGGTATTTTTAACAAATATTCGCCCGATTAATACTTTAAAGCTTAGTTACAATATAATTATTAATACAATGAGGGCATTTATATTGTAATTTTGAAACGAAATCACATGTATATGTATCTTAGTTACATTATAAATTATAAAGTTAAATTAAAAGCGAATATTGGTTGTAATAGCTTCACTAACATGATAAAATTTTCTTGGAACTTCACATGTAGCTCAATTCACATGTAGTTCATTTTCACTAAAAGATAACACATTATGCTGAATAAATTTTAATATATATGCTAAAATAATCTGAAAATCGCTGTGTAATTTCATACAATGATACAAAATATTTCATATAAGCCTCATACTTTTAAAAATTGAATACAGACATTTTGGAAATTTTACCAGGGTTCCAGCTTAACGACGTTCACCGGATAATTGAATTTCATTAAAATCTCTTGAAACTTTTATTACATGTCAGTTTGGGTGTCTTGTATACGTGGTTAAAATTTCGACCTCCCTTGCGGTATCAAATATCGAGAAACTTAGCTTCAAAGTATCAATTTTTAGCATGGGTGCCCTATATCTTGAGGTCTCAAAAAATGGACATTTTTATATATATTGCAAGCCAAGTCTTCTTTAAATAAATGTGTTCGTTAAAACGATCATTATGTACTACATACGTATATAAGTTATCTTTAAATCATTCATGTAATATAAAATAAGCATATAAGTAATACATAAAAAGCTGGGCATAGCAGGCTTTTTAAAAAGATATAGCTATCTAAACTTGTGCTCGGATGTTATTAATATATCTATATCGGGATACAGTATTTGCAAAAGGTATTGGCATACTTGTGTTTTTTCATAACTTTTATATTTTTTAATAATATTTTAATACATTATAGTATAAACGGAAGGGTTTTTATTATAATTATTGCTATTTAGTGATGTTTTTTTTCCAATAATTAACTTTCGAACATTACTGTAGTAGTACTGTTGTTACGCCTAGTAAGTAATATTGTTACGCCTGTATCCGAAAAAGAACGAATCGCGAATTTGTATACGTAAAATACAACAATTAAATAAGAGATAACAGTGTTAATACACGTAATTAGTAGTTCTCTGTAAAAAGAACTATGCTTAATTTTAGCATCGCATCGACAACCTTTTTGTTTACTTGTTTTTTCATCGCCAGGAGGGATTACATCAGGACTTTCTTTCATTTCCTCAGCTACCTCTTCATCGAATGGTTGCTTATTTTCAGGAGGAACAGCTCCAGTGTCCATGCTTTGAACTCCTAATTGATCATTTACTTGTAACATTTGAATAACGGTGTTATCAGAACTAGTTTGTTAAGCTTTTTTGTTTGAAAACGATGCGATTTCTTGTTGAGAAAAAGGTAAAATAATGTCCTACGAAATAAAAACATAAAT
This sequence comes from Gastracanthus pulcherrimus, assembly GCA_949152435.1. NCBI lineage: Eukaryota > Metazoa > Arthropoda > Insecta > Hymenoptera > Pteromalidae > Gastracanthus > Gastracanthus pulcherrimus. Next base: position 21,774,000 of record OX424574.1, on the reverse strand, counting down.
ATATACGCTCTTATCTATTAATTACATTATATTATTACATTAGGTATTAACTACAAACAGTAATAATGGCATGGAATAGAATTTTATATCCAATTGCAAAACTGAACCTTCTTTATTGAACGTCCATTTATGAATCAGCGCCAAATACAAAGAGTATCGCTTCTCAATTTGCTACTTGAGTATCACAATTGAACGTTTGCAAAACCTATTCAATTCAAGATTACCCACAATAAATCACAGTTCCTTAACGTGTAAAACAGCTTTTAATCCCACCACATCCTATAAACATGTGATATTGTAAGAATGTTCAGGGGCATCAAAATAAATGTCAGCCCTATTTAGACCACGGCGAACTCTGTGGTTTTTCTTTTATTTTACATCTATGCAAATATTGATTATTTTATTTGTTGCCTCGGCGCTAATGGTTTAAGACAAAATTGAACACTTCTTAACGTATTTTTTTAATACGCAAACTTTTTTGAGTACTTTACCCTCAACATCCATTTTGATAAAAAAATTTTTGCGTAAAAGACCGCACTTGCGCACCAGAACTTTTGTAACCGCTTTAGGGCATACTATGCAGGTCTAACTCATGTTTTACTCTTCCTAACGCACCGCCTATATAGAAATATAAATATAAAGATATAGGAAAATTTTAAAACGGCTAAGTAAGTTCGACCTTGCATCATGGACCCTGCTAATTCAAGGCAAATGGTTACGCGCGATGGATACATCGGGAGACCCAGCGAGCAATAGGAAGATATTTAAGCGCGCCGAAAAAGTGCTGAAACAGTTAAGCACGCTCAGCCCCGAGGCACACAGGGCACAATGGCGCAGCGAGATCGAGCTTGCATCTTGTGCCTCGGGCGGCTCAAGGCAAAGCGAGAATGCGCGAACAAAAGCGCACGAAAGCAGAGATGAGCGTATCGTCGTCGACCGCGATCAAGCCGCGGAGAAAGCTGTGGTGGCGGACCAGCATGCACCAGCAATCGACGCATTGATAGATTTAAATTTAGTAGGTGCTATCGGGATCATCGCCGAGAAAGCATCGTCTGAAATTGGTCGCCAGCTAGAGGAAAGGCTAGCGCGGCTCTGTGACATTGCGAGATCCCCGTCGGAAAGCGGCTACGCCGACTCCAGATCGTCCGAAAGCGAGCGCGGCAGCGACGTCGAAAATTCGGTATATTAGTGACTTAGAGATCCCAGAGTGCTGGGCCATTACCGATAAGTGCAACGACGGGGTAATGAATTTACTCGGAATAAAATATATAGTTTGAAAAAACGGAGATTCCGAATTAACGCGCGCAAACCCCACAAAAATAAGATCACGGAAAAATCGCGAAGCGAGCAGAGAATGCGACAGGGTCAAACACACCACGACACGGGCGATAAAAGGAAACGTTGGCGGAAACGCAAATAGTAAACGTAAAAATCGAAGCGAGCAGCGTGAGCTTAGTCCAGGAGAGCGGAGTGTGCAGAGCGCACGGAGCACAAGCGGTGCACGGGAAAAGTACAGAGCGGCCCAGGAAAACAGATGGCGCGAAAATTCTCAGCGAGCAGGAGCACGCTGCATTGCTCGCGTCTGTCAAGGCGGCACTCAAGCAAGCATTGGACAGCCATCAAAATCGCCACACGAACCGACAAGCGCACAGTAGCGACGGTTCCGCAAGCGACAACGAGCTTGGATCACTCGCTGAAGAGCGCGAAACATTTCAGAAAGATCGCGCAAAGAACCCTTAGCTGACCAACAATCAAGGCAACGAAAATCGCAATTTTAACAATTCAAGAAACAGGACCAACTATAAGGGCACCAATAATAATAGGAGCAATAATAGACATTATGGCAGTAGCACTCAGCGTAATGACAAGAAGGTCGACACTGTTAGTACCGGTGACAGCAGCGGCAATAAGTAACCGCCGAGCGTCGAGCCGATGCCCAACAGCAGCGATACGTTAGCCAAGCAGCTTAATAAGCAGCGTTTTAACTAGCTGCACGCTCGACGCGATCCTCGAACGCCGAGCATGTAGTACAAGCAAATCCAAAAAGCAAAATAGTAAAAGAAGCAGTAAAAATCAAGTTCTTGTCTGCGGGTCGTCAACCGCCAATAGGAAACATCGATTGCCCCCAATTGAAGCAGAGACAGGGAAACTTCTATGCTGATTCAGGAGCCGACATTTCCATCGTCAAGATTGGGCATTTAGAGCTCAGCAACCCAATAGACAGGCAGAAAATTATAGAGATAAAAGGAGTCCATCCGGGAGCCTCTTATACCTTGGGTCAGGCCGAAGTAGCATTACAAGGTCATAAGTGCACATTGCACGTGGTATCCAACGATTTCCCTATAGAGAATGCGGGAATAATTGGATGGGATATAATAGACCGCTACGAAGGTTGCGTAGATGCAACCACAAAAAACCTTAGACTCGGCAGATTGTCCATACAGTTTAAGACGAATGAGAGACTAACCGTGCCTCCGAAAGTAAAGATGATAATCAGTGCCAGGGTTAGAAACAATGACGTAAAAATAGGTTGGGATCCATTGATGAATTTGCATAAAGATTTACTATTTGGAAATTGTATTGCCGAAGTTAGGAACGATATTTATGTAGTTTGTGCAGAGTGCATAAATATTGGCGACGAGGAGATCTCGTTTGACGCCTCGACAGTTAGGTTACGAGAATGCGAAACGAGCGTAGAGAACTCGCTCTAATAAGCCGACGAGGACGGCATAGCTGATAAGGCAGCTGATTTTTCGTCATGCTTGAGACGCATGTACGAGGCAGATAAGCAAAGAGAAAAGTATAAAGAAGCAAGGGACCTAAACGACAAGCTGCTGCACAACATTGATCTGCGCAAAGAGAGGGTGCAGAAAATCTTAGAACTGGCAGATTTAGAAGGAAGCAATGAGGAAGAGATAAGTTACATTATGGAAAACGTCGATGAGTATGCAGGAGTGTTTGGTCTAGAAGAAGAGCCCCTTCCTGCGACTCACTTGATCCAGCACAAAATCGAACTTAAATCGAACAAGGTAATTCAATCAAATAGATTCCGATTTCCACCTGCCCTAAGGGAGAATATGATTAGATAGTTAAACAAATTGTGGGAGCAAAATATAGTTGTACCGTCAAGGTTAAACCATTCTTCAGCGCTTTGGATCGTGCCAAAAAAGCTAGATGCGCAAGGCAATAGGAAGTTTAGATTGGTTAAGGATTTCAGAGCCTTGAACGAGGAAACAGAAGGCAGCTGGCACCCCTTACCATTTACAAGCGACATATTAGAACACCTAGCCTCAGCCAATTATATAATAGTAATGGACCTGAAGCAGGGCTATCACCAGATTGAGATGCATCCTCATTCAGCATATCTTACGACTTTCCATGCTCCCAACGGTAAGCATGGACAACAGCTGCTCGAATTCAGAAGAATGGCAATGGGGCTTAAGGAGGCCAGTTTGACCTTCGTCAAGACCATATCCTTATCTATGGCAGGCCTGCAAGGAGAAGAGGTCGAGATCTATCTCGACGATTTTATGGTTTTCGGCGAGACGTTAGAACAGCATAACACCAGATTGCGCCGTGTGCTTAAAAGATCACTGGAGGCAAACTTGACAGTGGAGCCAAAAAAGTGCTAGTTTTTAAAGAAACAAGCGCTCGTGCTGGGTCATATAGTGGGCGGCGGGCTGATAAAAATAAACCCCAATAAAATAGCCGCTATGGACCAATACCCGGTACCAACTGACGTAAAGAAAGTAAAACAAGCGCTTGGTCTCTTCAGCTACTACAGGCGCTTTATTAAAAATTTTGCTAAAATAGCCCGACCAATGTTTAAACTTTTGCAAAAAGGAGTGGAGATTGAGTGAGGTCCAGATCAGCAAGAGGCGTTCGACACACTCAAGGCCATGATGTGCAGCGAGCAGGGCTGAGAACACCAGATTTATCGAAACCATTTATAGTATCGACCGATAGTAGCGACTGGGCCTTGGATCCGTACTTTCGCAGGGCGAGTTGGGCCAGGACCAGCCCTGTGCGTATGCGTCGCGCTGTCTAAAAGGCAGCGAGCTCTGCTATCCCACTTACGACAAGGAGATATTGGCCGTAATCTTTGCCAAAGAACAGTTCCGCTACTATCTATTCGGCCGAAAATTCACTATTGTAACAGACCACGAACTGTTAAAGCATTTTGACACAATCAAGCAGCCCGACCTGCGTTTTAACAGGCTGAAGGAGACCCTCATTGGCTACGACTTTGAAGTAATTTATCGGCCAGGCGAGAAAAACGCTAACGCTGACGCTCTTTCGGAACCCAGTCATCAAAGAAGGGGAAGTGAAGTTCGAACTTACGCGCGTAGAGCTTTATAAGCTCGCAAACGAGCAGAATGCAGCCGCGCCCGATGAGGAAGCAGATATACCGCCTGGAAGAATTTTTAGAACGCGAGCAGTCAAGAAAAAATGAATTTACCGCGATAAAAAGGCTAAGTACTACAAGACTAGCTCGGAAGACTCTGAAGAGCTAGAAGCCCCAAGGAAAAACCGTAAAGAAAAGCACATCATGTATAGAAAAGGCGAGGTGCTGGCCTTAAGAAACGAGTTTGACGATTTTTATCTATGTCGCGCGACTCAAGACATATACTGGGAAGACGAAGATGCCCACATACAGTAGTTCACAGAAGAGCCCAACCGCAAAAACACGTTCTCCCCAGATTGTCGCAGTAGAATAGTATTAGCATGCATTATGACAACAACTGAGTTAAAAAGGATAGAAAAAAGAAATACATACTCAGTAAGAAAGTCTCGCTCCGCTCGGGCGCCAAACCACAAGCCGGCATTTAATGGCTCACTTTAATCCCTAGGTGCATAATATACTATTTTTTTGGAAAATATAAAATTAAAAACACAATATTTTGTAAATAATGTATCTACTACCAGTTATTTCTCTAAAAAAATACTTACTATTGAGCTTGAAGAACTTTCAAATGCATCTTTTCTTTCTTATTTGCATTTATTTAATTTACTCATAAATAGCGACTGCGGACCTAGTTTAGGAATCAGTGTAGCTATTCTATCCGCAGTGAGCGTCAAAATCGAGAATTCGTCAAATTCTTCTTCTAAAATCAAAAATATAAAGCAATCTTTAGAATACTAATAAATCACACATACGAAGATTCTAACCCCGAAAAATTATATATACCGTATATATATATTCATATTTTTAAATTTTCAAAATTTTTTTACATTGTTAAATTTTCAAAATTATTTTACATTTTTAAATTTTTAACTTTCAAAAACATTATGGAATTTTGATAAATTTAGTAATTCTCTTGCTATTTTCTTTAATTCATTAACATTTATCTGAACTCTTGTTCGTATTTGCCACTCTCTAACAAGTTTTATAGGAAAATTACAAAACTCATTGATATTTGTAAAGAAACGTTTTATAGGACAATTACAAAACTTGTTAGAGAGTGGCAACCACGAACAAGAGTTCAGATAAATGTTGATGATTTAGAGAAAATAGCAAGAGAAGTTACTAAATTTATCAGAATTCCAAAAAGTTTTTAAAAGTTAAAAATTTTAAAAATGTTAAAAAATTTAGAAAATTTAAAAATGTAAAAAGTTAAGAATATGAACATTTTAGAAAGTTTAAAACTTAGAAAATTTTAAAAGATTTAGAAAATTTGAAAATTTTGAAAATATACAAATTTAGAAAATTTTACAATTAAAAAATTTTACAATTTAGAAAATTTTGCAATTTAGAAAATTTGAAAATGTAGATAATTTTAAAATTTAAAATATTAAAAAAATTAGAAAAATTTAAAATTTAGAAAATTTAAAATATTGAAAAAATTAGAAAAATTTTAAATTTTGAAAATTTGAAAATTTAGAAAATATGAAAATTTAGAAAATTTAAATTTTGAGTAGTAACGCTATAAAACAATCTTTCGCTGTTCGAAGGGACGTACATTTCGCCTTCGCACGCTCGCATTTGCACACGCATATACACGCACGCTAGAGCAGTACGTTGGTTATCGATGTTCATTGTTTTATTTTCGAGTGACGCGGACGTCGTCCAACAAGGCCCAGCCCGTGTCACGGACGAGCTTATGGCTCTCCATGGTAGCTCCTTATCGTAGAGCGGATGCGCGCAAGACGCGCAGTCAGTTCTGCCCGAGACTGCTCCAGCGTTATCACGCGCAAAAGTGCAGTGCTTGCCCAGTTTCCTTGATTTCTGCGCGCCTCTCTCTCTCTGGCGGCACAGGAGAATCCCACCAATCATCCGTCACAGCATAAAATCTGTCGAAATCATGTGATCTTTATTTCAAAGTTCTGATCGCTTTCAAAATACTCTACAACTGTGTGCACTGCACAATCACATGCGCATACGTGTGTATGCGAGCACACGTGCACATGAAAGGTCCGTTTTTCCATCGCCCGTCCGGGAGCATCCAGTGGGAATTCGCGCCAATCTCGGAGAGGCAGCACACCTCGGGGTAATTCGAACAATTGCCTCCTTCTCTTCCACTGTGTGTTGTATATACATATATAGAAGAACTATACGCTACGCGCAGCCAGAGTGAACGAACTTCTCCTTTTCTTTCACTATACGACTCTCGTGTCCCCCCTCCACCCCCCCCCACACTGCTAAACTGATTATGTCCCGGCGTTAGCTTGGCGGCTCTTGCGTTAATGAAATTACGAGCTCACAATCATCTAATGTTATGTGGATCTTCCCAAAGTAAGAGAGAGAAAGAGAGAGATAGAGAGAGAGAGAGTTCGCGCGACAATTGTGCGTTGTATATATATATACAGTCACGTCTTATTTATTAGGATTTATATGCGCGCGAAATATCAGAGCAGTTCGTAACTCCTGGAAAAGGATTTATAAGTAATAAGTATGTATATACTTATTATGATAAATTGCTCAATGTCATTGTTATTAACTCTTTATTGCCCACATCTGGGTCTATAAGTTTTGAGTATGCATAAAACCATATATCCATAAAATGAGTAAAATAATTTACTTTCATCAGATAGTTAAAGAAGATAGTACAGAAGTTGGTGAATATCTGATTTATTGTTATATCTCGCTAAAACAGCAATATTAAATTCGGTGTCTACTCATTAACTGACAAAAATACCCTTAAAAGTGGAATTAGAAATTTATATGTTGTTTATAATCTCAAACGTCAACATGTATAGTGTAGCTTGTAAATTTACAACTTAGTCCTTCTAAATCGGATCATGTGATATTATGCAACAAAAAATTACGTATGAATGTCACGCAAAATAATGTGAGAGTGAATGTGACATAATTTTTTACGTAACATTTATGTGATATTTCATATGAGATTTTAAATTGAAAACAAAATTAATTATTTCCCATTTCATCACGTAATTTTTTGTTTCATTATAACATGCGATAAAACATACGATTTTTTTAGCAAGGAGGTTTAAACACTTACAATTTTTTATTATCATAAATTTTATAATACTGAGACTAGGTTGTTATTTTTTTAACTCTTAGAATAGTAATTCTTTTATTCAGAGTGCACTGACGTATACTTGCGTCGTTGCGTGCGGGCGAAGAAGCGCGGTTGCAGGAATTAAGATTTAATCGCTGGACTGGCCGTGCTCCGCGCGCCTTCTTCCCTCTGTACTTAGTTTCTCCCTTTTTTGCCTTTTCTCTTGCTCCTCTCAAAGTTGGTCGAGTCGTTATCGTTTTGGTTTTGCTAGTTTGCGTTAAGTGCTTTTTATTACGCGGCTCTTTGCGTATAGCCGGCGTCGGGGGTATAACGCTAGCGCGCGCTGAAACGTAATTAAGGTAATTGCAATTTTGAAATTGCATCGTGCAGGCCGCGTGCATGTGTAGGTGCGCACTTTTAAGCGACTGGTGCTGCGCGTTAATTGGAATTTCATTTTTAATTGAAGTCGCGCGCATTAACTTTCGTTCGGAATATACTAATTGTTGTGTAAACAGGAATGATCGTTGTATGCTCATGAATATTTGATATGTAAGAATATGATTGCATGTTGCTCTTTGATTATGCATCTCCGCGTAAAGCGTACTTTCATTAGCACCTGTTTATTAATTTCGTCGTTTTTAATTTTTGAGCTGAATGTCAGTGACAGAATCTCGTAGTATTTAAGCATAATTATTGGATTGGCATACATATATGTGTAGTACATCATGTAAAACCAGTTGACTAAAATGAGTATTGTTAAAATTAATTTGATGACTTTTCAACCAATTGTTTAGGTAACAATTTGTTTTTCGACTAAAAAGGGATTGAATCAATTAAATCATCGATCTATAGTAACTTTCTCGAAGATTGAATATTGGGCTGTTATAAAATTTCACCGTACTCTTATTATCCAAATTTAATATTTGCAAAATGGTGAAACTACTTTTGTCATATTTTTTTCCTCAAACACATTTCAAAAACTTTTAAACTATTAAAAAATAATTAAAATTAATTTTTTTAAACGAATTTGAGTAGTCATTTTTAATTCCAGATAAGAATAATTTTAACCCTCTGGTATCTAACTAAGGTTCATTTTGATTTCTTGTTCATTTTTAAAAATCATACTGCTTTTATATACATAGGGCTGCAGATCTAGACCAAGGGGAGGAAAAAAATTCGAAGATCCTAGACGGTATCCGTACAGCTTCGAGCGTCAAGAAGATTGAAGCAGTCAACCGAGAAAAAAAGTGACTCCGATAACAATGCAAATTTGTTTAATAAGTGAATAAATTTTGTATAAAATTATGTTTTTGTGATACAAACTCTCAGGAAAAGTAATTGATACTGTGTAGTAAACAAGGCATGAGCTAAAGTATGCTAGATTTCGCATCGAGATAACATAATTACGTCGATTAATAAAAATGTCGGAATTTATGCATTTTTGTCTAAAATACTGGCCGTAGAAGAGCGACAGGGTCATTTTGACCCTGATTCAGTAACAACGAGATTCAAAATACATTAGGTAATACCTCGGGATTATAAATTTGACCTTAAATTCTGAAACCGCATCTTTTCAATTTTCGAAAAAGTAACTTTGTGTCAATAATTATATTGATTTAATAAAGATATCAACAAACATTACACGCAAAAAGTATAGATCAACAAGTCATCAACTCCAGTAAAACCTCTAAATAAAAGAACAACCCAACTACACACACACGCCGCGCATCAAACACCAAACACAAACGAGCATCCATCCATCCACCCGTGGGAAAATCTCTTCTCGAGCACACCGTACAATCGCGCACACTCCATTATCCTCCTACGATCGGTGCAATCATCGATGATTTGTAGGACGTATCGCGTGTCGCTCGGCTCTCGCAGGATGAAAAACTGCACGGGCAATGCCCTGACACCTCCGCAGCTCCGTCGTTGTAACAACGCAGCAGGTCCCTGCGCGCGTGCAGCCTCAATCAAATTGCGTATATTCCTCCGAGGGGTCAGTGCAGAGACCGGCGCGGCCAATATTTAATCAGCTCCTGAGCGCGCGCGCGCGCGCACTCGCTCCCGACACAAATCAAGGACATATGTATAGCGGCGGCGGCGCCGAGCGCTGGGGGAGTATATGTGTGTGTATATAGGGTACATAGCGAAAAGTGAAAAGACGAACGCGGGACGGGTGAATGAGTTTTTATTTATTGGATGAGGGGTGTTTTGACGCCTTTCTTTGGTGGAGACGACTCGGTTCTTTCACTTTTGCTGGTTTGTTTTGCTATTTTATGGCGCTGTTGGAGTGTACGGGTCTTTGTTCTGTATGCATTAGGATGTATAAGTGGTTGACGAGCGAGTGAGTTGAGGTTTGCTTGGTGGGATTGGTTAGATGGCTGGTTTTCATGAACATGGAGGGGTCTGTTGTTAATAATTTGCTGAATTTGCGATGTAGGCGTTTATTTATGAGAAGTTTGGTTTTATTATATTTAAGGAGGTTCTATCGTCATATTGACCTTAAAATAAAAACATCTTTTACTATAACTTAATCACTTCTAATGATATTTAAGTCAATATATTACAAATAAGGTATCCTCGTCTACCTAAAAAAAATTTTTAATGAAATTCCGTTATTGCAAAAGTAGTTATTGGAAACTAAAGCAAGATTCGTCAAAACTTGTACTTACGGAAACGCCTATCAAATAATTCGCCTACACGAACAAACAATTATTCATGTTAAAGGGTTAATACAATAAATTAGACGACTTCAAATATTTAATTGGAAATAGACGTTGCTATAGTACAAACGACAAAGGGTTAAAAAGCAGTCAATTAGGCTGTTGCTCCAACCATAACGAAACTTTTTGGAACATCTTACAAATATGATTAAAAATAGGAGAAAAATAGTCTTGTGGTGAGCTATAAATTATAATTATTATAAAAAGATAAATATTTGACAATTAGTGTAAAATTAGAGATCTTTTATCTATATTTTCGTTTATAAATTTTTCCTTTTGATTCTATGAAAAAGTGCCAGAGGAAAATGTTGTTTAAAATAAAATTTTTTTATAAAATCGAATATATGAAAAAAAATTATTTTTAGTTTTTTATTGTTGTTATTGCAAAAATAGCAAGAAATGACAGTTTTATATCGACTTACAAGTGCTGCACATTTTCCAATTGTTAACTAAACTTAATGTAATTACTTATACAAGTACTTTTAAGCTTACTTTATAAGTACGCGCAAGAATTTTTGCAAAATGTAAATTTTTTTTATTTATAATTTATAATTTTGCTTCCTAATAAAGCAAGCTTTGTAATAGTAAAGAATAAGTTATGCTAAAATCATTATAGGTGATTTTCAAAAAGTCGATCAAAGTGTATCCCCGCCTTCATATTAAGTAATTAAAAGCAATGCAACTTATACCGTTATACAGTTATTATTAAGCTTAAAAATTAGTACAGTTAGTTTAAAGTTTGTCCCTCAATTTTGGTGTCCGTTCGGTTCCATGGACTTTCTTTCAATTTAAACATGAAAAACGAATTTTAATCAAAGTAAAACCTCGTCATATTTGTTACTCAGTATATACAAAATTAATCAGTAAAAATGTAATTATTTGCGTTGGTTCGTAATAATATTGGATCGTATACGGAAAATAAAAAGAATGCTATTAGAACTGAATTCAGCATATGAAAATCTACAGAAAGGGATCCTTTAAAATGGCTCATATGCATCTTTGAGACGTAAAGAAAAAATAATATTTTCAAAACTCAGCAATAATGGACGTCCGTCCGGTTCCGCTTATAATTTTATCGGGTTAGTAATGCTACGTGAAGCTTTCAGCGCTGGTGTCGCATACTTCGAACTTTGAAGTAGTAAATAAACAAACAATTATAACCTTTTAATTAAAGCGCAGGAGTGTTGCATTTGATCGCAAGGACACTGTAATTTATAGTTAGAAATTATGTTTTTATATAATTAAAAAATATTAATTCATATTAAAAACCTGTGTTTTAATTTATGTTAAGAAAAGTAAGATCTTTATGCAGTAATTATTAGGTTAAACGTGTATATATTAAATAAATTTTGTTGAAACGTTAGAAGCTACGTTAAATGACTAAAATATTTATATTCATTTAGGCGAAGAGGAAGACCTAGAAAAGCGACTAAATCTCAATATAACAAATTAATTAAAATACGATTTAAATATATTTTACTGATTACTATTATTATACTTACAAAAGTAATTTCAATGTCAAAAAAGGCAAAAATTTAGTCAAATTGAATTTATATGTCCTCGTTATGAGTAAAAATATTAAATACTATATTATTAAATGTAAATAATCATTATTAAACGTATTTTAAACCTATAAAGTTGTTTTTATGTTTTTAACACACCCAGACATAAAGAACGTACGTTTTCCCCGCCGAGCCGGGAATTAAATCCCTACCCCCAGTCCCCGCCGCGTTAATATGTAGCACTATTTTCCCTTTTCGGCGGTGAACGAGTACGAACTTTTTGGTAGATATGTTAAAAAATTGTATATTGCACGCGTGAATAAAGTGAGCCAACGATTGCCAGTGTGTATGACGCCCTCGCTCCGCTCGGGCGCCGAACCACACGCAGGCATTTACATTTATTTATTATGTTTAAGAAACTTGACGTATTTCGAAACACGTTTACTTTATTTAAGTAGTATATAAGTTCAATATTTTGCGGCCACGTTGGTTTCCTTTAATTATATAATTCTAATACTATTATAAAAAAAATTTTCAGCTTACTTAAGAACTTTTTTTAATATTTTTTAAAATTTTTTAGCCTTTATAGAAATATGATTGCTTATATCTCAAAAACGGCGTCATTTTTTGCCAACCGAGGATAATTTTTTTCTTTTATTTAATGGCGATTCGGAATCGAAAAGAAATTTCAAGATTCATCAACATGTTTTTGTTTTACATCGATTTCTCTACTTTACGACATTCTCAAATCGATAAGGTATAGTGTATTATGCACCTAGGGAATAAAGTGAGCCAGTAAATGCCTGCGTGTGCACACGCTGGCAATCGCAGGCTCACTTTATTTACGCGTGCAATATACGATTTTTTAACATATCTACCAAAAAGTTTGTACTCGTTCACCGCCGAAGAGAGAAAATAGAGCTACTTATTAACTTCCTAACCTCACTCAAGTCCCCGCCGCCACGCGCTGTTTGTGCCCGAGCCGAAGGCAAGGGCACATGCGCGTAGTGTCAGGGACTAGAGTGGGAGTAGGGAATTAATGTAGCACTTATTTCTTGGCTCGGCGGGAAAAAAGACGCACTTTATGGCCGGGTATATTAAAATATTATTTTAGTACTAGAGAAGATGATGGCGCGCGTAGCGAGGTTATCTTCCCAAACATTCAATTTTCTTTTTGTAAATCAAAATATCGAAATTAGAAATCGAAAATTCGATACATCTTTCTAGATTCGATATCTCGCGCTGGATTTTAATATGAGGGATTTTAGAAGTAATATGATCGCTTTAGTGTAAATGCATTTGAAAGAGCATAAAATTACCTACCTTCTCCGATACGAAATTTTTTATAAACTATCTCCCCTCTTTTGATTTATACGAAAACTTTATTTTTTGCGTAAATGGTGATATCTCAGTAAGATATTATAGAAAATTTTTTAAATAAATTCAGATAATTAATGGAAAGCGTATCTTTTCACTGTCCCTAGGCTAAGTTCTTTAATTTTCGTATTTTTATGAAAATTTGAAAACAAAAATAATTTTTAAAGATTATAAAAAACTCCTGTTTGAGAAAGTAAAAATTTATAATTAATTTTTAAAATATAGAAAAATACCCAAAGCGCATATAACAGTACCCTTGAGGTGGTGTGGAAACTATAATTTAAACTAAATATGTAATTTTAGTATTTATCATGCGAAAACATATCAATGATAAAAAATGCTGCAAACTGATTTGGCACTCAGCTTTCTCTACGGGGCATCAGTCATGTCATATAGTATATTATATTATATTATTATATATAGGTAAATATCTATTGATGGATTTGACAAAATAGGTTATACATTATAAAGTCAATTTGACGGAGAAGTTCATAAGCATTACAAATACTTTAAGTTTAAATCATAATTAAGTTTTGGCACACAGATTGATTAGAGTATGTCAACTAGTGGTTGAGCCGAGATGAGTTACACATATATACATAAACACAACACACGCACATGCACTTATACATACATATATACGGTACACATAGCGTAATTATATTCTGAAAAAATCATTTCAAGCCCGTCATATATTCTTATTTTACGTAAAGAATTTATTTGAATGCTTATATCTCGAGAATAGCGCTGTCATTTTTTAATAAAAAGGGCTCATTTTTTTCGTTTTTAAATGAAGATTCAAAATTAGAATGAAATTTTAAGATTCATTGACTTGTTTTTGTTTTATAATGATTTTTTTGATATTTCTTTTGTTATACACGAAAAAATTCATATTTAGTTTAAACGGTTATATCTTGAAATCTATGATGGATAATCTTTCAAAAATCTTTAAATGATTATAGGAATTTAGTAAATCTACGTACGAACATCTAATTACATATAATTACCTATCAGTGTGTAATTTTAGTAAAAAATTATCTTTTGACAAACCATTAATGATACAAAAAGCACACCTTTTTGAAACCTTTTAACTTAAGCTGAAAATAGGCATATCGAGGTCATGCTAACCTTATTTTTTTAATGAAACGAGAATAAATTTAAACCACGTTTCGTTTCTACAATCTGCGCGAAGTGTAAAATATCTCAATTTTATGTAAATAGAATATTTTAAATATTATATCACACAAAAATCAACTGCATATAATAATTTTCACTTGCGCCAATGTTTTCAATGTACACGTATATAAAAATTCAAATATGTTATAATAAATATTTAACCTTAAGATATAACAAATAATTAATCGCTAGTAAAAAATGTTCTTCTTTTATCTTGCGTATGATGTAGCATTGCGAAATTATAAGCTCTACATTATAGAAGACATTACCATATTTTTAAGAAGCAGATAATAATTTCATTATCAAATTCTCATTTGTCTCTCTTTCCGTATCGTATAAGTATGATAACGAAACGAGTCGGTACCTGTGGCTACTGGAAGAAGAGCTGGATATTAGTTTATGTTCATTAAGCTACGGGACAAGCCACGGACTTTTTGGATTTCCGAATCAAATTGGGATAAAGTAGAGTATTTGGAAAATGTACGAATTCGTTGCGTAACTAGTGAAAAGATTAACACTATCTCAATAACTTCAGCATATTTTAATTTTCTTATAACTGTAAACAAGTATACCTATTATTTCAGTATACTATGTCAGCACTGAAGAGAATCGTGCTGCTCGCGGAAATGCTATTATATAATTTTATCATTATTTCTTAATAAAAACTTATTCTTAACTTTTATTCACATTCAAAATATATATTCTTTTTTTGCTCAAACATTCCTCTCTTTCGGATGTTATTTTCACATTAATTCTCTTTCGGAGGGTAAAAGACTTATAATACAGTCATCTATCCGAATTGGAAAAAGCGGAATGACAAAAGTCCGTTTGAGTAGTATATGGGTTTATAGCTCGTGGAATCCAATAGATTTTCTTTAAAATAATTAAATACCCAATTAAATAACCCAACGAGCAATCAGTTTGCATTTTATACTTTCTTGCCTATTGTCAAGAAAGTGTAAAATGGAAATTTCTTTTCATAATAGTTTTTAAAACCATAAATGGAAAGAAAATCATGCGCAATTTAAGAATGTATGTCTTTTTATGTATCTTCGATACATATTACCGAAAAAAATTATTTTTAATTCGATAAAATAACTACTTTTTTAAAATTCTTCAAATTCACGTTTTTTTCTTAAAAATAGCTTAAAAATAGTTTTAAAAGATATAAATCGTAAGGAAATTACGAATTCTTTAAGAATTTATGTCCATTTTTTGTGTGTCTTCAATAAAAACTGCCGAAAATTTTATTTTGTTATTATAACTGATTATTGTACCAAGAAACGTTCTGAATATTATATATTTAACTAAAAATCTGATTAGTTCCAAGTTCAAACGTGCGTAATACTACTGCACAATTTCAGCGCGTAATTTGCTTCCTTGCAAGTGGACACAAATTTTGGTTTCACACATAAATACATACATATAAACGCACATATACACATACATACATAGATACATACTTACATACATACATACATACATACATACATACATACTTACATACATACATACATACAGACTTTTTTAAAAACATAATTGTCAGTCTCAGGAACCTCAGAAATATCGAGATTTATTAAAATCACTGATCCTAAAATATTCATCGTTGCAAAGCTTTCTCTGTGAGAAAGCAAAAACAATAGAAGCCTCACAATGAGTAGTAAATTATTTAATTCAATAACAATTAGTAAATCATTTATAACTTAAATTACACAATATTCTGAAGCTATGCAAATATAACGGAAATAATTAAAATGTTATAAAAAATTTCAAATAATAAATTATCCTTGTTCTTTCTCAGCTTTTAACAATGCGGCTTGTTCTCTTAAATAAAAGAAAATAGTACATGCCTCCGAATTTCATCGGGTTTTGGTAATGACGGATTAAAATCAGAACCCCTCACCCTTGTGCGAACACTATATGTGAAACACTATAGTGAACGCCCACGCGCTTCGAAATACCGCACATATGCGAACCCAACCCAATCAAGTGCGCTTAACCCGAAAAAGAAAATCACCACGTATGCCGAGCAATTCCCTGCTATATCCTAATCCCCTTGATAATCGCATTTTTCTATTTCATCTTTCCCGAGCACTCTCACGCTTAACCCTTGTAAGCCCGTAAATTACTGATATATTTCTCCAATTACATATGGTGTTGATCCGGTGGTTCATTCGCTATTAAGTGTAAATGTACAGCAAAAATGTTATTTAGCAATAATTAAAGATTATGATAATTAATTTTCTTTTCTAGATAATTTTTTTCTAAATTCTAATTTAGGATTATATATAAAAATAAACAATTAATTTTTTAAGTACATTAGGCAGAGTAACATAAAATAATCAGGTCCTTTACTTTGTAATATTGTAAAAAAACTTCAATAATACGAAGTCAGAACCCGGACTCTCGAATTTAAAATTATTGTGGTCCGAAAACTATACCATTGTGAGCCTAAGTGAATTTTAACTTCCTTCGTCTATAATTTTAGATTTGGTTTAATTCAAAATAAAAATCATGCAAAATCCTCATGTTAATTAGATCTACAATTTTTAATAATTAAAGAAAATGATATTGCATTCTATGATTTGTTTTAAAACGTATCCTATGTGACGAAATTTAAAAACAATACTTTTTTGAGTCCAGAAATCGCAGAAAGAAATTTGAATGCTGGGGTTTCTAAACCTTTTCTGTCTTCTTTTAAGGCCAAATTATGAAGAAAAACGCGTTTGAACAATGAAAATTGGCCACGTGACTATGTTTTTCTGGAAAATTAGGTGTTTTTTTTATTAATAATAGGTAATATTTCGTTGAAAATAAGGTAAAGCCGGGCGGATTTTCCATTTTTTGCAGAATCTGAGATTTTCGACGAATTATTACCCTAATTTCAATTGGTCATAACTTTGCACTGGAACATCAATTTTCAACGAACAAAAACTCAAATTAAAGGTCTTTTCTTCTACTTTTATATGCTTTATTGAAAACAGATTTCCACCTTAGTGTGCACAGTTATTAACTGCGCAGTAAAACCGATTTTTTGCTATATATAAAAAACCGTAAAAAACACTTAATTTTCCGGAAAAACATAGTCACATGGCCAATTTTCATTGTTCAAAGGCGTTTATCTTCATAATTTGGCTCCTAAAACAAGATAGAATAGGTTTGGGAACCCCATATTTTTTGCGATTTCTGAACCCTAAAAAGGGTATTTTTTTATATTTTGTCATATGCATTCTAAAGAATAGTAAGAACAAGTTTATGTTCTAATATTATTATCATAATTCAGTTTTATACATGAATATATCATGAACCTTCATAAAAATCTTATATAAACAATTACCTTTTCCTAATAACAAACAATCGTCATTATTTGCCGTTTTCTTCGTATGAAATAAATTTTATAAATACATTATCTTAACGCCCTCTATTCTCAAATTTCCGTAATTGCTAAATTAATCAGCAGAAAATGAAAACTATAAGCTATTCAGCAGCAGCATGTTCGGCCATTTAATAATCCTCCCTTGCACAAACTTTCGCTCGTAACATTCCTCACCGCTGTGCTCGTTCTCGCTCCTCTGCTACGTCGCGGGCCACGTGCAGCAGCGAGCCTCGCGTAGACTCCGTCGAGGGTGCACAGGGCCTATAGGAGCGCAAGTCGGCCCGACGTGGCGTATTCCCCGGAGGATCGCCGAGCGCGGCGCGCGGCTTCGTGAGAACAAGTGCGCGGCAAGTGTCGCATGGATGAGGGACGATTTTCATTGGTGGCGCCCTGCTGCTGTGGATATATATATATCGCGTGCAATTTTTTTTTCGTTTGGCGCGTTGGACGGATGAGTTTTTATGATGGGGATCGGAGGTGGCTGTGGATGGTGTACGGGGTGCATTTAATTATTTGTTTGTAAAGTAAAGGGGATGTGGGAAATAATTGTAATTAGTAGGGTAATGATATGGTTTAAGGATCACTTGTTACTGATAGTCTATGCTTTATAAACATTATATTTTTAATGTTCAAAGCACGAAGAGAATAATTGTATGCGAGTTCTTAATCGTAACCAGAAGAAAATTTCAATAAGTAAGATCAAGCGTACAACGTGCACGTTTCTTGTTACATAAAGAATTTATTTTTGCAGTATTAGAAGCCAAACATATAAGAGAAGTTTAAAGAATGAGGATAAGAGGATGACATTTCCGAAAAAAATGAGTTAGAAGCAATTTCCGGTAAATAAAGGGGTAAAAAATGTTATACCAGAGCGATAATACTTAATAAAACGAAATTATTTAAGGGGTCAAGCCTGGGTTAAACTGATATTTTTTTATTTTTATGAGTCCATAAAACTTTCTTTATTTAAAAGCAATCATTCTGAAATTTTTTTTACTACAAATACTTGATTATATCTTTAATTTCCCCAGTGTAGAACCTTAAAATCTTCATCCTAACCAAAATTTTATTGCAATGTCTGACAAAGTCATCCTATTTTTACTTACTAGCATTTGTTTGCGGAATAGCTGAAAGATATATAGCTTTGAAAGAAATTTGTTAATTTACCAATAAAATTTTTATCTCTCACAATACCAGCTGTGCTGTTATTGTACATGAACATTCTTGCTGCGTTTTGGCACACTACAATCCTAAAGAAGCACACCACTAAAAATGAAAATTCGTTATACTTATTCTCTGGATGAGATATTAATCATAATTATCTGAAGGTATACGCTACAATTTTCAAACATTTTTAGCCAGTATATTTAAAATTTAGAGGGCATGAGTTCTAATCCCTGTCACTCAGACCTTTTCGTCGATGAAAAGAATTCATCGTACAAAATTTGACTGAACCGAAGATCGAATTTGTGTTCAAAATTAAGAATGGTAATAAATAAGAATATATAATTAACATAAAGTAAATAAACGCAAATGGGTAGAAACGCATATGTATAGAAATAAATAAAATTTATTCAAGATAATTCATAGCGCATTGGCATTAATTTCGATGAAAAGTATGCTATAAAGTTTTTAAAGCTAGACAATGCAGAAATTAAAAAAAATTAATTACCGAATAGAATGACTAATTGTACGTAAATATAAACATTAAGATTTAAAAACCAGAGAGAGAGAGAGAGTGAGAGAGAGAGAGAGAGAGCGAGCGAGAGAGAGAGAGAGAGAGAGAGAGAGAGAGAGAGAGAAATAAAAATCTTATATAAAAATGTTAAATTAAAATACGTATATAAAAATATATAATTAAGCAAAATTTGGGACAGAAATTGATTATTCGTTGTAATAATATGATAATTCATATAATAACATGATTATTAATATATCACGGTACTATATATATATACACTATATGTAGTATATACTACTCATATATTGTACTACCCTCCTATATACATAAACATCGAACATCTGTGCTTCATGCGCGTTGTAACGAGGTCACCACCCTCACCCTCATTATAGGAGCTTTAACGTCATTGAATTTCCCATAAGCTCCTTTCACGCTCATAAATCGATGTTTCTGAGCACCTCATGATTTCCGAAAGCGATAATCAAATCACAGCGCCCCATGGTAAAATTACTTGTATGTGCTTACCGGTAACTACTAGTGCTATCGGAGGTGGTTACTGGCGATCAAATACCTCAATGCTGAATCGAAAAAATCTGCCTAAACTTTATAAAACATCATTATACCGATAACGTTTGCCAGCTTATTAATTGAAGGTTATATCTCGGTATTGACCTAATACAGTTCACCGTTACTATAATCTAGTGTTACATGACAAAACAAATTTAACCTTTAAAATGTTAACTTTTGAGTGTGCTCGCAATTTTATCAAATGCTTCAAAAAGCTATGCTTACGTTAACTAAAAAATCAAAGACGTACAGGAGATTAAGAATATCATCACCATTGTTATAAACATCATCATCATTCTGAACAGTGAATAAAAGTGATCTAGTATACAAAGTTGACTTATAACTTGAACACTTTTGTCCTTTACTTTTAGCCCCATAGACTCTCAAAATGAAAAGATTTTTCATAGAAATTGAATACATGATGTATTTTGTATGCGGTTAACCAAGAAAAAAGAATAAATAAAAAGAGCAAGTAAAATGCTAAGCTGGTATAAAAGCTGGTCTGAAGCTCTTCCGTTCAGTCTTATACATCATTATCATCATCGTCGTCAACACCTCCGAAGCTATAGAAACTTTTTAACGGGATGCTCGTTTGCCTCGATATGCTACAATGGCGAATTTCCCCGTATAAAACTTGGCGTTAAACTACACGCGCTCATGTATATAATATAAACAAAAGAACGATAACGAAACTACGCGTTCTCGTCTGTGTGAGAGAAAAAGCGTAAAGACGCATATGCACTCGTATACGTGAAATGGAAAAAGAAAGGTACGAGTAGGTATACCCTTCGCGCACGAAGACAAAAAGAAAACGGAGAAAGCCAGAAAGCCAGAGAGACAAGGTGGAAAATCGTACGTGTGTGCACAGCACGCGCGAGTGTAAGTAAAAGGACGAAAAAGAGAAATGTACGCGTGCACGGGGGTACAGGTGAAAGGTAGACAGGGGCAGAGGGAGAAAGGACGAGTGAGGAGTGGGTGCGACGGGGACGGAAAATATCAAACAGTCGGCGTGTGTGTATATACGCGCATACACGCGTGTAGTGGTGTATGCGCGTGTTCGAGAGGGGAGCAAAAGAAAGAGAGAGAAGAGTGAGACAGAGAGTCAAGTTAAAGTAAATCGAAAGAGAGGGGATGTGTATAAGTGGGGATGGTAGAAAGAGAAAGACGCTGTAGCTCAAGATATAAGGGGTGATTTTGGGGTAAAGTGAGTATCGAAACAGATTGTGATTTTTAAAGCCCATAGTTCTTTATGAAATCAGACGGAACTTCTTTTCATACATCCGTAAGGTTATACTTTTATCGTATAAAAATTATTGAGGTCACATCTCTTATGTATGTAAGTAAAATAATTGTTTTAATAAAATATGACCATTTTCGATAAATATGTCTTAAAAAATAATGTACTGTTATATATTTATTATATAAAGAATTATTATTTATATAATTATTATTAATAGATACTATTTATACAATTAATTATTTGTATAATTTAATGCTCGTAAAACTTTAGTAACTTTCATCTCAGTACCAAGAACGCAGATGTAATTTTTTTAATCGCAGAGTTGGAGATTACTAATCTTTGGACGCAAAAAATGAAGATTATTTTGTATTAATCGAAAGCAAGTTAATCGAGTGTCTAGGAGTTATCGAGTATCTAGGAGTTATCGAGTGTCTAGGAGTTATCGAGTGTCTAGGAGTTATCGAGTGTCTAGGAGTTATCAAGTTTGTAAAAAAATGGTAGTTTCATAATGTCAGTTGAATTAAGTAAGAATTCATTCATTTAGCACTATTTAATTAAAAATAATAGCCTGTTAGCTTTTTTGTACTACGATTCATAAAATATTATTTTTTAAGGTTTAACTTTTCGTAGTACCAATACCTTTAAAATTTTAATAACACCGTGTTACCATTTTTACTTAATACAGGTTTTTAAGCTTTTAGTTAAGTTATATTTTTGATAATAGGTACTAGAGTTTGAACATTATTTTATCGGTAGTACAATTTCGCATGTGTTTAAATGGATCTAAGGGTACTACGGAAAGTTAAATATTACATAAGTATGCAACCTTAAAAAGCAAATGTATAAATTCCACGTATAAAAAGCAATAACATTTTAGTTATTATCTCGTCCTTGAAAATCCTTATAGATATACAATCTTGCCCAATATAGTTCTGTAGAATGATGTATAAAAAATAAACCTTAGAGCCAAAACTGACCCCCGGTACCCTTCCGAGGCTTAAAGAATACTCACCCACCCTCAAATATTCCCAAGCATATTCAAACTCATCAAAATGAAAACTGAAAAAGCTCACCTTTATACCCTTCTCCCCCCTATCTTACAGCGCAAGAGGGGTATAGAAACCCAGAGCTACATCCATACAGAAACTGCTCTCGCAAGTCCTGCAAAAGATTTCCACCTCTCTAGCTCCAGCACATCAAACTACCCCCTCCTCCAATCCAGTAGAGGGGATGCTCCGCTCCAAAAACCCTCACCCCCTCCCTCCTCAACTGAGCAAAAGCGCAAACCAGTGGGGTGGAGTCTCCGCACGCTCACCCTAACCCCACGGTGGGTGGTAAGGGGGGGGGGGGGGCGCTCACCCCGACAACTCCAAAGAACTCTCTCTCTCTACCCTCAGCAGCCATTCGCGCTGCTAACCAATGCCGAGGGCGCCCCTGCAAGGCCACACCCTGCGCTTAGGGTAGGAGAAAAAGGGCCGCTGCCGGCGCGCGCGCACACCTAGAGCCGAGCCGAACAGCCCAGGCTAGCAGTGCGTTATTGAATTAGGCTTATCATTTGATTTTGAGGAGCACCGCCAGTCGGTCGTTTCCTCGGCGCGAGAGGCCGCGAAAAAGCAGCCAGCCAGCCGCTCCCGGATAATCGCAATAATTTGATAGCCACCACCGCCAACGCCACTGCTGCTCGTCGTTGATCCGATTATATACTCGGGGCCGCGCGCTGCCGCTGCTTCCCTCGTGTGGATCCATCCGCAGCAGAGGCGGGCCTGCGCTGGGAGATAGATATACCGCGCGCGCCGTGCCCGCTCGCCGCGGCTCCGCTCGCTGCTCGTGAGCTTGTGCCTCGCGCGCTCTGTGGCTCGCGGCCGCCGGCGAGAGGAGATCCCGCTCTCCTCGCCGCCGACGACGAGGACGAGGACGTGGTACGCGGAGTTGGGCTGGCCGTCGCAAGGGAGGTGAACATCGCGCGGTTTTCACTTCGGGGACAAAGTGCGGGTGAGAGGACTGTGCGTTTTGGGTTTTTCCGCGTTGGACTGTGTTGGGGATGTGCATTTGTTGTGAGGGTTTTGGTGATGTAAGAAGAAGAACGATAGGGTTGTAAGAGAGACTGGTTGGTTAGTGGACGTTGTTTGTACAAATTCTGTGATATAAGGTGCAGGCTGTTTGCAACTGGAGGGAGCAGGAAGTTGCATGATACGGTGCGACGGCGATGGATTGAAAGTTGAATTGCTTGGACATTGATACAGGTAAGGATTTGTGGATTAATTTTGCCTGATAATATATTATGTTTGTATGTCTGATATATGTAGCTGATTAAAATCAGATCTTACTTTTGCAATTCTAATGAAATAGAGGTGGCAAACAGGGTAGATTTTGGTTAGTTTTTAAACCTGAAAATTTTCTATAATAACCAGTTTTAATTAAATATAAAATTATAGAAATGGTGTAGGTTAAACAATATATTACGAGTAGATACTGATTATAACCTTTTCGTTTAAGTATCTTGATTCGTGCCGTTTTTAACGTCCATCGGATTCTTATTCCTCGTAAAACTCTCAGAAATTTTATTTTCCTTGTTCGATTTCACATCTTTATTTCTCAAAAGAGATTATGTGTATCAGTTTAAATTTATTTATGACACTTGGAAGTTAATTTTGAGTAAAATCTTGATGATATATATAAGAGGATGAGTTAGTCCTGCATATATAGACCAAATACTATCTACTCCAATTCCTCGTACCATTCGAAAAATATCCTTAAAGATCAATTTCCCTTTTCAGGGTCCCATTATTGTGTGATAATGGAGAGTGGATTAGTCCAATTGTAAGAGAAATCGAGAAAAAGTAAATAACTCACTTTTGATTATAATAATCTGTTTTGTGACTTGACTAGTAGCATTGTCTCGCGTACATTTTTTTATTTTCTTTGCAATTGGACTGGCGCGCTTGCCGTTTTCATGAAAGGCAATTCTGATGCGAATTTTTCGAATATGACGAGAAATTCGAGTTAACCGTACACACCCAGTCTGAAGTCAACATAACATTTATGAAAATGGTGACGCATAAAAGTTGCGTGGATCGGTTGAGTATAACGTATAGATACAAAATCCATCGATACCAAAATCGTAGCTGAACCGTGCAAAAGTCTGTGCACCATGTGGTCAAAAGATTGTGTTTCGTAAAAAGAGGGTGAGGTTTTTTAGAATTAGTGTAAAACTTGAGAAACTAATTCAAACATCAGTGTGTAAAGCATTTGATACAAATGACTCTAGATATCCTTTAAGTATTTGTAATACATAGGTATTAGTGTAAAACTTGAGAAACTAATTCAAACATCAGTGAAAAAGACATTTTGTCTACACTTATCGTAATACATTCCAGTTGCAGGTAGAGTTTGGATAGAAATCGTTACCAATAATATACATAAGCGAACGCAAGCAAGCACACACATACACACACCTATACAAAGCTCTCTTATCGAATTATCAGAATTTTTTTTAATCACCTATATCGAAAAAAGGATCAGCTACAATTTTGGTATCGATGGATTTTGTATCTATACGTTATACTCAACCGATTCATGCAACTTTTATGCGTCACCATTTTCATAAATTTTATGTTGGCTTCAGGCTGGGTGTGCGTACTTGATCTTTACAACAGGAATAATGTACCCCCATAAAGATTTATAAACTATACGGAAGCATAATGTATTAGTATAATTTTTCGTATAAATAGAACATTGAAAATTATGAGATACCGTAAAATGGGATTTAAGCTAGCACAGTGAGATAACTTGAGCAAATTTTTAAGATTTGATATCTTTGTTACAAACTTTATATGCACATATATGATTATTATTGATAGGTATGTAATTATTCTTGAAAACTTAAATAAAAAGCGTATAGGTTTAAATTTGGAAGATCTTCATGAGAAACTTTGCATATAAGCGTTAAAGAAATCTACTTTTCTTATTCCAATTTCCGTTAAGCGCGATTTTACGGTATGCTAAGCATTACATACTTTTCATTTCCTAGAACAAAATATTTTATTAAACCAAGCACGCGTTATGTTAATTTTTACAAGATATAAGTGATTGTAAAAAAGTTCAACATTATGTACGGGATCTACAAGGCATTGTAATTAATTCACGTGAAACTATATGAACAACATTAGTACAATATTATTAGGTACAACTTAATGTAAGTTATTAGCTCTCTATCAATTACTTTCTAAACAAAGTATTCGAGTGAAAATAATAAGCAGTTTTACGTTAAATAACAGGTTCAGTGCAGCTTATGTATAAGCCAATTTTTGTGATCTATAATAAAGTTAATTGAAATTTCAAACATTCAATAAAAACTAGACGTATTTGCCTTTTTTTTAAATGCTAACGAATAAAGATTTTCACCGCAGAAATAGATTTTCAGTGATAAAAAATGTATAATTAGTTACGACAATTAATGGTAAAAATCTAAAATTGTGAAGTAATATTGTTTATAATATCAGACTTGTATTAAATAAACTAGTTTAGATTTCTATTGGCTTTTAATGTTTAATTATTATAGAATGTGGTCAACTTATTCTGCTAATAGTATTTCAGTCTTAGAAAAACACCTTTGAAAACTTAGCAAGATAAATTAGACGTAAATATATCTAGATTAAAGTAATTGTTAAAGTAAGTAGTAAAAGCACATACACTGTTTAATCCAAGCACCGTTAACGGTTTCCTTCCAGACATTGTTTTTTTTGCTAATGCCATATCCTTTCTATAGCGGGAGAAACGAGTGCTAGAAAAAGATAGGTTATGAAAAAATATGTGTAAAATTATTTCTAAAATTGAAATATATTACAGTAGCTCACTGTTCTAGTATAAATTCTTAAATGTAATATGTGTTCCCATGTAATTGCATTTTTTCCGAGTCCCCTCGGTCATCCCGCATTGACTACGAGATTGACGTTACAATCTAATTGGTTACTGAGACTAGGTTAGGTCGCTAACAGTATTTGGATGGCTCGGTCTAAAGCTTTCACAGTGTCATCATCCCAGAGGTCTTTATTCAATCGAAAAATATGATTAGTAGTTTGTTACCTCGGAAATGGTCTCAATAATTATGTGCACCCAATATTTTATTAAAAGAAAAACAAGCTCTACATAATGATATTTATAAGTGGACCTTAAAAACAACTATAAGTCGGCATGCTCTAAAATTAATTAAATTCTAATACCTAGCATGGTAATTAGTTACGTATTTTTAGCGTTGTTATATGAAAAATCTGTTGACAGAAATTAAAAAATATAATTTTACTTTGACGTTTTGAGAAAAAATCTTCATTATCATACGCATTGCTTTGAATTTATAATAGTACCGGCGATTTAATTTTTAACTGAACAAATGAGTCATATGTTTTAGTAATATTATTTAGTGATTATCGATATTTTACGGTGGCTGTAATAAATATGAATTTTCAAATAGACAATTATTGTTAGGCTGTTCAATATAAACATATGTTTAATCGTATTAATATATTGAGAGGCTTCTTGGTAAAACAATATCTATATCTCAAAATATACAGTTTATTTTAAATTTTTACATAAAGTTATTCCTATTGATGCGTTGAATAAGGTAACAAATTAAAGGTCTTTTGTAACAAACGATATTATTCCATTTGTATATAGTCTTTTCAAATATGCGTTTTAAATTTTGTTTTACCAGTTTACCGCGCAGTACTTTAGTATTGACAATAATAAGCTGTATTAAAAAATGATCAGAACCTGGGTATGACTGAATTACTGGGTCCGTGACGGTATTCGATTTGCTTCATTTAACGCTAATGTAGAATGGGTGACTTTGGACCACTTTGAAATTTTATACTATTCAGGCTGGCTTCATTACCACAATTAAGTTCTAAAAATCGCGTTGATAGTTTTGCCCTGAACTGTATAATTACCACAATTGAAAACATTAACATTATGATTTGTTAAAAGTGAAAAACACAAAGTGGTATGTTATTTTAAAATATGCATAGATGGTTTATAAACAGAAACGTTTGTTGTTTTTTTTTATATATAACACATGTAAGTCGGAAATTAATGCGCAAATCTAAATTGACATATTTAAAGTTTGCTACTTTTATAAATAAATGTATGTTTATAATTAACAAACAAATTTTAGCAAACAATGGATGGTCAAAGTCACCCTGCGCAGAGGGGTGACTGTAAATAGGTTTTTTAATTTTTATGAATCTGATAACAAAATTATAACTTTGCAGCATCTCTAAATCAATAACGAACTTATTTCACCTACAATAAGCTGGTACAATAATGTAAATCTGTAAAAAAAAATAATTCGCGAAAAACATTTGTGATATAATAGAAGACTTTTAAGCGTGCTAGCAGAAAAAAGTATTACAACTTAAAAAAATGTCGTTAAATTTTTGTTTATATTAAAAAATCCAAAAGTAAAGTTTCAACATGTATAATGTATTATCCAGCTAACATAGTCCGATGGTTTCTCGATGTCCTTCGACCAATTCAAAACGCATATCGAGTACATCACAAAAAAAATCCTCGTCTTTTCATTTCTTTGATTCATCCTCGTCCCGTCAGCCTATAAACTCACCCCGCTCCAGTCTGCACCTCGCATCGCTTCTCAACCCAGCATTTGATTCCCACAGCCAGCCAAGAAATCAACCCGGTAACCCAGCAGCTCGAAGCACCATCGGCGCTCAGCATGGACTACTCGTACTTCAACCAGGCAGCGGCTGCCGCGGCGGCAGGCCTCGAGCCCTCGTCCTGCGCCCTGGCCGCCCAGGACATGGGCCCTTGCTCGGGCTACGGCGACCTCGGCTCCTGCTCGCAGATCAGCCAGGCGGCCTATCGTTACACCGCCGCGGCGGCGGCCCGAGCCGCGGTGGCCTCCGGTTACGGTGGTCCTGGCAACAACGGCATCTCCGTCGGTGGGAACGGCGGTGGAGGAGGCGGTGGCGGCGGTGGCGGTGGTGGCCCGGGCGGACTGGGCTCGCACCACGGGGCGCACCCCCACGCACACGCGCACCACGCCGGCCACGCGGGCGCCTGCTCGGTCATGGCCGCGGCCGTCAGGGGACAGGACGTCGTGCACCGGCACGCGGCCTCCATCTTCCCGTCGGCCATCAATCTGCAAGGTCAGACTGTCTTGAGTGTGGGTGTGTGTGTGTGTGTGTGTGTGTTGGGAGGATTGTTGTGCTGTGGATTCACGGTGGAGGAACAAGTTTTTGAGTATAGGGTGCTTGGAGTGATGTCTGTGTTTTTATACTGGAATAGATTAAAAAGGAAAACCTTTGACTCTCAAAAAATAGAGCATATTTTGAATTAAATTTTTTTTTGTTATTGTACTTTGAAATGTACAATAACGATGCTGATTGATAATGATTTTTTCAAAGTATAATACCATGTTGAGTATGTCGTTAATCAATGAGGTTTGAAAAATTCTAGTGAGTAATACTCAGTTTACAAAGAAAATATCAGGAAAAGATTAATTTTCATATACTATAAAATATTGTTCACAAGACTTACAATCGTCTCAAAAATAAATTTCTTAGAAACCTAAGAGTAACTAATTCTAATAAAGTACAAACTCACATGTGATCGTTTATGCATGCCGTAATTAATTAAACAAAACTTCAGGCCTGACAATAATCGACTGTTACTACTCACGACAGCTTCTCTTTTTATCTTATTTATAATAAAACAATAATCATCTTATTCTTATCGAAACTTTCAAAAACATGTACTCAATATCAAATACATGTTAATGATCACTATTTTAATTAACGATTGATTATAAGTATTATTATTTAATAAATATTGAATAACACATCTACTACTATAATTATTCGCATGAGATTCTTTCTATTTTTAATGATTTCCTTATTCAGTGCTACAAAATTTTATTCACACGAAAAATTGTTAATTTTTAAGACAAAAATTTTATTAAAAGTAGTTTAGGTATCAAAAAGAAGAAAAAAAGAATAATGAAGTATTTAGAATCTAATACAAGAAAAAGTCGGCCATTTTTCTTTACTTTTGAAGGATTAAAAAGACACTCACACGATCGTACAATTAGGGTGGTGTTTAGGCTAGGGAAGTTAGGAGAATGAGGAATGAAAGGAGGGAGATAGAGCGAAGGAGAGAGGCGAAGGGTTGTCGTGCATTACTTGGTCCCTGAAATGTCTCTCTAAAGTCCACATCAGTCAAGGAGGGGAGCAGAGTCTTCTTATTTTTGTATTGTATTTCTATATTTTCATTTTGTTTTCTTGTCTTATATAAGCTGTTATTTTTTCTTCTCATTCCTCTTGCTCATTCCTTTTCCTTGATTTTATTCAATTTTAAGTTTTTCATTATTCTTCCTTGCTACCGCGTTTAGAGAAGTATACAAAATAAAAAATATAGTAATTAGATTTAAGAAAAATAAAAGAAAATAAAAATATAAGTATAATAGCTTTTTGCTTTACAACCTTCTTCGACTTATTTGGTTTTGTTCTTGTACTTTATCCCTTCAGCTATATGAAAATCTGTTTTTCTTTTATATTTTTGTATGTACTTTTTATCTAAGCTTATCAAAATCGAACCTTCATTCGAAATATCATTTCAACATTTTTAATGCCCTGGTTGACAGGAATTTATTTTAATAATGAAAATAATTAATCATTCGAATTTTCTAAATCCTGATTAAGGTTTAAGATTATAGCATTCGATTTTTTAAGAATATACTAGTGCACGTAAAAAACTTTCTTGAACATTTCGAGAATATTTTAATACAATTTATTGATACATATTAAAGCTAATAACACAATTATGGCTTAGTTCTAAATTTTCTCAAATACTTAGATCTAATATTTTAGCTAAAAATTATAAGCATTAAATATTATACATGCAAAAATTTGATTTTACATAATTAGAATCTTTTTTAATTCATTTATTGTCGTTCTCCGCATCACTTTGAATTAGAAGTCTTTTACCGCGTATTCTCCTGATGTACAATTACAAAACAATACCGAACAGCATTCGTTCTTCAACTACATCTTCAACAAAATTTCTTATCGTTTCCAAGATTCACTCCAAATTTCACCCATTCTACTTCACATAACCCTTATTCAGCCGCCAGTTTCAGAATCTTCTCTCATTCTCTCCGACCCCCTCAAAAATTCTCTCCTAAATTCCAACAAACGAAAAATAATCTGTTTACCCTTAAACCCATTCCCCGCCAAAGCTCCGACTCTAAAAGCTCGCTACGCTCGGAAAATTCGCAGTGTGCCACGCGCTCGCTGCGCGATATAAAATCCTCCGCGCGCGCGCTGAGCTCTCTCTCCCCGACGACAAGATGGCACTGAAAATCAATGGATGTTCCTCTGCCGCTGGCTGCTGCTGGGCGCCCTCGCTCTCTCCCTCTCGCTCGCGCTCCGTCATTGCTATGGTTACGTCCCTCAATGTGCCGGTGCGTCGCTCCTCCTCGCTGCTGCTACTGCTGCCGCTCTGCGTTTCTCTTTCTCTTTCGCGCCGCTTGCTGCTGGAAGAGAACGTTGACTCTCGTGTCTGTTATTTTTTTTCTCCGTCGTCGTCTTTGTTTAAGGTAGGTTTTGTGCAAAGGACCGTATTTTGCGGGGGGTTTTAGTTGAGGGATGGTAAGGTTTTTCTTGCTTTTTGGATTTTTGAGTGCGTGAAGAGATGAACAGAGTTTTGATTGATATGATTCTAGGTGAATAAATTATAACAATCGTTATCGTTGATTTTATGATATTATATATAATTTAGTTAAATAACCTTTTCAAACCTTCGCCTACTGTCTGCAAACACTTCTTTTCATGTCTACTCATCTACTTTATTGTCAACCAGTTTAGGAACTATACAAATTATCCAATAATATAGAATTAAGTCGTGGCGTAAACAGTACGAAAAGAATGGAATTTCAAGTGCGTCGTTCACACTTATCCGACCGGTTTAACATTTCATCTAAAATAACGACATGGAGTTCAAATGAATTATGCTAGTTAATATGAATGATAAAAAGTGCAATGGATTGTCAAAAATGTAAAAAGTGCAAAAAATGTAAAAAAATGTTCTAAAGTAAAAAATTACCTTACATGTTATGAAAGTATAGGACCCACCCAAGTAATAAACACTATATCTTCTTACTATTTGATTAGGCTTTCATGCGTTCATAGCACGGGACTCGGCTATACGTACTATAATTTCATAATGGCCATCCTTTTTCGGTAAGAGAGTGGAGTAACTGAGCATTCGGAGGCGCGCACTGATTCCCTCTCTACTTTCTCTAAGTTGCCACAGTTGCTCCAAAACTGTCATATTGAAAATAATGAGTGGCCATAATGGAATTACAGGATATACTCGCGAAATCATAGTAAGTATGACTGGAATAGTCAAGATTGGATAGTAAAATATCAAGGAAAGTCGGCATGTTTTTTAAGTAAAGTATAAAGTTTACTTAAAAAGCATGCCGACTACTATTAAAAAATAGTAAAGTTTGTTCATAGTATAGTATATATAATAGCTAGATTTGTTTTTCATGTGGGCCAATGTAAACAATAAAATGCTATTGTTGAAAATATTATAAATATAAATAATCGAAACTCAAACACTTGTTTACATAACCTGTGTTCACAATTTAACTCTGTTTTAATTTTTCTGATACAATTTTTTTGCCCTTTTTAACATTATTTTATAGAAGGAAAATTTCATTATAGAATAGTAACTGCTAGAATATTGTCATTTAGGAAGGTCGTTTTTTCTTCTTTTTGGAATGGGTAGATGGGAGTTTATTGAAGGATGTTGTTGAACGGAGCTCGGGGTGCCAACCGGCCGGGCAGTGTTAAAGATTTATAGAGAGGAATGAACGTATCGATCGGGAGAAATTTTTTATAAATCTGAGTCTTTTTAATTTAAAACGTATGAATTTTATTTTTTAGAAGGCTTGCTTCCAAGTTTAAATGATTTTATTGCAAATGAGTGTATGCTATTTTGTTAATAATAATAGTTGTTTTAAATTGTCAATTTCGTATTTTAAGTTTATTATATATAGTATATTCAATTTGAATATAAGATTAAGTTAAGTTCTTAGAATGAGAAGTTTCTCCAAAAACTCATGAGAGTATATTGTTGAAAATATGACAAGAGACACTTGTACTTTTCATAAATAAAGAATAAAGTAATTTTTGGAAGTAAAGATATACGAGGGTTGTTCAATAAATCCTTAGAAAAAGATAGAAAAAAAATTTCTTGGGTAAATTTTTTTTTATTTAGCAACATAATCTCCTTTTAGCTCTATACATTTTTTCAAGCGTTTTTCCACATTTCTTAAGCCGTCCAAAAAGTAGGATTTTGGAAGCTTCTCAAAATAGGCATTTATTTGTGCGATGACCTCCTCGTTCGACGTAAACCGTCCTCCGCCAAGCCATTTCTTCAAGTTTATAGATAAGAAAAATCACTGGGGGCCAAATCTGGTGCATACGGTGGATGTTGTAATAATTCGAACTTTAATTCCATAATTTTAGCCATCGAAACTGCGCAGGTGTGCACCCGTACATTGTCTTGATGAGAGAGGATCTTTTTCTTTTTCAAATGAGGACGTTTTTCCTTAATTTCTTAGCTCAACCGGTGCAATAACGACGCATAATACTCTCCTGTTATCGTCTTTCCTTTTTCCAAGTCGATGTAGATGATGCCGCGTGCATCCCAAAAGACCGCGGCTATCACCTTGTCGGCCGATTTCACCGTCTTCGCCTTCTTCGGAGCCCGTTCATCTTCAAAAATCCACTGTTTTGACTGTTTCTTTGTCTCTGGAGTGTAGTAGTGTATCCGTGTTTCATCCACAGTTATGTATCGATGCAGAAACTCCTCAGGATTGCGACGGAATAGCGCCAAAACAGCCTCAGAGTCGACCATACGAGAGCGTTTATTCTCCACTGTGAGCAAACGCGGCACCCATCTTACCGAGATTATTTTCACACCCAATTTTTCGTAAAAAATTGAAGCGACTGTACCTTGCGATATATCTGTAGCCTAAACTATTTCACGAACTTTTATTCGTCGATCACTTAAAATCATATCATGGATTTTGTCAATCATTTCGAGGGTAGTCACTTCCACTGGGCGTTCCGAACGATGTTCATCTTTTGGATGTACGGCCACGTTTAAACTCATTTACCCAATTGTAAACAGTTGCAAACACAGGAGCAGATATGCCATGAACTTCATCCAATTCAGCTTTGATTTTTTTCGGCGTTAAGCCTTTTAAATGTAGATGTTTAATCACCGCTCAAAACTCACTTTTTTCCATTGTTATGAATAAACGAAAGTTGTTTACTTCAATCGACAATAAAAATGAAATTATGTGATGGATAGAGCTGAAACTTTAACAGCTGTCTAGTTAGTAGTGTTGCTCAATAAGAAAAATTCATTTTCGATACTACGAACGCCATCTCTTGGATTTTTTAAGGACTTATTGAATGACTATCGTATATATGAGGCATGTTAGATTATAGTTTGACAAAAAATTACTTGGACATAAAGGTATTGAATTACACTAGTTTGTTATATTGCCAGCAATATACTGAGAGTGTTCATTGTTACAAAATTAATTTTATGAAAATACCTTCCAAGCGCTAATTTATTGTGAACATTACAACTTTAATTGCACGCATTTTTTAGAAATAATAATTTAATCACATTTTTTATTATTTTATTTTATTTTCTTTCATTCTGTTTATAAATTAATTATGAAATTTGTTATTTAATTATTTAATTTTTTATTACTATTTATTTATTTATTCAATTAAAAGAGATTACTTTTGGATATAATTCAGATAATAATTAACAAATGTAGCAATTTTGAGCAACAATTATCTCATCTATTACGTATATGTTTCAAATCGGAATATATCATTTTATTTGCATAATAAGTTACTTAACTAGTAGCTAATAATCTTTAATTAAAATGTTAACTAAAATTTAATTAGGAAATGATCAATTAGCAATTATCTATGAAATAATCCTTTAAACTATCAAATTTGAATGTATCCACACACTACTGAATTGAACATCAGCTCTGATCACTTAATCATGTAGTTTCCGTATTCTACTCGATCGTCTGAAATTATTTAGGCATTTCCGCTTCGCGAGGAATCTCTCGCGGGTCAAAGTGCTACCGGGCGACTAATTCACCCGTCGAGATATTAATCGATCGGTGGAGGACATAATTACCATTTTTCGCGTTCAAGTTCTCTTAAAAATTTCAGAATTAATCTTCTTAATTAAGTATTCCAAAATTAAAGATATTTGATTAGAAGCTTATTAGTGAGATTAGAATGCGAATAGCGACTCGTTCATTTTATAGATTATCAAATTATATAAGTCAATTGAGAATAGCTTACGTTGAAGTTACAATTAATAAGTCTTGAATGGGAAAAGTATAAAATGCATTATAATGAAAGTTCATTACGAAAGGAAAAATTTTTATCAATAAGATTAAGGTTTAAAAATTATTGAGTTTATTGGAATAATGATATTCATACTTACAGATGTAAAATTCCATACGCCGGAAACCTCTTTAAAGACGACTTTTTTATTCTAATAATTTGTTAATTTTAGGTTCCATTATCGCTCAGCATATTAAAGATAAACTTCTCGATTTATTATATTAACTCTATGAGATTAAACATTTTTTATTACATGAATTTTAAACTCCTTTTAATCATAAAGTAATTTAGGTAATTATGTAATTATACATCTTATTGCATTTTATCATAAAATGTGTAACAATTTATGATAGAATGAAGATCAATTCAATTCATACAATAAAGTATTTTTAATCTTATAGAGGTAGTATAATATTAGCTTTATAGTAATAGTTTATCTTTAATACCCCAAGCGATAATGGGAGTCAAACTCAGCCAATTTAAGTTACGAGTCATTGGGTTGAAAGATAATCAGAAAAAACTTATAAAAGAACTTTAGAATTTATTAAGCACTGAAGTTGTTAAAAAAGCAGAGCAATTGTAGATCTTTCTGATTTGGCATGGTTTTCGAAAAAAATTTTATTGCTATTTACGAGAATTATTTTTACTATTAGCAATAGCATTACGGATTCAGTTTCCGAGAAGTAAAAAATAAATTCACGGTTTGTTTATTAAAAAAAATTCCTTTTTGAAAAAATTAATTGATAACAATGCGAAGAAAGCTGGTTAAATCCATTTCTGTACAAATGTTATTTTGTACATTTTATGTGCATTGTAATTTATTATGATTGTTTTCGATATATATCAACTTTTTATATAAAACGTCAATATTTAGTAATTAAAAAAATATAGTTCAATTTTGCAATTAATATGTGATGATTACAAAAAAAAAACTTGTATCTTCGCAACTTTATGTCAGATCAGAAACGAAAAATGGAATTATCAATTTTAGTTATAAAAAATATAAAATTTGTCATATGAATACCCAATTATCGGTAACGATATTTTTGTCATAACAATAATTGATAGTGATACCCTAATTTTGAAAAGTTATCATTGCTATGAATTTTTATAATATTTAATGTGAATGAATATTCAAAGAAATATTCGAAGAATATTCTGAAAACGCTCTCATCTACGTATGTATAGATGTTTGAAATGATTCTAACAACAGTTTAGCGCATTAATGACTTCTTCATCAAAAATTGTTCAGTGTTTCGTGCACTGTTTATCACTATCAGTACTTGTTATAATCTTCTTATGTTTTATATATGTCTTTTTAATATTTTTGTTAAGACTTTTACTCGCAAAGCTTTTCTCTCCAAAGCAAGTAAAGTAAATAAACCCATGCGTTTGGTCCCAGATCTGTCAACTGGATTCATTCATAACGCTACGTACATAGATCAGTATCTTTCATACCTAAAATTGATATTTATTTAACGACTCATAAAATATTGAGGTTAACCAAAAACTGGATCCTTGACAATCCAAAGTAAAAAAAATCCTTGTTTTAAAAACAAATTTCTCTTAAAATATTTCTCGACAGTCCTAATTTTTCGGGAACATTTAAAGAAAATGTTTCTTTTTATTCTTCGGTGGCGGAGATCGGTCCTGCAACCCGCTAACTTAGGAAGGGCAGTAATTACCGAATATATATATATATATATATAAAGAAAATAAGATAAAACAAATTCAAGAAAGCAACAATAATAAAAATAAAGCTACCATTCTCCATAGTTAAAGTAATTTTATCTTATTTTTCTGTAAAAATATACTTCAGAAGGTCACACGATCGCCTGAAATAAGTGTGGTGCACGTTCTTAAAATTAGGATTTTTTTTACTATTATCCGGGTAAAGATGATTTCATATATAATCATAAATGATCACATATGATTATATATGAAATTCTTGTATGATCATATACTATCATGTATGTGCACATCCAAATTTTGGTTACATATTATCATAATGTGATCATGTATGATCATATATGATGAATATTCAGCCGGGTAAAAAAATTTCTTATTTATTTTTAGTTCACATTTCTAAGAACTACCGAAAATTTAAGATTAACCAAAAATACGTAATCCTTTATGTCAACCATCCCAACAATACAACCCAAAAAAAGCTCGTAACTCCATCTCACCAAAACCAACATAAAAGAAAACTCTTCAATAACAAAAAAAAAAACAAAAAAAAACACTATTCTTCCTCTGCTTTTCTCGGTCACGCACGCTCGCTCGCGCGCACAGGCGGCCTGGGCTACAAGGCGTACAGCTGCCACGACGGACCGTCGGAGAAGCGCAAGCAGCGCCGGATACGAACGACGTTCACGTCGGCCCAGCTCAAGGAGCTCGAGCGCGCCTTCCAGGAGACGCACTACCCCGACATCTACACGAGGGAGGAGATCGCAATGAAGATTGATCTGACGGAAGCCAGGGTGCAGGTGAGTCCC
This sequence comes from Gastracanthus pulcherrimus, assembly GCA_949152435.1. NCBI lineage: Eukaryota > Metazoa > Arthropoda > Insecta > Hymenoptera > Pteromalidae > Gastracanthus > Gastracanthus pulcherrimus. Next base: position 21,736,931 of record OX424574.1, on the reverse strand, counting down.
CTTTCTTCTCTCTCTATCTCTCTCTCTTTCCCTTCTCTGTGTATATATACGTGATGCTTCGGCATCGTTTAGCTGCTTAATTATTCAGCGAGAGGCGAGAGAGAGCCGAGGCGCCGCGCCGGCCCGGTCGTCCTCTCCTATCAAATATGTAATTCCGCGGGCGATGCGATGCGAGCTTCTCTGAACGGGCCTAGATACGTGCACGCGGCCGAGGGTATCTCGCGGGAATGTTACAGGGATAGGGGGAGGGGGGGAAGTTGTGTAGTAGGGGAGGGGTTGAAAATTTTATCGGAGCTGCGAGTGGTTAGTGTTGTGTGTGCCGTATAGCGAATTAGAGACGATCGGTTGTGGTGACTTTGCTGGATGGTTGGGATATGTTGGTTTGGTTGGATTCCTTGGGTGGACGAAGGTGGATGTCCCAATTTCTGGACTCGTCCCAGTATGTACATATTAATTAAGGCATAAGTAACTGCGTCTGTATTGAAACTATAATGATAACGCTAAATCAATTTACAAATAAAATCTTTGAAACGAGGGATAGTTATAATAAACCTATTTCTACTGACGAAAAATAACTCTGATCTAGATAATAGGCAGATAGCTATTAATTTTGCGAGTAGAATTATGTACATTTAGAGATAAATAACCAGAACTTAAAAATTTTGGGGATGCGAACTTGCATCCTTGTGCCTGCTATGGCTTCAGCCTTCTGACATTCCTGCTTTGGCAGTTATTTTATTTTATTCGTGACATTATGGAAAATGTAATCCATTTCTCTTTTAAAAAGAGATGCCAGTATAACTGTTTTATACTTTTAACATGCACTTTGTTTAGGTATACTTTTTTGCATTTGAGAATATTTTTTATTAGCTTATAGAATATTCTTTTTATATAGATAACGCATATCATTCTAACTTAATGTAGAAATGATATTCAACAGTTTACATTTGAAGAAAATTAAAAAGTATGCGAGCAATATGCACTTAAGTTTCAAAAGTTTATTAGGAAGCATTTGGCTGACCAAACATGATCCCTACTACTTAACGCATAATTATTAATTAAGTGCTTTATGATATTTATAATGTAATAATTTATTTAAAGATTATGAACTTGTATGATGAATAATAAATTAGAACCATTTTGAAATTGATGGAATATGTATTTTGACATATAAAGGCGTGTAAACGTAGGCAATACAAACTGCAAGAAGGGGTAATAAAATAATAAAATAATAATAAAATTATAATAATATACCGGTATATTATTAATTTACTCGATCATACGTTAATATCCATATTAATAATCCAAAAAAATTGGCTCCCATTTCTTCTTATGTAGATAAAAAATATTCGTGTTTAAATTATGCATATTTACTATAGTAATCTTTCTTAACGTATTGGAATCACCAAGATATAATATTGACGTTATATATAAATGACAAAATACAATCCATTTTCCATTTACATTTTTGGTGCTCAACTTTGTTAGTCACAATAAAATGTGTTTAAAAAAATTATGTTCATAGTTTTTATGTGTTATTGCATTTAGTTTTACAAATATTTGGGCGAGGAGGGCATCTAGATTGAACTTAAATCATTTTATATTTGTCACAATAAAACATTAGCACATTTCATATGATTGAAGAATATCCTAAATCAGGATAATATATCTTTATTTTGTTCTATTTAATTTACAATTCTACGTTGTATATAAAGTAAACGATACACTCTAGCCGTTTTAAGAAACGTGACTACATAGCGCAACATGAAATCGATTAATAAAATCAGCTATATCCAATGGTATTTCCATGCGACACTAATGCGAATGATGACGAGAATGCCGATATCGTATATCCATGCAGAATTACAAAGTGTCACTTGGAGATTGTACTTTGTCTTGGTACAAATTTAGAAGAGTATGAAAAATTAAAATCGTACGTTTGACACGTTTTCTATAATAAATCTGCAATCGCTATAGCTGTCATGTACCAACCAGTTATATTTAAAATATCTTTTATAGTAAATGAAAAATAAACATCCTTTTTAGAATATTTCTCTTTCATCGTTGTACTTAATCTTTTAAGCCTAATTTAGCTAATTTATGATATAGTGATACGCTATAGAAACTTTTGCTTCAAAGGGACAATAGACACCTTTACACCCTAAAAACAATTTTATTAGTCCATAAAACTTTTTAAATTTAAAAGCAAATTTTCTAAAACTTTTTTAGTATAAATTCTTGGTCAATTTTACTGTTGCAAAACCTCAAGATCTTGATCCAACACATTACGACAAATCACTAATGTCAATACTATATTTATTGGAAGCGTTTTGCAGGGTACAACGAAAATCTTTTTTCGACGGTTAACCGACTCCTTTTGATATGTACTAAAAATTAAGTGATAACTTTTTCGTTACAATTATTTTATAATTTTTTTTCGGACATCAATTTTTTTTAAAAGTTTAGTAATAAGTTTTTAAAAATTGGTTGGATGTCTGAAAAAAAATTATAAGGAAAGTGCTTCACTTAACTTTTAGTACATGACAAATGGAGTCGATTAACCGTCGAAAAATATTTTCGTTCATTGTGTCATCTAGAATCGTTTACGTCGCAAAGTCCTTCCAATAAATATGGTATTGACAATAGTGATTTATCATGACGTGTATGGTGAAGATTTTGAGGTTAAAAGAATTTCAGAAAGTTGACTTTTAAATATAAAAGGTTTTATGGATACAAATTTTTTTTTAGGTTTTAGACGTGTCTTGTTCCCTTAAGGAAGTCTATTATAAAAGCTTGATTCCTAAGTCATCACATGAAAGTTGATTGGTTTATCGCTAAACAAATATTAGAAATTGATCAAATTAAATTTAATCAAAAATTCAACTAAATTAAAGATCTAATTTCCGATAGGAACAGACTTGTTCTTATTTCTGAAGTTAGATTTTCGACATTTTTGATCCAAATTAAATATGACTGCTCTATATAGAGAAAAACTTTTCTCCAAACATATTTTGTCTACTTTGGGCGACTATATTTAATTTCTGTCAAAATATTTTACAAATCTGACTTCTCTGACAAATCTGAATATTTTTTATCATTAATTTGATTGCATGTTTTTAGTCAAAACCCCAATTAACAATCGTATTATATACCTTCATAAAAATAAATTATCAGGTTATATATTTTGGTGTCTAGGTAATACACAAATTAGAAGCTCAACAGCTATCTTACTTAGTCCAAGCAGTAAAAATTATATTTTTATTTTAGTTTTCAAAACTCACATTTAAGTGTAAGGGTGGGTTTCAATTATAAGAACATCCAAAGTTTTCCGGTATCTCTATTCAGAATTTCAAATCCGGAAGAGGTATATTCAAAATTCAAATCTAGTGTTACGCTTACAGTTCGCAGCTCAGAATAGTAAACATATACCAATAATAGGACAAGCAAACTTGGTATCAAAATTATCGTTTATAGAAGTGTACTTTCAGCAATTGGCAAATAAGTCACAACATGAAAAAATTTAAATAAAAAATTTTCGCTCACTATCAACAACTGAAACTGTCACTTAAAGTGATTCTACACTGATGTTTTACCAAAAAATCGAAAAAATTTTGATTACTGTTGTTAAATATTTTATTTATTAACAATTGTTAGTTTTAAAACGTGTAGTTTATTTTTATTAGACCATAAATCAATACAAAATATTGTTGAAGTTATTAAAAAGATTTAATCAAATTGGTTTTTAACAGACACTTTTCTAAAAATGCTAAAAAATTTGTTCGCGGCCTTATTTAATCGTTACTAAACAAGTTTTCGAAATTTTAATATTATTGAACAAAATCGACAGATTTTCTAAAAATCACTATAGTACCACCTTAAATTCCTCCGAAAACCTACTATCGCCTCAAAGAACCTCCCACAAAACACCCTGAATAAAAAAATAAAAACAAAAAGCACCAAAGCCAAAGACGGGCGGCAGCTCGAATGAAGAATGACTGTGCAGTGCTCCATCCAAGGTACACCAAGCGAAAAAGGCCAATACAAGTAGACGAAGGAAGTAGCAGCAGCGGCGTATCCGTACGTCCGACGGCGCAGTGGTAATCGAATTACAGCTCGGCGGAGTTGCTGCGAGTTTCCCTTCTTACGCTGTACGCGCGCACCTGCTCTCGCGCGTAGGTATAGGCCGCGTGAGCGACGCCTTGATGGATTACATTGGCCCGCATTCCTGACGGATCATCGCGGCGAGTAGGTAGCAGGCAGGAGAATTTCGCGCGAGCGCAAAGTCTTGATGAAGGCGGAGCCGGGAGATGGAGGCTGGTGTGGCTTTTTTATGCTTTTTCTGCGTAAACGCGTATCCTTATTTTTTGTTTTTCTTCGCTGCGATGATTGAAGTTTTGCTCTGTTGTGATGCTGGGTTTGCTGTAGGGGGGTATTGAAGAGAGATTAGAAGTAGTGCATTTGTGTGTATGGGTGGAGGGATTGACAGTTTGTATAGGTGGGAGGTAACATTTTGTATGAAGCATCCTGATATTTATAGTCAGAAAATATGTTCATAGATTTTTTTGTTCAGAGGCTAAAATGACAGTTAATGATTATGGCCTGTTAAAATGTTCGAATTTGTAGGTCAATTAAATTTTAGCGTCTTTCTTAAAATAAAACTTTTAGAATAAAACTACTCTATTAATTATTCTCAGGTCAATCATTATTTAGAATATTCTATTTGAAGTCCATCATGGTTGTTACAATATGTACCTACAACAAATATTGCAAATCGATACAAAAATAACAAAAAGAGGTACTCATAATAACTTTTCATTTATTTATTAATTATTATATTATTAGTGATATTATAGGTAACTCTTATATTGCGTAAAAAATAATACCGGAAAGACGCTTTGAGATCTCCTGAATTTCCTAGAAAGTTAAACTTCCGTTATCGTTGAGAAAACTTTAAATTTAAAAATATCAGCTAAATATTAGCGTTTAAGAAACCTTAGTATTTTGTTAAATAGTTAGTGATTAATAGTTAGTAATAGGTAATAGTTAGTAATAGCATTAATAATACTTATGTCATTGTAGTTATCATAACTCGCATGGTATGTACCGTGTGTGGTCCTCGTTCACACGATCATATGGATTTGGCCCCAATATATGCGAATCTCATCTAGTTATCCTAATAGTTTTCCTTTTTCGAAGATTACGTCTAGATCTATTTAGGGGCCTTCTGTATGTTGGTTTCCCAGTTAAATACTGTTCTTTTATTTCCCATTTAGTTACGGGACCAACCCATCATAGTTTTCGAGATCTAATTGCTGTAGTAATATTTGATTTCCCGTGTAACTCGTGTACTTTCTGAATGTGCAAAGTAAATTCTCTACATTTCAGTATTCTCATCTAACTTTTCTCCTTATATCTCTCTTAGGAAAATCTTTTTTTCATAAATACACTGTCAATAAATTCAGATAAAAATTAAATAACTGATTAAGGGTACATGAAACTCACTTGTTACCGATGATTATGGGAACCCAGTTTTATAATTTTATTTTCTCAAAATTGAAAATTAAATTAAAAAATTGTATTTCCGTAAACATAGGTAACAGGTGGATTTACCACGTCTTTAAATTTCTTTGTTCTGTTAGTAAATAATTCATTTTTTCTCATGAATTAAAACATAAAATTCAATTAATTCAATTAAAAATACTTACTTCTTACAATTAGAAGCGAAAGTTACAAGAAATTGATTCTACACTCTTAATCTTCCTATTCTTCTGAACGTTTCATTCATATACCTTCACGTAGCAAACTATAATATTTCATATTTGTTACTGTTATTGTTATTGTTTATCCGAGGTCTTTGTACCTGTCAACTTTACAGAGGTAATACCTGTATGCATTAAACCTATAGTCATGATGCATCCATTCCTTCTCCTACATTTGGAGAATGTAGTTAAAATGAGCCATTTTGAAATTAATATTTTGTATTGCATAAACATAAAACTATGATCTTTTGTCTAACTTTAGTAACAAATCTAAAGTCCTCCATACCTATACGAATTCATTCATACATGGCGTTTATACTCACATAATTGAGCATTCTCGTTCCTCCCAAATCGCTAATAATAACAATAATAGCCAGTTCCAATATCTCAGCACTTCCTTAATCTTAAGCGCGACCCTATAAGGGACGCTTGCCTTCTATTTTGGAGCATGCTTACGTCTAATCGCGCACAGCAACCGCTAAAACGAGAATCACCGTGTGCCGAGGGATGCAGTGTACTATGCACTTTGCGTCTTCGTACAAGGTATCGAGGGGGGACTTATTATTATTAAGGCAAGAGGCGCAACGACACTAAATGAGTTTAAGGCCAATCGACGTCTAGGCGAGCGTCTATGAAGTTCTATATTTGCTGGGATTAGGTGCGATTCGGGAATTATTGAGCGACCGGATGTGGTTAAGACGTGTGTGCGAGATACAAATTTAGATTTTTGCTGAATGATCATGAGAGATAATGATGCATATAATAGAGATTTGTAGTTAATTGATTTATATTTGATACGTATTTAGAACGAATTTGTGTAAAATGAGGTTGGAAAGATTCTCAATTTATCGGTTGCAATTCAGTTACATTTTTAACAGTCAAAATAATTGTATTATTACGATGTAAGACAATAAGCAATTATTAATAGAAACATTAAAAACCTATTAATTTATGTTTGATGAAACATTCCGACGACAAATTTATCGTTCTCTTCAAGTGTCATATGTGCAATATTGATATAAGACAGATGTATACGAAGAAGATGACAAACCAGACGTCGGAATGTTACATTATACAAGTTATTGCGCTTTCATAAAATCTTGAGTGAAGCGAAAAAATCTATTTTTCATATCTTTTTAAATTGTTCTTTTTGTATCTAATAATATTATTTTTAATAGTTGGAGTACATATAAGGATATATCTTAATTTCTTGATATTCATGACATGATTGTCTGAATATGTGCAGTAACCATTGCTATAAATTTACTGTAAAAATACTACGAAAGTATTATACAAATTGGTATTTCATCTTCATTGTTCGGGCAACACACGTTTTCAAGTTAATTCAAAGTTGAATCGTTAAAAAGTAATTTTATCTAATATAATATGATTGGAAAATATCGACGGCTCCAATTGAAAATGACGTATCTCGCAGAAAAGTTGGAAAATACGTATCTCGCAGAGAAAGTTGGAAAAGATGTATTTCGCAGAAATGGTTGGAAAACACTTTTTTAGTACATTTGTGAAAAGACGTATCTTGTCGTCTGATAAAAATCAGTAGTACATACTTAAACTACGCCAGACTTATGTAAAACAGACCCTAACATGTAGTATCATCCGGATAATACCGTATTTTCCAACCACTTCTGCGATATACTTCTTTTCCAACATTTATTGCGAGATTCGACTTTTTCAATTGGAGACGTCGATATATTATATATATATATATATATATACATTTCGATTGGAATGGATTTTAATTGTTTTTTAAAAAAAATTAGCTGAATTTTTAAGTCGATTTTTGGCGAAAAATCTAGGTCCCTTTTACAGTTGAATTTTGCGTAAAGAAGCAATTATTTAAGTAATTCCACAGAAAATTTAATTGGATTTCAACTTAACTCTTCGTTGCTTTAAATCGACCTGCTAATCTAGTTAAATCTTGCTAGAATCTAGACCAATCCACATGTATTCCAGCTATAAACCAGATAAAACTCCAGGTGGATAAATAGGTGAAAATTACATTTTTATATTGCATTGAAGTAATGATAGTACTTGGAATTTAGCTCAGAAATAAAAATTTTAATGCTCATGAACAATGTAAATAAAATAGTTTTTACTCATTTGGAGACAAAATTGAGCCACGTCATAAATTTGAAGCAGCAATAGTTGCACTTATAGGTGATAGAATTAAAAAGAAAATGAGAGGTACTCGTCATTATTGTGCTCAAAGGACTGACGCCATACAAAAATATTATAGTAAGCAAATATATGATTCATTCAAGGAGTTAAAAAGTTTCGTTGATTTGTCTGCAAACGGAAATTGAAACACTAACTCATGAATCTACAAATCGACATCCTCTTTTTAAATAAGCTTCACGCCCACATCCTGCACGCAAAATTTCCAAACCCAAAAAAATCCAACCCCCTCCAGAAAAGATCTTCGATTCACAATTAATCCATGACATCCACGAAAAACCCCCATCCCCCCTCTAACCCATCCGCCGTTCTATAACCGTCCCTCGCGATTGAGTTATCGTCGCGACGCCATGAATGAAGCAAGCCTGTGCAGCCCGCGCTCCACGTTATATATACAGGTGTAGTCATCTCTCTCGCTCTCTCCCCTGTTCCCCGGTTAATGATGCACCACCTCCCCCCCGTCTTTTCGAGGGGGGAAGGGGGACGTTTCCGTCTGCCCCATCGGCTAATTGCATTTCGGCTTCCTTCGCGAGCTATACGGTCGAGCGAGACTCGATAATTCACGAGGAGCGGTAGCAGTAGCAGTAGCAGTAGCGCGTCGTACAGACGATCCATTCATCCTCGCGGGCCCGAAAACGAACGAACGTTCATTGTACCTTCCTTGCTATCGGGGGGATGGGTGGCTTCGGTGAGATATTAATGGCACTCGTTAGAAGAAACGCCTTTGTCTCCGACGTAAGTAAATAACGCTTTTAGTTTACTTAGTGCCGATTGATTTGTGTAGCTTCCTTGCCTCTCTCTCTCTCTCTTCTCTCTTTTCTGGGTTTTTCTTTTGCTTCGTCGCGATCTCGAGGATGGTTGCTGAGAGGAGAAAAGTTTGTTCCGAAGAGGAAATTGGCGGACGTGCATTTACTTTGTCTTTAAGGGTGAGTGCGATTATATTGGGGTTGTTTGTGGGTTCAGAGCGATTTAAATATTTTGTGTTTTGGGAATAGTTATCTTTAAGGAACTTTTTATTAGTTTGTATGGGTTTTGTATACAGGAATGTGTTGATTATCAGCGCTTTTTAAGATTAAAATTTTGTTTCGTGCATATTATGTATTAATATTTCAAAATTAATTATAGTTAAATTATAAATAACTATAAATAATTAAAATTGATTACTGTAGAGCACACCCAAGTAATGCATGAGAAAAATCATGGCTTCCATAAATATGTACAAAAAAAAGATTGATGTAATAATTAATGCTTTTGTTGCTTTTTTAGAAAATTCGCAAAAAGACACAAAATGCTTGAAGATTATAATACCCACTTACAATGAAAATTAACCCTATACGTACTGTAAATAAGCTCTTAAGTAATTGAACAAAATCAATCTTTATACCTGACTAGATTTGGTTATATTCTACTTAAATGTAATTCCTTACTGATTACTGCTTTTACTCAATTTTCGTTTTAGTTAATGATTTGAAAGTATAGTTTAATTACAAATTATTCGATGTATACAACTTTTTATTAACCACTCAATGGAAGATTTCCACGAATGGCCAAACCTGTTGCAGGTTAAAATGCTAAGTGTGAACCTATAAAATTGATATGAACATGAAAGATCCATAAAATCTCAAGTATTTAAACTATTTTCCCTCCTGTATAAGGTGAAAAATGAAAAAAAATAAAATTTTCGTAAGTTTTACTAGTGTATGCCTGATAAAATATTGATTTGTTCACTTAATCTATCGAATTTTATCAGCTTTTTTTAAAGTTTCCCTTTCTTTGCTCGGACTATTTTCTTAAAATTTTTTATTTTGATCAATTCTAAACAATAGATTTAGTTTTGTACGTTCACTTGCGTTTGTCTACTTAATATTGTAATATAAGATATTTCAATATTCCGAGTATAAAAGAGAGAGACAGAGAAATATCAGATGTGAGAAAAGAGGAGTGGGGATAACAGAGCAAAGCTCTGGAAACGTTCGGCAAAAGTCGAAGAAGACAGATACAATTTAGCCGCTGGCCAGACCAGTTGGTTAACCCCCTCTACCTTACTCTCTCTTTCGTCCGGCGACGACTGAACGCCGACTACGGAACAAGTATTTTGATTTCCACTTGGATCAGGAAATATCAAGAAGAGCCTGACACTCCTGTTCCTTGGGTATCTACCCAGGTAACATTCAAAGAAAATAAGCAACAAAGGAACGACCGTTCAGCTACCGCAAACATACAAGCATCGAGGGACTGCAAGAACCATCAGATATTTATAAGTACGTGTATGAATTGGCGAGTGTGAAAGTGGACGAGTATATATCGTAAGAATAAGTTAGATAGGCGAACCCACGCCCATACTCACATTTTGCGAAATAATAAAAATATATTCTTAATTTTTTATATATTTATCTTATATCATTTATTTTTATACATCCTCCAAAATAAATGCTTTTATAATATACATCCTTAGGCATCCTCTTTCAAACAGATCAGATTGAGTAATTGTCATTCTTCATTTAGTACTTTTTTCTTCGAAAAACTATTCAGTTCCTCAATGGTCGCTTGGGAAGTATTGTAACGAACCCATTTCCTCGTCAGAGCCCAATTCTTGATAATTTTCTTATATAAAAAATTGTATTATGAATCGAGAAATTATTAGTATCTAACTAGAAATGTGTATTTAAAATCTATAAAGTTTAAGTACAATTTTAAATTAGAAAAGATTAATTCATTGATCGCCACGAGCCACATCAGGTTCTTGTAGAGTATAAAATGATTCAATCTCCTGAAACGGAAAGGAATACTGTTTTATTTACAGTATTTAAAAACCTACCGATGAAGATATTGTGAATATTCCAGTTTACAAGAGGCAAAATGGATCGAAGAACATTGTCTTATAATAAAAGGTTCAGATTAAAAAATTTGTTGGAAAAAAATATACAGGTACAAGACCCGTATTGTAGATACACAAATTGACAAATTTGAAGTACATTACTACATAGGAAATAATGATAAACTTTACTAGTGGATACAAAAAACTGGTCTCCATCTAGCGATACGAAGTGAAATAAGAACCCAAGAAATTAAAACATATTAGTGATCCAATGCCAATAGTTTACAAAAAGTTTCACAATTTGCATTATACCGTCAAAATAATGACGATATAATATGAACTACGAAATAATCGCTTGCTATATTTTCACATTATCACAATATCTTCGACGGTGGCTTCTTAAATACTGTAAATAAAATAGCATTCCTTTCCGTTGCAGGAGATTGATAGGCGCATGATTTGGCTGGTAGCGATCAATAAAATTTTTTGTTAAATACATTTTACTTTTAAGAAATAAGAAACTGGGTCCATCACTGCAATGTGTTAAATAATTTTGTCTTCCTCATCACACTCACTTCACGAACGTACAAACTAAAATACCCCCCAAAAAAAGGAAAAATTTAAACAAAGAGAAAAACGCAAAAAGGACGAGCCGCGCGTCAATCCTGGCGGTCTTACGCGCTCTCCGTCGGAGGACGAGAAATATTCGCCATCTCTTCCTCCTCGCGTCTGCCGCGCCTCGCCGTATGAATTATGTAACGATGACTCTGCCCGCCCGAGCGCAGGCTGGCGCGCGAAGGACGTCTGCCGGCGCCGCACAGCGGAAAAGGCGAGAGGGGACGAATTTTCCGGAATATAACGACGGCAGCTACGGGATTGTCAATGCTCGCCCCGTTTAATCAAACACGCGACGATGGTAGCGCCGGTGGGTGTATATAGTCCTCTCTTCCTCCTATAGCTAGCTCGTTCCTGTGTCTTGTTATACGCGCATGATTTTATCCCCGCGGCGCGCATGAAACATTCATGAAACACGCCGGAAGGACGGTTCGAGGAAAGAAGGAGGAGGGACGTGTGTATAAGTTATGCGGAATCGCGCTGAAGACGTGGAATTTTCGCGATCTTTTTGTCGTTTGGCTTGCGGTGGGCATTTTTTTTCTTTCCAGGGGGAGGGGGCAAAGTCGTTTGCATGTGCATACGGGGATATGTAGGTGAGGTGTGGGTTTGGGTTTTTTCTGTGTGCTTGTGAATTTTAAATTGTGGGTTTGGATTGTACCTACGTAGTCTGGAGAAATGGCTTTTAAAATGTAGATGGTATTATATTGCGAAAGACAACGATGATTTCTCATTTTCACGTGTTTTTTAAATGTTTAATCGGGAAAGTTTCCTTGAGTTAACGTAAATTAGGTATGAAGTCGGATGTTGAAAAAAATTAATTCATATTAAAGACATTACAAACTTTTATTCAAAAAGACATTTTTTCTCCACAAGAATGCCAGTTTGTACCTCTGATCAATAACTTCGATATAATAATCTAGATTTGAATTACATGACTCGTTCCTAATTTAGTCTAAAATTGTATAAACTCCGTTGATGTTTCCCAAAAACTTTGAGTTCATAAAGTCCTGTATATACTTTTTATCCTTTTCACGGCATAAATTATTTATTAGTAAAATAACTGAATTTATGAAGCATCAAACAATTACGAACGTAATTTTAATAAAGAAAAAAATGTTATTATCTTCATTAAACTGTATACTCTATTCTTTTTTGTCTAAACTTCGTGGTGAATATATTTCTGTTTTAGAGACGTATTTTAACAGCCTTAATAAAATAATTCAAGACTATGGTATCTTAAAATAATTTATATGGTTCTCGTAGATAAAGTTTACATAAATAATGTTGTATAGATGCGTATGTAAAACTAATGATGAAACATAATAAAAGTGTTCTTTTTGTAAATCACAACAACAATCAGTTGCGTTTAAACGCAAAATTCGAAGGCTGAACAAATCGCAATGCAACACAATGAAAATCACGCGTTGCCATTTTTCTTTCAATCCGGTGTCAGTACTCCGAAAAAACACGGGCGCGTCATTCGTTTCCGCGCTAAATGATTCAGCCCTCAATAATGACGTTACGCAGCGCGACGGCGCGACAATTTTATGTCGCACGAGCGATTTTTATTGACCCCGGGCTCGGGAGTAAATGCAATTATACGCGCAAATCATGCGACGCGGCTTGTGCTTCATGCGTCGCAGTGGCTGATTTTTTGACTTTTTGCAGCTGGGTCATGTAATATTTCGTTGCGTCTGGTGTAGCGACGCTAATTTCGAAAAACGAGGTGATTTTGAAAAATTCGCTGAATCGGAAATATATACGCGGTGATTTGAATGAACGATGATAAAGTTCGCATGTGCAGGGTTGAAAATTGAAAAATGAGAAATTATTGTTTGTCCAGTACAGTGCTACATGGACTGATATGGGTGATTTTAAAAAGTATTGCGTATTTGTGTCTCTCGCGTGTTTTACAATGAATATAAAAACAATGTAATTTTTTATAGGTACATTATTTGTTCACTGTTATTATTTGCATGATTCATACTTATTTTTTACAATGAGAAAATAAGTTGCAAATTAAATTATAAAGCATCCAAAGACTAAACGGTAAGCACCGCGAGTATTCCAGAAAGACCAATTAACAATCTATATATATATATAGAGAGAGAGATTACAACTTTTTTTATAATGAGATATTGTACGTTTTATGTTTTTAATTGTTAATTGAAGCAACTTGTATTTACGCGCATAAAACATTTCTTAATTTGACTTTGTTACATAAGTGTACTTTTTCAATGTAATTTGTCTATACATAATTACAGAGAACTATACAATTTTAAGGCATTAATACTTTTTTAAGGTTTTTTGAACCCCAAGAAATGTGGATTAATATTACAATAAAAGGGAATCCGGAATCATATTTAGCGATTCAAGTATACGATAGAAATACATTGGTAAACTACCCAATATTTTGAAAAACACTCATAAAATTTAAATATTAGCGTCATTTTTAAATAATCCAACCGTGAATTTCATAAAACAATACGAATGACCTCTATTATGCTTTTATAAGTAAAATTTAATTATAAAAGTCATAATAAGCAAAAAATTGTAACAATTAAAAGTTTAATCCGTAGTACTAAAATAATTCATTCACTCGAAAAGCAAATATCGACTCGAGCGGAAACATTTTCTTTTGCCCCACTGTGCACAGCCTCGAGCGCCACCACCATCTCGCACCCAAAGCATCTCTAGCGTCTCTAGCATACAGACTCGTAGCTGCAAATCGAATGAGATCGCGTCGCTTAAGCGGCCCATGATAATAAAGGCCGCCGGCGGCGATTAATTATCCAGCCGGCTTGCGGTCAGCTCTCGCGACCGCCATTTCCTCGCGCGCGCGCGCGCCTTCTCCTACAGTACTACTGCCTGGGCCGATCCTTTCTCTCTCCCTCTCTCTCTCTCTCCTTCTGTTTCTCCTTCCCCGCGCCTGCCTCCTTCGCGACGGCGCACGCGATTCGCTGCTCCGTGCGCCTTTCCCTCCCTCGGCCAAACACGTACACAGTTCGTCTTCCCCCGTGTTCGTTGTGGATGTGTCGTTCGGAGACGTGTCGCTGCCGACTCGTCAGTTGGATTGCCACGCTACCGCTGCGTCTTATTTTTTTTTTTATTTGGGGGTTGCGAAGTGGATTGGTTGTATGTTGCGGTTTTGTTGGTGGGTTATTTCGGGATGTAGATTTATTATTTTAAGTGGAGAATGAGGGTGTTAGGTTTTAATTGAGATGTGCATAATTGGTTGAAACGGCATTGACTGGTAGAGTGTAAAATTGAAATCGAATAGTTCTTTTTATAATTACGTTGTACTGTGTGTATCGTGTTGGATAACGCTTCAGTAGCTTATAAAAATTGATGCAATCGAAAAAGTGGAGAATATACATTGGTATTTATTTACCAATATATTAGGAAGTATGTAATCGATGAATAGGAGTCTTATTTATTGTTTTGTCTTACTAGAATATTAAGAGTCAGTATAGGAATATTGGCGCCTCTAAAAGACAATTACAAAAATAACCCTATGGAGTATTATGAGCTACTCATTGACCATATTTTTAATATCTTTTTAAATAATTCACATATTTTTAGATAATAGATTGTACGAAACTATTGTTTTAATTGTGTTAATAATGTTTTATGATATTTGGAATCCAAATACCTACACTATTTTTAGATAATGTCTGTGTGTATGTATGTGTGTGTGTGTGTTTGTGTATGTGTGTGTGTGTGTATGTATATTTGTGTAGGTATGCGTGTATGTGTGTGTACGTGTGTGTACGCGTGTGTATGGGCATGGATCAGCATTACTCCGGTTTTTCGATTTTTGGGTTTCCGTATCTCATTTCTTTGGTACATTAAAAGTACTATAATCGATCTAGCGAAAATGCATTTGAAAGAGCATAACATTACCTAACTTTACCAACCTGGAAGTTTGGATAACGTTATTCCCTTCTTTTGTTATACACGGAACCGTCATTTTTGGTTTTTAACGATTATGTCTCGGAAATATTGGACGGAAAATTTTTGAAACAATTTTAGATGATTAGGAATATTAAAAGAAGAATATTCAGTAAAATTTTTTGGTCTTGATCTCTTTTTTGTCTACAAAAATAGTACATTATATAACCAGGCCAAAAAGTCGAATATTTTTTCCGCGGGCAAGTTTACTGCACGCGCGAGCGAAGCGAAGCGAGGGCAGTATCACCCGAGGGAAAAATCCACTTTTTTTCTCGAGTTACATAAGTACTTTATGCTCATTTCAACTTAAAAGACAATATTGTTAAAAGACAATCTAAAATCAGGGTTATTGGTAGAACTTGATGAAATAAAGGAATTTGGATGAGTTTCTACTGAAGTAACTTTTTTCCCGCTAATCATTTTTGAGGGAAAAAAGTGTAATCTTGGTCTCGCATTTCAGGGAAAAAGGAGCCATTTTTGCTCAGATGGGATTAAAATTATTTTTTTTATTCTTACTTTATTTTACTCGGTTTTTATAATAATTTTTCGAACTTTTTATTTTTATGTTTTAGCTTTTTGGATTTTTTGGTATATTACGAATATTATGATCAATTTAATGTAAGTGCATAAAAAGAGCATAAAGTTTCCTATCTTTTACAACCGCAAATTCTGGATAGGCTCTTCCCCTTCTCTTGTTGTACACGAAAAAAATCATGTTTAGTTTAAACGAAATCTATGATTCAAAATTGTTCTAAAATTTTTAGATGATTAGGAATTAGGAATATTATTTAAATAGTTAAATAACTTTAATAAATTATGTACAGAAAAACAATTGCTGTGATAAGAATTATTACCTATCGTTGTGTAATAATAGTAAAAAATTATCTCTTAACAAACCATCAATGATAAAAAAAGCAAGAAAAAATTCATTTATTAGAAGAAAGAATTTCATATTAGAACAATTAATTTAGTTTGAGGAAGCTAAGTGCCAATGAATTGGCAGCGGTTTTGTCACTGTTATGTTATTTTTAGATAAACTATATAAAAAACAGTTTTTCCATAAAGATCTTTTTTTATTTAAATTTAATATATTAAGTTTCATGCTCGCCGGTAAATCTAAGTTAATTTAACAATGTAAACATTACAAAGAAGGGGCAAAAATTACTTTGATGAACAGTAAACATTAACGTAACTTATCATTATTTTAAGGGTAAATTGTACCGTAAATCGACGATGCATGTACTATGATTTTCTCGGTAATTTGTATCTGAATATTCTCTCTGTGCGCATACAACTATCTTTTACAATCAAATAGCTACAAAAATCTAAGAAAAGAATAACCGAAAAATCTTTATATTAACGATTACAATCAATCGCAATCGCAAATCGCTGGAAAATTCCACATTACGCACCGCGCTTGATTAAATTTATCAACGATACACCGAAACTGCAGCGCCGCGTCGTATAATTTATGCAGCCACTCGAAACGAGTTGCCGCGCAGCTCCAATCTCCGGATTATTAATTTCGTATTCCGTATGGCCGAATCGTCCCGCGCAGTGTGTATATAAGCATCGCTGCTATAAATCAGCATCTTGCGCGTAAATCATTGTGCATGTGTACGGGGCCTCTCCATCCCCCTCGTGTACGTATGTATGTTTTCTCGCTTCTGCATATAATCTGCGTGTCTGTTAACCGGTACTATATACCAGTCGGGTAACAATAGAGAGCGAGTGTGTGTAGGATGATATTGTGAGAGAGACAGCGTTAATGTGCAGTGTGGGTTGGAGTGGTAGATGAGAGAGAGCGAGAGAGAGAGAGAGAGATAGATAAATTGGATTGGATATACTTTTGAATTTTAAGTTGCGCATGTGTGTTTAGAATGGGAAAGATAGAAATAATTTATGTGTTAAAAGTTAAAGGTTTTCTAAATGAATTTTTCGACTTTGAATATATACATGCAATACTTCCATAATAGAAAAGGTTATTTAGTACTTACAAATTGATTAAAAAAATTATATCTTTCCAGTAACATAGATGTATTATTATCGCGATCACTATCGTCTGGTACAAACAAACATTTAAACATACTAAACCTTGAATTTATTATTATATTATGTTAAAAATTAAAATTCTTTATAAAAACAATGCCTGACTTACTTAAGATTTGTATCACTTATTACTTTTGGTAACTAAAATGCGTCTTTATTTACTGCAATGCTGAAATACGTCTCTATTTACGGGGATTTTTAAATCTGTCCTTATTAACTACAATGCTGAAATACGTTGAATTTTGAATTTTGTTGACAAATGCGTTTTATCATGCAACGCAGTATCTACTTAATAAAAAATAATGTTAAAATTAATCAGATAATATGAGTGACTGTAACTACTATAAATATTGTAGATTTGTGTCACCCTATGACATCCACAGGATATTAATATGTTTACGTAGGTATAGTTTAATTAAAATTTAAGAACAATTAATTCATTAAGATTTTAGAAACTTTATTATTTGTAAAGATCGCATTTGTCAAGTAATGGCTATTACCTACATCCGATTCTTTAATTAGCAAAATAGCCTTTGTTTCGGCTAGGTCTCTTTTAAATTTGACGAGATTATACCATAAAGGTAGGTAGAGCACAATAGGTCTGGTGGATCAAATGGACTTTCAATTTTCTGTTAAACTAAGTACTCTTTTTCGTAAATTATTTCACAAGATGAAGTGATGAGATATAATGTATTTTATATAAACAATAAATGATCAAAAGGATTTGAAAATATGTAAAAAATTACAAATGAAAATTTGATGCTAGTAAGAAATAATATTTTGAGATTTTAAAATATGAGTTTTATAAGTATCTATTGAAAAGTTGACTTAATAAAATATTAATCATTAACAATATAAAAGTTATACGCTTTCAAAACTCTCTCTTACTATGGAAATCTTGAAAAAATCCATTCTCCTTGAGGAGGAAATGTCCGAATTCACTTAATTCGCTTTTTGTATTTCAAATGCTCACTTGTTCTAATAAGTACTATAAATTTATCCGATTAATCTAATATTTACTTCTTATACGGTATAATGAAAATGAAATTACAAATATATTAATTGCACAATCTCACAAAAAGAACAAAGTATAAACAAGTATATAATTCTATGACCGCTCAAAAACAAATCAATTATAAAAAGTCCCTTTACAATTTAACAACCATCCACTACCCACTCTATACGACACAACCTGTCGCAAAGATCAAGACCTCATCCCACTATACCTCTCCAACGCAGTCAGCATCATCCTCCAAAACACGACAGCCCGAGGATCAGCATCACATTGAGACGTAAACCGTCGAAGGGCGCTCTCGAGTACCTTATACCTACCATATACACTCCACCGCTCCAGCAGCACGTGCCCGCACACGCGCGTGTGTACGCTCGCGCTAATGGAATTGTAATTCGCGCGAGAAGGCTCGAGGGGACGCGCTAGTGTATATATACGCGCGCATGTGGCTGCAGGCAGTCGATGTCAATGGGCGAGAGCGCCGCGACGTCTACACGACAATTGGGGGGGGGGGGGATGAGGGGGGTGTACCGGGCCATGTGGCATGATCGCGCGCTCGATTGATCTCCGCCTCGCTGCTGTGTGTGCGACGCGTATACGGTGCTTTGGTCTTGGATGGCAGCGTCTCGGTTTCCCGCGAGGCTGCGCGCTATGGTCTTCTTTAATTTTCGATTATTGACGGTGGTGTGTGGTGTGGGAGGGGGGGGCTATGAGCGTAGCTTTTGGGCGGATTGCTGGATTTGAGATTGAATGTTGGGAGTTAAGAGTGGACTGGGGGAGAGGATCGCTTTGTTTGGTTTTAATGACGATTTTATTGTACGGGGTATTGGGAATTAGGTTGATTGGAAATGAGAGGTCTAGAAGCCAAGAGGAGGATACATTAATTTGTTTTGTTTTTATTTTGAGAAGAACGTGTTTTAAGTTTGAAAATAGTAGTAGTTATCATATAAACTGAAGCAAGTTTAATTAAATAATTTGATTTAAGTTGGTGTTATGACTCTTGACGCTTTAATATGACAATTTTCACTGCTATATTTGTCGGAAACTGTTCTTAACTCAGTTTTCCCGAAAATGTCCCTTGCTAAGTAGTTGATTTTTTACTGAAATAGGAAAGAGCAGAATGAATTTTCGAATAAAATCTCGTATAATATAGGTACAACAGAATATTCATTTACGTACTAAAATTAAAAATTTAAGCAAATAGCAACCGTAATTTAAATTATTTATTGAAATTTACATTGTTTTTGAACATTCTGGCGACGTCTCTATTACAAAGACTAGCACATTTCAGATTTCTCCAAAACACCTAGTTCTTTTCAGAGTCCGTTTATAAAGAACTAGCTCTTTTTAGATTTTCTGCTCAATACAAACACTTTCTTGGATCTTCTAAGAAATATATAGTTATTGTCTAAAATTCTGAAAATTGCTAATTTTCATAAGAGATTGCAGACATAACTAGTGTTTTTCCAGAAACCTAAAATGCGCTAGTCTTTTTAAGAGACGTCAATTGCATCTTGAATTTTGCACTTGAATTTTTCAAGTACTTGTATTTCGATTTTGCAGTTCAGTTTCTAAAAATGAATATTACATTTGTATTTACAGTAAACCCCTCGTTTACATGAAACTCGGATAACACAATATTCGCCCTAACACGAACTCAAATTACAGTCCCGGCACGGTTACATGCGTTATTATGGACACTTTACTCGAATAACACGAACAGTCATCGAATATCAACCCTTGATACATTGAATAATTGAGGAGGGGGTGTATAGAACCTGATAATTCCACTTTTGGTGAAAATTGATTTTATGTGTTATTTCATCGGTATATTGTTCTCTTCACATTTATGGTGTTCCTTTTTATCTAAACTCACCATTCAGCCATTAACAAAGTATGTAAAATACGCTATTTCATTTAAGGAAATAGAAAAAGAATACAGTTTTTCTTGATTTTCTCACAAATAAGAAAAGTGGAATAATCTGGTTTTGTTCCTCCATTCCTCAATTATGCTGATCCTGCCAATGTATCCCAAAATTTTGTTAATTATTTGAACCACATAACAACTGAATTCACTAGAAATAATCAAGTTATAGGATAACACGAACACCCGCATAACAGAACCAAAATCTCGATTCCTGTCAGTTAGTGTTAACGAGGGTTTACTATAGTAACTGACAAGTGAAAAACTTGTAACTACATTTTAGTTACATATAATGGAAGATTTTTTGAAGCAGAATACTAAGAAATTAATCCAACTAAAATTTGTAAATCATGCAAATAATACCAGAAATCTCAATGAATCACTGGAAATTCTGACCCATTTCCATTAATACAAAAAAAACGCATTTTGATGTACGATGCTATTGATTTTTTTCAGTTCTTAAATGTAGTTTAATTAATATACTGCAACTAAAACTTCAAGAATTTTTTTCCCGGTTGCATGAGTCTCTATATATACACACACTAATGATAACTTCCTATAGCATTGCAGCATTACATTATTTAAAACTTATTTTGCACTCTTCCAACATCACGATAAAACACCTACAGCACTCACCAAATAAAGTAAATAAAGAAAATAAAAGAAAAGCGACGGAGCCGGAGAAAAAGGGAAAAAATTAATTCGCGCCCTCCGCCGAAGAATATAATCACTTCGACAAACACAAAGCCTCGCTCACGCTCGACAAGACTCTCTCTCACACTCGGTACCTCAAAAAAGAGAAACTCCTTCTTTCTCTCTCTCTCTCTCTCTCTCTTTTTCTCTCTCATTCATATACACACCACAACGAACACTGCCGTTCTCTCGAAGGGTCGATTCGCCGCTGCGAGAATCAACGACAATTTTCTTTCCTCGCGGGACCCGGCGTGCAAAAACTACACAGGGGCCCGGGTCGGCCGCAGGATAAATGAAGGGTCGTCCGGAGAGATCCGGCCAGATGGAAAAACAGGGGAAAATTGGCGCTGCCCTCGCGCTGCTAGTCTTTTTTCGCTCGCGCTCGAGTCCGCACGGTAGAAAAAATATTGCAGCGTGGGAAGGTGGGAGGAGGAAATAATGCTAATAAACGGAGGAGCTGGAGCTGCGAGCGGGTTTCATTTTCGTGTGTGGTTAATTGCGAGTATGCGCGGACGAGAGAAGGAGAGAAGAATGTGATTTTATGGAAATTTTACGGGATGGCGGTGGTGCGGGGTCGGGATAGTGGGTCCGGGGTAACGAAGCTCTTTGTTTCTTCTTTATTGTCGTTTTAGAAAAGTTTAAGTTTGTTTTATGTTATTAGGATTGGGTGTGTTATGGATAATTAAGATATATTAAGATTGTTATTAAATTTAAGAATTAACATCGTAATTGTTTTTGAAATAACGACAATAGTACGATGGATACGGTGTATTTTAAAAGCAAAGATTTTTCGTATTTTTAGTCCTTTTTAAGATGAAGATTAATTGATTAAACCAAAATTAGTACAGCTAAGTATAAACTTAAATTATATTTATTGACCTCCTCAAGCTCAACAATTTTTTTGTTAAAAACAAAACTACTCCTACTTAATCTTTTCTACGTAATGGTGAATTATCTTATAATCATTTCTTAAATCTCATTGAATAAGTGCAAATGATATGAGTGGCTAAAAAACAGGAAAGATTTCTTTTCTCAAAATACTTTATTGAAAAACAAGTAGTAGAAACAGTTCGACAAAGCAGAAGGTTGCCGTCCAACAGTGTGCAAAGCGACGCACTGATGAGTGGCGTAACAGAACCAGAGAATCCCATTATTAATAACAATTGATTATATGGTTTTTGCATAGCAATTTATTGATTTCTTTCTAATTTTTACATTTTTTTTCCTAAACTAGATATTATTAAAACTGAGTCATTAAATCAATAATCCAATAACGTTATTTCATATGAACTAATAGAAAAAGGTTCCAGTTTTTCTTAATTTTCTCAGAAATAATCCTTTTAGACCCTGTGTCCATTAAAGTGGACATACTTGAAAGATAGAAAAATAATTATTCCATGGTCAGAACGGTATTTTGAACCTCGGTATAATAGATCTTAATTGACATACTGTGTATGAGAAATATTTGTATATACATGTATATACATATGTAAGTGCATAGATACACATGAAAATGTTGAAGACACAAACATTTTTGTTCAAACCACTCAACTTTCTTATTTAGATCATAAAAGATCAAAATACCTACACTAGACAAAGTGGCATACCATAGTCATACTTAATTCAGATCCGAAAGGATTGAAGAAAGTGGAACTCCCGCTTTGGCCCGTCACCCCTCACGTAACTTACCTATCCTAATTCCTATTTCATTATACTCAATTTCTGACAAATATACAAAGCCTATCAGCAGTCCAACGAACCTCGTACAAAAGCGATTAGCCAGAATCCTAACCTATCGCAAACTCCTACAACACAATCGAGTCGTCATCCCATCCCAACGAAATCAACTCACCCAACGAGCAAATCCTCCACCGCTATCAATTCAATCAATCGCACCAATAAAAAAAGAAACAATTCCACGCCACCCTAGACATCCCTGAAAAAAAGGACAATAACCAGGGACCTCCTGTATGTATACGTACACCCCCTCGGATCTGCGCGCGCGCGCGTCAAACCGCCGAAGCAAGTGGCGTGCGCCGGCACGCGCTGGCGTTAATCGTCCCGCGAGAACGCACAGCCAGCAGACCCTCCACCCTTCGATCGAGTCAAGTGCTGCCGGGCGCCCGCGCGGAGGTCGAGGGGTTGCGTGTATAGTGTGCAGTGGCGAGGGATGACTGGTTCTCTAGGGCTATATGCGCACGCTCGGAATAGGGAAAACATTTACTGGTGCGGCCGGTGGGATGCGAGGAGGCTTGTTAGGATATGTGAAGGGAAAATTGAATTTTCGGAAGATGGGGGGATGGGAAGTTTTTGAATGGTTGTGGTAGGTGTATCTGTGGACTTTTTTTTTAATTTTTTGGATATCTACGTCTGATTGGATTAATGTGCACAGTTTTTTATGCGTTGAATTGTCTCTGTCAATAATTTTGAAGTTTATTCTTTTTATACTTACGATTCGACATTTTGATTGAGTTTTTTGTAAATTCAAAATGTTCCTTGTGTATGAGAAATTAATGGGTTTACCTTTAATGTTGTGCAGACATTTGTTACAAAATTTTAAATTAATTGTATATTACATTTAAAACTATTCATTATTTAGAAACATTATTCTAAATATATTCTTAATTTAAAAAATTGAAGAATATTATTAAAATGAGTCGATAAAAATGTTATCAATAAATGCTTAAAATAATTAATTTTTTTTAATTATATAATCATTTTAATTGCATTGTAACCAGTCCTTAAATAAGTAAGAAAGCATTGCATGAATGAATTAATAATTTAAGAAAGTATACTAAAAATTTAGACAATCTCCCTTGAACTCCTACTCAGCCTAGAAATTCAAACGTCAGAAATCCAATACAAAACAAAAAGCACAAACAAACCACTAACACCAAAAAGAAAAAAGCCCAAACAAAACCCCAATAAAAAGAGCACCTGACACTGCAAACATACACGAAGAACTCACGGCGGAGCATCCAGACTAAAACAGAAATTCCACCTAGACCTCGCAAGCACCAAGCTACCACCATCTCTGCGCAGTCAGAATTAAAGCGAGACGCAGGATAGCGCTCTCTCTCTCTCTCTCTCTCTCTCTCTCTCACTCCCAGAGAAGGACGAGAGAGAGAACGAAAACGGCGCGCACGGCTCGATACACAGGGGGCCCAGCTCCGTGTACCCGTGTTCTCTCCCCCGCCCTCTCTCTCTCTCTTTCTCCCTGCGTCACGGTAATTGCGCGCTCTCGCTCTATGTAGATCCACTTACAGTGATTAAAAACTGTCCTGCTGAGCATCATCTCTCCTCGGCGCGGAGCGGCGGCCCGCCGAGCTCCCCCACGGAGCGCGCGCGCGCAGCACACTGGGATGGGGATGAGCTCCGCGAGAGCTGTGCAATTTTAGCTGGCGCTGTGTGCTGGTCTCGCTACTTCCTTCTTGACTATGGCTTGCTCGTTTGCCTAGTGGTGGAGGATGGTATGGGGGAGAGGAAGAGGCGATTCTAATTATAGGGGGATAGGTAGGAAATGGGATGTACTGGCGTTTAGAGAAGAATTTTTTTGTCATTTTGAAAAAGTTTCAGTGTATGAGGTGGTATTTTTGAAGCATTTGAGTATTTGTAGAAATGGTCTATTTGAATACGAAGGATTGTCTGCTCGATTGTGTTCGTTTGATTTGAATATAAATTTATTTAGACTACTTGAGGATAATATTTATGATTGTAGAAATTATTCTTTTTTATTATTATTATTAACTCATTAAAGCCGATAGCTAAACCAGCTTCGCTAGCAAATCAACTACGGGTGGTTGCATATTAGCAGCATGAAAGAACTTTAATGTCAAATAGACATTGTTAAAATAATTGTTTATAGCGAATTTGTTTAAACAATTGTTTTCAAAAGTAGTTTTCAGGAGAAATTAATAGCGCCACTTGATTCGAGGGGAAAAATTACTACGAAAACATGTAATCACATGTGCACAAAAGTTAATTATTCTTTTATAAAATAATTATAAACAATTATATCCAGTCTGTACTCGCTACAGCAAACTGCTAAACTAGCAATTCTGACTCAAAAGGCGTTTCATTTTGAAGTTGTAAGAACCTTTTTGAGACAAAAGAATTAACTATCATATTAGAATACTTTGCTGTTATAAATACTTGTATAAAGGTATTTGAGCACTACAAAAATAATTTTTTTACATACTTGATCAGTAGGTGACTATGGTTAGTTTTTAAAATAGTTATTACGAATTATTTACGTATAAAGATATTTTTGTAGCAACTTTCAAAAGATAGTTTATACCAAAAGTATTTAAGCGCTTCAAAATTTTTTTTTACATACTTAATTATAGTAATAAATACTTTAAAAAGTAAAGTAAATATTTGCAAGAGGAATAATCTTGAATATAACTTGCTAAAAGGAAAATTATTGTGGATAGAAATGTTTCTTATATAAAAATCAAAATAAAACATTTTGATTCAAAAAGAATCTTCTGCTACAAATATTCCACAAGGTTTAATACAAAATTATCCTGCTTGAATTAAAATAATTCCTTTTGGTTTTATAGGGAAAGATTCGATTCACAAAAGATAGTGTAATATCAGAAGGTATACCAAAGTATTAACACATTCAACAAAATATCTCAATCTAATTAAAGAAATTCAAATATTATGACGTTTTATTTTTCAAATACCTTCTAATGAAAATCAACTGCAATCCGCATGCAAAATATCAAAACTCGTGGAACGAAAGCAAATTCATCTCTCCATCACCTCTAATCCCCAACTCTCACATCCTCTCCAAGTGACAAACAAAATGCTCCAGACTCTAAAGAAAAGGAAGAAGAAGAGCACCGACAACAAGAAAGACATAAAGAAATCGCATCCAATCGTGCAAGAAAGCATGCCCTGCAACTCTCCCGTTCTCCCAACACGCGCTTGGCAATCGTCTCGATTGGCGCGTCGGCCTAAAGCACGTTAAAGTCGCATCCTGTGCTCTCTCTCTCTCTCTCTCTCTCTCTCGCCCTCTCTCTCTCTTCCCTTAATTGGATTGATATCACCCGTTCGAGACTCGCTGCTGCTGCTACTGCTGTTACTGCTGCTCCATTGAAATCTGGCGCGCTGCCGGCCAATTTGTTAATTGCGCTCTCGCGTCGCGTTCCCTCCCCGGATGACGAGGCTCCTCGCGTTCTGGGTCACAAGGGCCTCGGATTTCCTTTTTTTGGGGGGAGGATTGGCGAAGCTGCGCTCTTTGTTTTTCGGAAGCTCGAGGCGTTGTTTTTGGCGCGAAGTTTATTGGAGGAGTAGTGATGATAGTGAGTGGATGATGCTTGAGAGGGAGAATGGGTGGATGAGCTTTTTAGTGTGGAGATGGATTTGTATAAGAAGGAATTGGCTTCTTCCGGTTGGATCTTGGTGTGAATTCAGCACTTTAACTCACATTGTTACTACGTTTACTTGCAAGTACTCTCAAAATTAGCGAATGAGTTTAGTGAGTCAATTTTGCCTAAAAGTGAACACAGAAAATATGCTACATTGGGTAGCATACTTACAAATAAAATTAATTGTCTGTCGTAAAATTCAAAATTGCAACAAAACAAAGTAATGGGGTAAATTCCAAGAAATAAGATTTTTTTAAATTCTTTTCATGATAACTTGTATTAGAACACAAACACAATTTGTCGTATACTAGATTAATTATTAAAATTTAATTCATTAGTCGATTAGTCGACCTCTAAAAATCATATTTCATGATTGTTTTTCCTTTAATTAATAAATTATTCTATTTTCAGGTTCATACTTTTAGATGGTCTACTTTGACAGTTTCGCATTGAAAAATGAAATTATATGAAATCGAAATAAAAAAAGTAATTTTGGTGAAAAATCTATTTAGCAAACATGGATTTGAAGAATTATAGTAATTATAACAGGTTCAGTACTATAACAATGTACTAAAGTTTGTTTCTTTAAACGTTAACTTGGACAATTTGAAAAATAATATTTTGCATACTTACAGCAGTATTATAACTAAATTTATAATTTATTATTTATTTGGGTACCATGGAATAAAACTTCAAATTAAAAGAGATCAAAAGAAACTGAATTTATCAGCAGGAACAATTTATTAAAAAAATCATCGTACAAATGTGCGTTACTTATGTAGTACTGAATTTTTTAAGTTATATCAATGACAATTATTAATTAATAAATTAATTGAAGTTTTCATAACTTATTGATTTGCATACAATCTATTTCTGTCAAGTAAAAGAATAACTTACATGAAAGACATTTAAAATGCAATTCAATTTTTTATATGAATCAATGAGACAATATAAGCTCCATGCCAGTGAAGAAAAACATTGATATTAATTTTTTTCTTTTATTTTTAGTACGATTATTCTCTTTCTCGTTTCTTATGGATATCTTTTCCGGAGTCGCAGAATGCGATTGTACTTAATCTGTACTTTTCTAGGCACAGCAGTTTTATAATTTACATCCTTATTTCTCCAAAAAATGATTTAATTTATAAATACATTTTAATTACATCGTCATAATAATCAAACCTGTGAAACCTACTACATTTTCACAAAATAAACAAATCACTTCCATGCAAATGAATTCATAACAAACTACATAAATTAAATAGATAATTGGCACCTCTTGCATAAACCACGCTCCGCTCACATCAACCATCGAAACTCTCTTCGCGCTCGTCAATTCACCTCACACACACACACACGCGTGCATGCACCGCGCGTCGGCTCTCGCGACACTCATGACTTCGTAACGCTCCTCCTAACTCCCGGGCGCGCTTGCATTCGGAAATATAAGGCTGATTAATCATAGATTCCCGCGAAAGTCACACTTGCTCGCCGCCGATCGCTCATGAGCCTCCGCCGCCGCCTGCACCTCTTGAATAATGCCACCGAAATCGTCGCGTGTGTGTGTGTACGTCGCAGCGTCGGTGGTGTGTGGCAGGTTCGGAGCCTAATCGAATTAAGCACCCGCGGCCCCCGGAACAGATGTAGCCAGCGTGCTAGTGGAGGTTTAATAAGCGGGGCGCGAGCGAGCGCTCGGAGGCTTTTGGTGTACCAGCGAGAGCGTGATAAGCTGTCATCTTGCTGAATGCGCGCGACCCTGAATATTTAGCGGGTCGATGGGTGAATGCGCGTGTGTGGGGGGGTTGGCGTGGGTATGGGTGAATGGAGATTCAAAGTGTTGTGAAATTTTTGTTTGATGGGGTGTTGCGGATTTTGATTGGGTTCGTTGTATCTTGTGTAATGGATGAGCGCGTTTAAGGAGGTCCAATAGACGAGAATTGGCTTCTAACTATAATTTGCTTGAAAATAATGGACTTGAATAATTATAAAACAATTATTGAGTACGAGGAACACGCTAAGACCTAAACATTATTATAAAATAATTCATGTGTAAGCGGAAAAAGTTAAATAATTATACGATTGTGTAAGTTATTGACGTATAAGCAATATATTTTTACCCATACACATGAATTATTATGTAATTATTTTTCGGTTTATACCGTGTTTTTATTATTGATAAATATCAAAGGAGCTAAATAAGACAACTGACAAAAAATACGAAATAATAAAATGTACTCAACTAACTTTTTAAATTACTTTTGTAGCGAATAATTTTAGTGACAAGATAATTTATGTTAAAAACTTTTTCTTTATATTTCGTAAAATCCGCTTATGTTACATGAAAGATAATTCTACGTTCGAAATAAGATCCTCCGAAACAGGATATATGACTGGTACAGGTGATTTTCTCGAAACTATCAAACGGAAACGAAAAAGTTAAAAAGGTTATTGATCATTATCGCATATTCCAGAATTATATTTATCAATTATCTAATATTTAAAACAAAGATTGAGTTTGCGACATCGGTTTACAATAACTGTATTTATATTTTATAGCGACTTAACTTATAGGTGTATACCATATTTATATTATTATATTTTCAAAGGAAATCTGAAATAGTATTATTTTTACCGAAAAGTTAATGCATTCCATGTAATTAATGACTATAAACTGCGCATTCGATAATCGTTAATGACTTCACGTTAAAGCAGAAAAAGATGTTGGGAAGGAATGGTGTCTCTTTCTACACCCACAGTGTTATGAGCCCAATCGCGAATTATTCAAAAGGTTATATCTTATTTTATTTAGTATTTTCATTTAAATAAGACTTATATAATAATAATTTTGCTTCCTCAAGGAGAAAGCTTTGTAATCGTAAAAAAAAGTTTTGCTAAAAACGTGTTAGCAACATGTTTTGAGACATAAGGCGTCAAAATACACTACTTTTAGAAATAGTCTGTATGGATGTGTGTATGTGTGTGTGTGGATGTGTGTGTGTGTGAGTGTGTGTGTGTGTGTGTGACAAAATTCCTTAATTAAATCGATTGGTCAGGACCTGTATTTGAGAAAGCATTCTGCTAAGGCAGTTAGCAGCGGTCTTTTATCAATTAGATCTAACTTTTTTCGTTTTAAAATGAAGATTCAGAATTCAAAAGAAATTTCACGATACATCGACTTGTTTTTGTTTTATAGCAATTTTTCGATTTTTCGAATTCTGAGTTTTAGATTTCAGTTTTCATTTTTTGTATATTAGAAATATTATGATGAATCTATTGTAAATTCATTTAAAAAAAGCATAAAATTACCTATCTTTTAGTACCGTAAATTTTGGATCTTTTTTTTCTCCTAAATAATTTTTAGAATAAAGAAAACATGACTACACGGAGGGAAATGGTCTAGTAAAAATTACTATTTCGTACGGTAATGGCGGGACTTAGTTGCACAATCGCAATAATTACTTTGATTTTAGTAGTGAATGCTACATTAAAAGCAGTTATCGAGGCAGTTATTGCTATTTATTTATTAGTATGTAATAGCGAGTGTAAGATAATCTGCTAAATAAGTATAGTAAATAGAGTGTATAGTATAGTGTTGTTTTAGTTATTTTTCTATTTTTCAATTTTTAGATTTTTGAGTTTTACGTTTTTTTTATTTTAAAAATACTATCTTGAATTCAGTGTAATTTTTAGAAAATCATATTGATTTCTCACTACAGAATTAAATAGAATAAATAATTTCATATTAGAACAATTTATAAAGTTTGAGAAAGCTAAGTGCCAATGAATTGGCTGCAGCTTTTTTATTATTTAAATCAGAATTATCATTACGGTAAATATAAGTTATGTCCATTCCTGAGTTTCCCATCTAAGCTACGATTGTAATAGACCGAGATTCCTCGCAAACATATCTTTCTCTTTCTAACATTCGGTCATCTCTAGCGACCGAAATGCGCAGTCTATACAGTTATTAAGTCTATGATGCATCCAAACTTCTAATCAAATTAATAGAAAACGTAACTTTCTTATTTCACAAACTCACGACACACCACTCAGCTAGGTATAAATCAATACCATCAATTACGTTCTCATCATCCGAAATCCTGCCCAGAAAATCCTAAGCAACCATTAACACATACACGGAAAACGAACGTACAGCAAATTCCCTTATTGAAACCTTCTGCATCGCCCTACATGATACAATAAAGGGTTCGTACAAGTCGGACAACAACGGCTCGGAAATAAAAAGGGATGAACGACGCATCGCTGCGTTCAAGAATCGGAAAAAGGTATAAATCCGTGCGCGGCCAGTCAAATGAGTAAACAACTGTATACACGGAGAAACGGTGGAAATCGCCCAGCGGTCGGTCCGACAGGCCCGGAATTCCTGATGAGCTCGAAGCGTGCGCCAGACTCCAGAGAACGCATACCGATAAGCCTTTCGCTTCGGGACATGTGCTTCTCGATTGTGTGTTAGTGGCCTGCAGCGTATGTTGCGATTGGATTGGATTTTGCGGCCGCTGCTTTCTCCCTTTCTGCGATTTTCTTTGATTTGGGGTTATATGTTGAATTTCGTTGTATTTAGATTGGAATTCTTGTTATTCGTAATTTTTAGGAAATGTTTCAGTTCTGGTTATAATACAGTGCAGGGCATATATGTGCAGATTATCTGCGATGCAAACAAATTAAACTATATAACACAAATTTTATGTAATTATGTTTCTTTTGGTAGAGTTTTTATAATCCAAATCTTTTGAAGTACCTTTGTTACGTGTAATGCAGTACATATTTACATTAACCGCAGTTTTATTCACTTTAGTCGACAATAAATTCAAATAATGATAAGGCTCCCTAACATTTTACTTAAAGACTTCCCTCGTGAAAATAAATTTGTCAGAATTTTGCTGAATTTGTCAGAAGTATGAATTCTGAGTGTTATTCCAATTTGACGACTAATGCTGACTAATTATGAAAAATTCTGGCAAATTCTGACAGAATTCGTCAGAATTAGACGTAAAATTGAAACAAATGTCTTAATTCTGGTAAATTCTGCAGAATTCTGACAAATTTATTTAACCAGGATTCATGAACAAACATTACAACAAGAATCATTTCAAACGCAAGTCTAAAATCGTTACAATCACATCCTGAAAGGTTTTGTAACATTTTTTACGTTTTATACCTTTATCAAGTTTTGCAGATTTATATAATATTTCTCGAAAAAGTACTGCTACTCTGCTTTTTAAAAATCACAAAAAAGATGAATTTTCCAGCTTTAACATACGCTTTCTAACATCTCGAAGAGATTTATTTAGAAACAGTAATTAACCTTGTAACATTACGAAAAACGATCAATATGAAATGTTCGTAATACTTAGGGCTAATGTCTAATCTACTGACACTGTTACAACTTTTGTCACTATCACATAATATTACGAAAACTTAAATATAACATTATTTGTAGGTATGAAAAAACTCATAATAAACAAAATACTGTACGAAATATTAGAAGAATACATCATTTTAATTTCAATAATAGATCTATCACTCCTTTAAAAACTGTATCGAATACTGAGGCTAGCTTCTTACTGATATTTTAATAATGTTTAACTAATGCATATACTACAAATGCAATTTTGAATATTAATGAATTAACTATAAATTATCATCGTGGAACATTTTAAGGTGGAACTCCAGTGATTTTTAAAAAATCTCTTCCTTTCGTCCAATAATATTAAAAATTCGGTAACTTTCTTTGTTATGATGAAGAAGGTTGTAAAAAAATGTTGAGAATTTTTCACTAAAATTTTTTTATTAGTTATTGGAGAAAATAAACATTTTTGTAATAAAAACAAGGGTTTTTAGAATAGTTCTTTGCGCATACGAATTTAACGAATTCTATTTTAAAAAATTCTAGGATATTTTTCAACTTAAAATGAACAGAAGTTAATATTTTTGAAATTGTTTAAACTCAATTAATGCTCTAAAATAAATCAAACGTTTTTTGAACTTAAAAAACATAAAAAATTGTATGTCTCAACAGTTACAATGGATGAATAAAACATTTACCATAAAAATACCTAAAAACAAAATATTAATTTCTTTTCACAATACTTTAACCGATATTTTCTGGAAGTTTCAAAAATATCTATGGGCATGGGTTGCGCAAACAACTTCTTGAAGGTAGAAAAGTAAGTTTCGAGAAAGGCGCGTTTAAAGTTTTAATTTGGTATGCTATCCAATGTTAATTGTTTCACTCAACTGGCTATAACTTTGGTATAACAAAGAGTTTTGACATCCAGCAGATCTCAAAATGTTCATAAAACTGTAAACATAAAAAATATGTAATAAAAAAATTTCGATTTTTTGGTAAAAAATCACTGGAGTTCCCCCTTAAATACAATAAATATAGAGATGTCAGTTGTTGAGCAGATTTTCTTGAAGGTGTCAGTTTTGATGAAATTCAATAACCTTTTTAAGTATTTTTAGCTTTAAGAAATTTTATTTGTTGTAAAAAATACAAATAAATAATACATTAACTCAACAAAATAGTAAAGATTTTACTAAAGTAAATAAAATATCTGCCTAAAAGCAACCTACAAGGTGTCAGTAATTGGAGCACTCACCCTACACCTACCATCCCTCACATACACGCCCACACCATCAGGCCTCAACCTGCACCACCCTATACGCACACACGGCGCTCTCGTGCAGCGCGTGCAAACTGCGCTCTCTCCGTACCATCCGATCCGATCCTTAGTCCTTAGTACACTGCGCTCGGATCCTCGCACACAATGCGGCGCACGATCAGCAGCCCAGACTCGGGCAGATGTTGCGGCGTTTGCTTTGTATGTGCGCGCGCTGGATCCTCTCCTCGCCGCACGATTAAATATTTATCCGTCATCGCCGGGGACATCTGTCGCGCGACTGCTCTCTCTCTCTCTCTCTCTCTCTTTCTCTCCTTCGGCTTGTATTTCCATTCTTACGTGTGTACGCTCGCCTGCAGCGTATTTGTTCAACATTAACGCGCCGCGGGAGGCGCGAGCTGTGGATTGTGCCGTATATAGGTAGTCGAATAGCTGTGCACGAAAATTGGGAGGAGTGAGTATGTGTATGTGTGTATGTATGCTTAGGCGCGAGGGTGGAAGGAAAATTCGGCTGTCGGACTTGCGGATCTGTCGATGAAGACGTCGCAGGTTTCGGTGATGCAACGTGGGGGATGGTTGGGGTTGGGGTGGCGATCGCGTAACAACTGTCAGTTGTTTTCGGCTTATTTTGTACTGTTGGAAAAGAATTGCGCTGCATGTGTGATTTGATTGTTTATTGTTTGACGATGATTTGTTAATGATTTTCGTTGGATTTGTAAAATTGAATTTTCGACATTTTGATCTTACAAAATTTACTTATTAAGTGTGAATTCATTAATTATCTCAATCAAGTTATAAGTATGCAACAATTATAAAGTAAAATGTAATTAAAATGTCGTAAGAATGTGTAAAAAAGTATATTATACAATATCTCGAAAATAAGATTCTAAAGAAAAACTCAAACGTGCTATGAATATATTATTGAACTAAAAAGATGAAAACTTTTGCTTTGCGATTTCACAATTTCATTTTACATTTAATAATGAGTTATTGTAATTTCATTTATAAGTATTTATAAATCAGGGAGTTTTTATAATATTCATTCTAATTCAGATATAAGATCATCCAGCTTCTATTTTTAGTCATATTAAATAAAGTAAAATTGTATTTAATACGTTTCTGAAAACATTATTTCCTTCTTGTTACTAACAGTGTTGCTGAAAACAATTGAAAAATACTTTATTCATTTTAATTTAATCTTTTTATTTTTGAGATATTACAGAAATTGTGTATTAGAAAAAAAATACTGCTGCCAATTCATTGGCACTTAGCTTCCTGAAACTAAATTAATTGTTCCAATATGAAATTCTTTATTCTAATAAATTAATTTTAAATTGTTATATCTGTTTCTAATTAATAGCTCCAAAAGCTGTGATTTTTTATCATTTATGGTTTGACAAAAGATAATTTTTTACTAAAATTACAGAACGATAGGTAATAACCCTTTTCACAGCTTTTTTTTCTCTATACGTAATTTATTAAAATTATTTAAATATTTAAAATAAATATTATCAGATATTAGTACGTAGATTCACTGAAATCCAATCATCTAAAATTTTGTGAACGATTTGCCATCATAGGCTTCCGAGATATAACCGTTTTTAACTAAATATGACTTTATCCGTGTATAAGAAAAGAAGGGTATTTCATAATATCAATAGAAAAGTTATAAAAAATACCTACCGATACAAGACGCTCAATCAGTCAAGAGTTCGATTGTCGGTGAAATTCTCCAGAATTTTTTCTTCGAGCGTTTCTTGGAGAAACGATCTTCGACTACGTAATTTGTTTTGATCAAAAGTTTCTGAGACGCTTGTAAGTAAGTGATGGTTTTCGTTCGACCGACATCTCATAACACAACAAATAAGTATATAAAATACAAATATAAAATACAAAATCACATATACATTGTGACATATTGGAGTCCCAAAAAAGAGGGAACACATGGCCATTAAATACAAAGAAAGGAATAATTAGTCAATCATATTATTTCTAAAATACAAAAATAATTTACCTTATCGATCTCAAAATATCGTAAAATATCGCAAAATAAAGAAATCATTGTAAAACAAAAATGGATCTAAATCTCAAAATTTCTTTTCAATTCAGAATCTCTATTAAAAGACTAAGACGGTGAGCCTCGGGTTGCAAAAAATGACCGCGCCGTTCTCGAGATATAAAGGATAACAAAAAATAAAAAAAAAACATATCTTCAAATAACTCTGAATGTAAAGGCCGTTATAATCTAGACTTAAAATAATGTCTAACAGTCTTAGTAGATAGTAAAAAGCTACCTTTGTGAAAATTTTCAGAAGGAATAATGACATTTTACACAAGTTAACCTTCGCCAAAAAGAAAATGATTTTTTTTAAAAAAATTATTTTTTCCTCGAAAAAGAAAAATAATTAATGCTTCAAAGTTATACAAAATATTTGTATTCATATTCCTAAGCACCTCAAATTTAAAAAAAAATTTATTATGTTATATTTCCCAGATATCACCGTTTAAACAAAACTCGACGTTTTCGTGTATAACAGAAAAAAGAAAGTAACTTATTTAATATTTTGGATCGAAAAAGATTATTCTCGGTAATTTTATTCTCTTTAAAATGCATAAAAAATGAATCGATGATATTATTTCAAACGTCGAAAGAAACATCGAAAATCAATAAATATTTTTTTACAGCCCTCTTCCTTACAAAGAAAGAAAATCATTGAGTGCTGAAACATTAATTTTGAGCGTTAATGTTCAGAGTAATATTTATCCACACACACACATACACAAGGACGCACGCACGCACGCACGCACGCACGCACGCATGCACACACACACATATGCACGCACACGCACGCACGCTCGCACACACACACACCCCTTATGAAAAAAACCTGCAAGAGACCTGGAGGATTTCATGCATGGTTTTCGTATTGTTTTCCTGCAGGAATTTTTCTAGAATGGGAAATTGTTTATAATATTGTTGAAAACGATAAAATAAGTGAAAAATGTGTCTATGTTAAGTGTTACCATCCAGATGATAACACCAAATCTCAGGGATTGAGCTTCTTAGATAAAAAATATTTGTTTATTTAATAATTTGATAAATAAACATTAAGAAGCTTATTCCCTGAGTTTTGGTGTTATCATCTGGATGGTAATACCTAAAATAGGTACATTCTTCACTTATTTTATTGTTTTCAACAATTTTATAAACAATTTCCCATTCTAGAAAAATCCCTGCAGGAAATCCTTGAGGAATTTCTGCAGGTTTTTTTCATAACGGACACACATACGCACGCACATGCATACACGCACGTACGCACGCACACACACACATACACACACTCACACCCATACCCATACACATGCACACTCACACGCACGCACGCACGCACGCATGTTCGCACACACACACACATACACAAACATTCATACAGACTTTTTCTAAAAATAGTGTATTTTGACTCCTTATGTCTCACAAAGCTTCCTCCATAAGGAAGAAATTATTATACGTAACTTACAAATAAGTAAAAGTTGGTTGGATATACATTATACATACAGTACAAGTGTAGGTACAATGAAACGAAGGTATATTGTATCCGACCTAACTAACCTACCAATTGGTTATACATCGCGACGGTCTTTTAACAGTGACTGTTTCTGAATTTGACCACTAGCCGTTTTTTCACAATTCCCAGACTTTTACTGTAATCTAGTAATAAAATTCATGTAAAATTAGTTTCGCTGCTGAGAAAACAAACACAAATACACACTTACACTCACACATACATGCACGCGCGCACGCACGCACACACATACACACACACTCACACCTACATTATACATATACGCTGCACACTTCCGATATAACAACTGATTTTAAAAAAGTATAAAGAATAATTCACATAATTGAGAATATTGTCTCAAAATGTCCCAATTATTTAAAACTATCATTGAATCATACTGTCATCAAGTTGGCATTTATATGCTCATAGATTCAACTTTGTAGCTGATAAAAAAGTAGTTGAACATTGATTTCAAGATTTTATCGTAACAGACAGACAGACAGACAATCATGTCAAGTTAAATAAAAGCATTTAACCCAAATTGACTGACGCATTTCCATTTCAAAGCTATTTCCGTATCGATAAATTTGCAATTCTTCCAACTCTAAAGCTCGCTTTTTCCCCACCTCAAATCCGTATTTTTCACAAAAAAGTACCTCGCACATTCCACCAATCCTCGCTCCCCCACAAAAATCCACCCCATAACGTCCTTCTGCACAGCCTCCACCCTCACTGCACCCATCTATCCACCTGCTCTCTCTCTTCTGATACAGCGCCAAACACGAGACCCTATTATATAAACTCGAACTCCGCGCGCATAACGCAACCTGACTCTACCTACACCCATATGTACAGTTCATATATATGCATGAGCAGCCGTGGTCCGCCGCCGGATGATCGTCGGGCGCCCAAAGACCCGTGCACAGAAGCTGCAGCTTCGGTTTCGGCTTCGTTGCGGTCGGCTGTGCCGCGCGCATACCAGTTGTTAGTACGCCGGCCCCGCGGGCCTATGCGGAGGGGGAGGATTTCGCTTTGAGTGTTTTCAATCGGAATGACGAATGCGCGAGCGGGCCGTAAATACTTGGGCAAACACGCTGCGCCGAGCGGACGTGATGCGAATATATACGGTTGAGAGTGTGAGTATGTGTTGTAGGCGGTGATTGAGCTTGAATTTTTCGAAATTTGTCTTTGTGATTTTTCGCCTGCGGGGGTTTTGTTTCGGGGTTGCGCTGAGCATTGGAGATTCATGAGGATTCATTTTGGGTGTATAGAGAAATAATGCTTGTTGGGATTGTTAAATGATTTTTTAGATTGTTTGATTGAGTTATTCGAGTCGGTTTGTCATTTAGTTAAATGTAGGTAATGTGAAGCGAACTTGGGGTTTTCAGCAGTATTTTTTAAGATTTTTGCTACGAACGTTAGGAGAGAATCGGTTAATGTGGCGCATTTTATGTTCATTATCTAATATCTACTAAATAATTGCTGAAATCAATCATAAAATGTACTAAATGTTAGTTAAGCATGTTCACTTTTGTAGAGGCTAACTCAGTTTTTGCTTGAAGAACGGGCTAACTCGTTTTGCGCTTGAAGAACGGGTTAACTCAGAAATCGCGCAAAGAAGAGCTATTTAAACTAATTTTTTTCGCGTTTAATTTTGTAATAGACAATAATAAAAAATAGGAAAATTTATTTTTTCATAGAACACATATTTTCCTTTTTTTTATTGTCTATTACAAAATTAAACGCGAGAAATAATTAGTTAAAGTAACCTTTCTTGACGCAATTTCTGAGTTATCCCGTTCTTCAAGCGCAAACCGAGTTAGCTCGTTCTTTAAGCGAAAACTGAGTTAGCCTCTTGTACATGCGTTTCCCGAAATAACCTCTTGTATTGTTCCACTCAACCGTCAATATTAGAATATATGACTATAGGAGCCATTCACATAATTACGTAATGCTTCTAGGGGGCGAAAATGCGTCAGGGGGGGGGGTGGTATATCGTTACGTCACGCTATACATATTGAAAAAATATTATGAATAAAACCGACTTGAAAAGATAACACTCGAAAATGTAAAAATATAATCCTCTTTTTTATTAATTACATTAAGAATATTTATTAACTTTTTTTATAAATTACAATATTGGAGATCGGCTCAAAAATCAAACATTTCGATTAAGGAAAAATACGCAAGTTGAATGTGATTTCGAATTCTCTAATAAAATCCCACTACTAGCCTAATTATTTTATGAAATCACTACTAGATCACTCTCGTTTAAATCAATGAAAAATAATTGTGTATCTCAGTTGAGGTACTCCCGAGTAATCTCTGTATATACATAAAAAGAACGTAACATTTTATAGGTAAGATTTTGTAATTACACAAATAATTTTTTTTAAGTAAGTAGAGTCTATTGCTCGGTATTATATTAAATTGAAAAATAATCTATTTTTGACTCCACGAGCTTTACCGAAATTTTACCTCACTCATTTTTGCTTTCAACTCACGAAGTACAATACATATTAAAAATAAAAATCGTTTAACTGATTATTGTGACAATGAAAGTTATTTTCCTGTCTAACTAATTTCGTCTAGTGATTTGTTCCCTACAGTAAAATAGATATTTTTCAATAAACATATTATCGTAGAGTAGGGTATCTTTGGTCATCGAGATAGCATTCATTCTAAATCAATTTTCATCGGATATACAAGTTGCTATGAATACACACGCGCACACACGCACGCATGCACACACGGGATTCCTCAAGGCATAAAACATGTTTATACGTTAAAAGAAAAACACAAAAAATGTTACTATCACAAATCGATTAAAAAGGATTATATATAATTTAATAATAATTTTCTAATAAACTGCCGGATCTCCGAGAAAAGAAATTGGATCTAAGGTTTTAACCAGGCTCTCTAATTATAGGCAGGGTGCGTGAATACATACAATGATACACATACATGACTTTCTCACCACTATAGTTCTTATTTTGGACGCGCTCCTATAATAAATGCATACACCACTTTGTCGCCACTGTTACGTCGACTGCTTTGTGCACCCAGCCTATATTACATGCTGCGATTCCTCGCACGCTGATACTCACTTATATTCATGTTTATAATTAACACTTTGGCGACTGACAATGCATAAAAAAAACTAATTGTACCCTGGTAGAAAATTATTTAGTTTTATCAAGGCCTTTATTATTTACCATGGCAAACTAAATATATCTAGATAGTTCTAGATTATTTTCAACCCGGGTATTTGGATTCGGATCCTGTCAACTTTTTGTATTCATACTGTTGTATGGAAGAAGTAAACATCCGATAAATATGGTTGATTATGGTTTCCATAATACACAATAACGTCGATTGTTAAAACGCGCGCTGCCTATATATGGGTCATGCTGCCTCGATAATCACAACCTCTTCTCAAATGTAGTTGCGATTATAATGGATTTTAATATTAACAATTAATTTAGTACACACGATCACTTCCAGTTCGCTACCCCAATAACTGAATATCACAAATTCATAGCAAATTTACAGCAAACTTACAGCAATCGTCAAAACCGGACGCAGTATTGCATCAAATTGCTGTCAATCCACTTCCGTTATTGTTGGTTGGTTATTGGGTTACTGATCATTTTTGGTTCGATAGTAATCCACTTCTGAGTTAGCATAGTTGGTAAAGTATGTATAAAGTAATAAAGAGAACTGTGGCAACAACGCAACAAAACCAAACAAACGGCGAATCAAACCGATTAGTACCCCTGAATCCAAGCTACTTAATACAATAGAAAATCTCACTACCCATTGTCTACCAGTCTCCCCAAACAATCCACCCAACGCCACCAAGCCCATCTAAGCTGCATCGATCCACCCAGAATCCAATAAAAATACACCTACAAACGGAAACATCCGCGTACATCAGCTCGTGCAACCTCCGACCTCCGACAGACGGAAGAGTCGATAAAAATCCAATAGTCGCCGCCCCGTTGCCGCTGTTTGCCGATGTCCACACGGCACGAGGCCAATCACGTTCGTCACGCTCTGTCTGCGCGTGTGTGTACATCCTCTCTCGTTGGTGTGGCGCACTATTGCTGTGCAGCGGACCGTGGATCGCGCGCGTGGTCGTTAGCTACTGGCGAGATGAGAGGGGGATGATGAGCTACTCGCGAGGCTCGTTTGAAAGTTAACGCTGAATTATTAACGCGAGGTCTGCTGTGGTGCGAGTTTAGGAGTTTGGCTGCGTGTGGATGTGTGAATTATTTTGGATGGTAGCTGAGGTGAGGATACGTGTGGAGAATTTGGGCTTTTGAAGTTGAACGTGTGTGGATTTATGTAGAGATACGGTGAGTGTTTTTTATTCAATGACGAGTGAAAGTCAATTCAAAATTAGAATTTCTCACCTTGAGTTTTACTGAATATTATTAGCAAATTTCTTTGCTTTCAGTATTGAAGTAATTAACCAATTTTTAATGTTTCTAACATATATTTATAAAATGTTTAGAACGAAATCTCACGGGATGACAATAAGATTTCATACCAATTATTTCTGATACAATGATAAATTACTTGATTACTGAGGGCAAGTAAATTTAGATTTCATCTAAACATAAGTATTTATTTTCATTGTAGTCATTATTCGATCGATGTAGGTAAAGTTTAAACTTGCACCCCTGTTATGTTAAAAATCTCCAGGTCGATTTCTTGTTGGATGCTCACCTGATATTCCAGCTGGAATCCACCTGAATTTGAGTAGATTCTAGCTGGATTGGCTAGAATATTAAGCGGACATTTTCTACATTTTCTTTTGGATTACCTGTAAATCGCCTTCTTTTACCCAAAATTCAGTTAGAAATAAGACCTGAATTTTCAACTGCAAATCAACTTATCGAAATCCAATAAAATCTAGTTAGAGTCGAGTTCAATTCAAGTGGATTTTAGGTAGAATTTAAGTGGAAATCCTTCTGGAAATACGTTTACTGATTTTAACAGTGATACCCCCATTAATTTATTACTTTTCACCACACTGCGCGTAAAGTGCTGACTGTACGCCCTCTCAGCAGGCCGTACAGTACCGCATGGACTGCCTAGGGAATAAAGTGACTTGCGCATGCGCGATGCGCCTTTTTCCGCTCTCGACTGCGTCTCGAGCGGTAAAACAGCGCGTCGCGCGTACACAAGTCACTTTACTTCTAGGCAGAGCATGGGGTACTGTACGGCCTGCTGAGATGCGTACAGTCATTTCTTTACGGGGGTGTGGTGAAAAGTAGTATACGCACCTCTGGAGTACAGTAGGCAAGCATGCACTGTGTGAAATGCCGACCTCGCTTCGCTCGGTCGGCAACGTCACACAGTGCGTACATTGCCCACTTTACTCCCTCGATGCATAATGTACTATAA
This sequence comes from Gastracanthus pulcherrimus, assembly GCA_949152435.1. Lineage (NCBI taxonomy): Eukaryota > Metazoa > Arthropoda > Insecta > Hymenoptera > Pteromalidae > Gastracanthus > Gastracanthus pulcherrimus. The sequence goes on along the minus strand of OX424574.1, from coordinate 21,694,920 downwards.
ATGATTAACTTTTTCTTATGCCAAAAGCTTCAGGAATCTATTTGTGAAGTCGGTGGAGAGATAACTGAGTCATAAAAAGGTGTATATTCTGAATGTATTTACTGCATCAAAACGTAAAATTTTAATAATTATTCTAAATTTAGTAATTGATATCCTATGTTACCTCCCTCAGCATATTTATCTAAATATTTAAATAGAGTTGTTTCTCATAAGCAAAAAGACAAACATATTTGTTCATTTTGCCTTTGCACTTTTAATCATAACTTTTGATCTACCTAACTATAAAAGGTTTGTGATCTCGCAATTTAAAGTTTACGTCCTCCCAACCATATTATTACGCTGAACTTTAAGTCTAGTTTTAAAGAAAATTATTGTAAATTGTCGAAATAGAGTATAGTAAAAATGAACAGACAAACAACCTTTATCTTTAAAAAAGGAAAAACACAATAAAGGTAAATACTAAGAATCGAAGCACACACATTCATCATGCGCAGGAGTAACAGCATCGTCCGATGAAAAAGAGCATCGTAGATAGAGAGAAACAGAGAGCGAGAGAGAGAGAGAGAGAGAGAGACATAGAGAGAGAGAGAGATGAGAGAGAGATGAGAGAGAGATGAGAGAGAGAGATGAGAGAGAGATGAGAGAGAGAGATGAGAGAGATGTGAGAGAGAGAGAGAGAGATGAGAGAGAGAGAGCCAAAAAGGGCCTCTGCCGCCAGCAACTGCGCGATTTCGCGTGCCGCTGCACCACACGCGATGTGTAGGTATAGCACACGAATGAGGCGGACGGGCGAGAGCTAAAGCAAACACAAATCCGCTGCTTTAACATGCAGGTCAGCGAGCGAGCGGATGTTTCGTTTGTTTTATTTGTTAAATATTTCATTTGCTGGACACGACCGAGCCAAGCCCGGCCCGGCCCAGCCGAGTCCAGTCAGGGACGCTCTCGGCGCCAATTACGCAAGCGCCATTGCAGAGACAGAGAGGGAATAGAGAGAGAGAGAGAGAGAGAGAGGTTCGCGATAACGAGGGGGGTGATTTTATCTCTGTCTTTGGCTCTTGCGCTCCGGTGCTTTTGTAGGGAAAAAGGGAGAGTATACATAGGGAAGAGCAGAGGAAAAAAGTTTCGTGCGCCTTTTCCTTTTTTTATTGATGTATGTGCTTACGATGTAACAGCAGGTGAAAGTCGCGGCGTTGAGCTTCGTTTTTTATATTCTTTTAGACTGGGATTGTGATTGACATCATTACTCTGCTCATTGTTGATGAAATATTTTTATAATAATTCTTTATATTTTATCAAATTATGTAGTTATTTAAATGTTTTGTGACAGTAAAATATCTGCAGAATACTTGAACGATTCTTGTATGGTATTATTGCTACAGATATATGTACATACTGGCATTACAGTAGCTTTGCTAACAAGGTGATGAAATTATTGGAGATTATTAAGTTAGGCTCTGTCAATTATTTAAGAGATGTGTTGGATGTATATTTTAGTATTATATGTGGCGGTATACTTTATGAAATCGATGCTAACACCTGTGATTTATGCAGCATTTCTGATATTATTGAAATTCAAGGATATTAATTATTAAAGAAATTCTCTAGACGTATGGTTTAATAATTTATTTTAAAACTGCTTTAAAGTTGTCTCATAATTAAGTAAAGTCTACATGAAGGAAATAATGATTAATTATATAGGTATTTAAAGTTCAATTAGCTGGAATTTAAATTTAACTTTAAGCAGCTAAAATTTTCAATAATTATATAAAATAATAATTTTTATATTAAAAAAGTGATTCTCTTGTACTGCTAAAAATAAGGGAAGAATTTTCAACAGCTAATCTTAAAATTATATCGTGAACGTGATGCCAAAACGATTTAGCTATATTCAGTAATATTTAATTAAAGTATTTAATAATAATTAAGTGTTTTTACATGATTATAATGTACTTTAGTGTAATGAGTGATTTCTTCTTATTAAACTGTATACAAAAAAAAGAAATATATAAAAGGTTAGTTATCAATATTATCAGATTATTATTATATTATAATATATAATTAATATTCAGTTTCGAGTATTGATGAACATTATCTGACCATATGAGAAAAGAATAACGACACGCGTAGCCAAAAGTGGGTTTAATTGCTCTTAAATCTGAAATTTTACGCGTCTGTTGGTTTTCATATATTGTAAATGTCTTAAACCAATAGAGTTCGTATCATGTAATATCCTTTTATTATTATCTTACAATGTATAATAATATGGTGTCAGAAGTGGGATTAGAATAATGAGTATAAAAAACTACAAACAATGTCAATCATTCCCTTTTACTTAGAAATGTTTCATATATTTTAAATTCCTCAAACAAATGGAGAAATTCCTATTAACTAACAACATTTTATTATTATCTCACGATCGATGCCCAATACGATGAATAACGCGTTTCAGTTTTCCGTAAGAAAGACACTATTTCACTTACACGTTTATTTTGTTAAAAACTGCAATCTATTAGTCTTCGCATGAGGCGTCGACATAATATAGTGTAAAAAGTGGGCTTCGACCTACGTTTTAACAATAATTATAAACTTCAATACAATGAAAACTATCAAAACTACAAACAATTCACCCCCCTTTTCATGTAATTCCAGGTCTGGTTCCAGAACCGGCGCGCCAAGTTTCGCAAACAGGAACGCCTGGCCCAGCAAAAGTCTACCTCCTCGCAGTCCACCAATTCGAGCATCGACGGCACCACTGCCAGCAGCAACAACGCGCCCAGTCCCCTGTCCAACAGTGTAAAAGCCGAGGGTCGCTCGCCTCGAAGTCCAGCTTCGCCGCCGACCTCCAACCCCGAGGTCAAGCCCATCGGCGCCAACCAGCAGAACCTGTTGACCGTCAAACAGCACCAGCAGCAGCAACAGCAGCAACAGCAACAACACCAGCAGCAGCAGCAACAGCAGCAGCAGCAGCAGCAGCAACACGCGGATTCGCACGCGAATGACAACGCGGCAAACAACGCCGCTAATGGACGACTGGCGGCGGCGGCTGCAGCTGCCGGGGCCTGGGGCTCCTGCAGTCCGCGGCCCTTCTCGTCCGCCCTGTCGCCGTACTTGCTCGATCCTTTGCCGCTGAAGACCGCGAATCTCTATTGAAGGGACGGGTTTTGGGGTGGATGGGTGTTGGATTGAAGTAGCCAGCCTGGGTTAGATCTTGAAAATTAAGGTAAATGCTGAGGCCTCGGTAGAATTTTTGCTTTGAAGTTAGATCTTCAACATTTTTTTCGGGAATATTATAAGACCTTGTGATCTTTTTTGTTTAATTTAGTAAGGTGAATTGTCGGATTTAGTTAAATTAGTTTAGTTAAATTTAGTTAAATCGACATTCTCTGGATTACTAAAATCCAAGTGTTAAATTTAACGTTTATCTAGCAAGCGTCTGCGGAGTCAAGGAATCGATCTGAAATTTGTAGAGATCTTTATTGCATGTATACTTTGAATCCGACAAAAAAATAAAAATTTCAAGTTTCAGTTCAAATATCATTCGATTAATGCTAAGTTTATGGGTAAAATGTCATTCTCATCCATTTTCATTTTCAGCTAATCCGAGGTAATGATTGTAATAAAGGTTTTTTTTTACAATTTTAGATTAATTCGTTAGCTCGTAGACGGTGATCATTGATGTTAAAACTTTGCAGAGTTATAATCAGAAGTAAAAGATCCATCTTAGGAACAAAGGCTTATGAGATCAAACTACATGTACTGGGATTCATTTTTAGGTATCAGGAAGCATCTTCCAAATCCTACTTGAAATCCATCTCCCGGAAACCTTGTTAATAATTCAGAACATTGTAAGCTAAGTAATTCAGTTTATGAACATCACAATTTTGAAAATATTCATAAGGTATCATATTTTATCTAAGGAAATTTGTATGCGTATAGCTTCAAAGAAAAAATTGTAGCTAGGCCTTAAACAATTAGGTTCATTTTCAAGATTTAAACTAGGCTGCACCCTTAAGTAAATGATCTTTTCAAGTGAAACGATGGGCTATTGCGTGGATAATTATGGGAATCTCTTTTTCAAGTACGTTGGGACTGTTCACATGATAGGACTGATAAAGTGTCTGGATTTGTATACAAAGAGGTTTAACTCAATCCAAGATTTAGTAGGCTATTTTGTGACAGGCTTGTTTCACTCAAAAGATCATTCTTTTAAGTATGATACTTTGAATGTTTTAGCGAATACATTTACTTGCATAAATTTGTGGATCTGCTTAAGATTTCAAACAAAAAGTAATATTGATTCTTTCTCATATATATATCATTTATATTTTCAACTTTAATTTTTTATATTCTTCAAACCTTCTTTAAATTAAAAAAGGGAAGAATCGGTCGAGTTATGATATATTTGTCAGGTAAAGAGTTGAATTTATTTTGACTCCAAGATATAGTGAAATTATTCGTTAAAATGCTTCAGTATCTGATTCAACAAGGCTTTGAAATGATAAGACCGGAAAGCACATCCGAGATTGTATATATAGTCAAGTCGTTTTCGTTGCTGTACCGAGTGAGGATTCGCGCTGAGGGGAACCTAGATTTCGACGTTTTTGTACATTTTATTTATAAATTATTTAATTTCTGTGATATATTAATTCTCATTCCACTTAATGGATGTTTAATTACGTTTATCAGAAAAAATTTATTTTATTAGCGGTATTCATTAGAAACTACTTAATTATTTATTCATATAATTATAATAGTAATTCAAAACTGGAATAGAACAAATTAATTTTAACCAATTGTTTTGATTTTTAAATCATTTTATCTACGAATCTAATTATTCTATTTTGATACTCTGAATCAATTAAAAAAAATTAGTTTGAATTTACAATTTATATTTAATTTTTTTGACGGACCTGAAATTGACTAAACATAATTAAATATCCATTCATTTATTAATTAAATCATCTTTTCTTTCCTGGAAATCGTATTATTGTAAGTAAATTTGTACATATTGAACGTATATTATAATTTAAAAGTTTTTGTCATTTTTATTATATTTAAGTTTAGCAAAAATTATAAGCACTTAATAAAATAAAATTTAAGGCACTGAAAACAACGTTTTTGCTAAACTTAATTTTATAACAAAGGAGAAATATTGTATATTAAAAAAACTCATGTATTTTAGTAAACTGCAAATATATTTACGACAGTTCCTTGTTTTTATAGTTGATTTTAAAGAATTAAACGCATGATAAAATTAATTGACATTTAGGTAAGTTTCACTGTAATTGTAGGCCTCTTTTTTACGTAAAGAAAAGAAAAGCTTAGCTCACGCTTTGACAAGATTGTAATTCCTTCCATGTATAAAAACTGTATAATATATTACTGCACCATAAAAAGAAATTACCAAAACAAAATTTTTACCACGACTGTATGTCCGTTAATAAATATATTGCGTATCCATTAAAATATCTTAAAGAAATAGTCTAAAGCTGTATAATACATAATAAAAATTCCAGATTTCAAGAACTGTATACAATATTTTTCTTTAAATGGTTACGATTCGGTACGCCAAAACATTGTAGTTAGTAAATTTTCATTTTACTTTATAAAACGTTTACGATAACACCAATACACTTAATCATTTATTTATTTACATATGTTAACATTTTTACATAATTACAACCTTTGTCTACCGAATTTACAGCCAAATATAATCAACCGTCTTCAACAAAATCATCGCAATTAATTTAATAGAATTTTACTGTTACGTTAGATATCTATTTTTGTAATATCCTTATAATGATAAGTTCATCCATGTATAAAACTAAGGATGCATCAAGCAGCCAAACAGCTTGTATCAACAGTATTCACGTCCAAAGTGCCAAATTTTGTCGCTAGAACACGTTATACATAAGCAAATGGTTTAATTTCTCTCGGTGCGAATCCAAAAGTGATGCGTGCAATAAGATAAAAAAAGCAAGGGCGACGTTCTCAAGAGCTAAGGTTAATTATTATTAAGTATATCATTATGTGTGACTGGAACTTGTACAGTTGTTGCTATAAATATATGAAATTAGTGTTTTACACCATAATCCTTTTTCTCTTGACCCATCCATCATTATATTCAAAGCATTTGAAAGATTTCATATAATTAAATTAATTTCCATTTTTATCATTTTAATTATATAATATTTTATATCTATTATCAGTATAAATGGTCATATGTAGGTGATCTATATATTTTGTATAACATATAAGACGAATAATTTTATTGAAATAGAAGAGCTAATATTTCATTTTCTTATTTAAAATACATACAAAATGTAAAGCAAAGACGTTCATTTAAAATACTTAAATAATAATGTTATTACCGTAGAAGATATTACAATACATTCATAATAGTAAAACCATTAAACTGGATCAGGTAAATATGTACTCAAATAAAAAGACACATTTTGTTTTCTCTTTTTTTGTTGGTATATTTATTTAAAATAAATCAATTCTCAATCTTAGTCGCAGTTACATGAAATTACGCTCTCGGATGAGATGATATACGTACAGTGCAGTTACGAGTGTAAATTATATTATAACGATCTATCAATTAAAGAAGAGGGGTGCGTAACGGCAACAACATCAACGTTCGAAGACTCTCGAACTCTTTCTTATCGCTGGCCTTGTTCACCGACCGCAACGACGAAGCAACAACAGAAAATGTCGCCGAGAAAATCGCGATGCACGAATCGCAAACAGTGAAACAAAGCTGCACCGATTCTCGCGCTACTTTTCTGGAATATATTCTCGTTTACTTGAATGAAGATTGTCGAATGAGCTTTCGAGGATGATACATCGAAATGGGCAAGAAATTTGAGGGAAGAAATAGCGAAAAATCGATGAACACCGGCGCGATCCCGCGATTCTCTCGGCCCTTCGTCGCGCACTGCTGAATGACACGGAAACTTATTCTCGATCGCCGCGAACTATCGTAATCTTTTGCCATACGAGAGAGAACGCGAAGAAATTTCCCACCAGTCGGTTATAAAAAGTCGAGCTTCGAAAAAAAAGTTCGTAAGTCGTAATTTTTTCGGTTTAATTGCGTTGCCGACTACGACGAGTAAACGAAAAAGAGGGGGATCGTAAGAATGAGGGTTTCTAAAAGAGAAACGAAAAAGTAAAAGTAATGTAATGGGGTAAATGATTAGAAAAATCGAAAGTATAATAAAAAGGAAGAGCGCGATGAATGCGGCGCGTGAAGACTGAAAAAATAGGGATGATGATTTGTTATTGATGTCATTGTGCGAGAAGACAAGAAGCCGGGCGATAAACGAAAAATTTTGGCGTATGATTTGATTGCGGCATTTCTTCTCTCGTCGTCTTTGCGTCGTCGTCTTCGTCGATTATAAGAATCGCGAGGCTCCTTCGATTCTGCGAAATCGCGAAAAGCGAAGTCGAGCCCGAAATTGTCTTTTTTTGTCGATTCGATGATAAATACAACAGTTCCCTGTAGAAAAAATCCCGTAGAACTTACGGAAAGAGTACATGCAAAATATTTAATCGTAACCCACATTCATCGTAATTGAGAAAGTCTTAAGAATTAGAAGAAGAAAGCATAATTTCATAAAGATTAAGATAAGCGCGTTTCTTAATAGATAAATATTTCAGTGAACATCGCGATTTTTTCAGAATCTCACGGAGGACGTTCATTTAAAATCTTTTTTAAAAGTCCAATATCTTCGCGAAACATCAAACTTTAATATCCACCCGAATATTTAATAGTCGAAACGCCTTATCCTAGCTTAAAATAATTCTACGTAATATATAATTCATAGTAAAAGAATTTCTCATATACCTAGTATCTCGTCTTTCCGCGCAAATCTGTACCATAGGTTCTACCAGATTTCTTAAATAGAGTTATTCGTACAATATATAAAGATCTCGGATCAATTGTATATATATAAGGTCGTTCGTTAGTTAAACTTCTCTTTTTTACCACATTATAACGTATTATATGAGATTAAAATTTCAATACATAACATACTCCTCCTCAACCCTTAGATAAAAACCGTTTCGTGCGTGTCTTACTCTTTATTATATCTCCCCTTCTCTCTTAATTCTGCATTTTGCATTATACCGTCTCTCTCTATATATCTTATTTAACAAAGTGGATGTATTTAATATGTGAATCGTTATAGAGAGTAGGATCTTATATCGGTGGGAATAAAATGGGGAACAGGTCGAAAGGGCGGGGGTCATAGGGGGTATGTATATAATTATTTATATATAATGAGTAAAATACAGTGTTTCTTTTCATCTTCTTTCGCGATTCTTACGTCGCGAGGTCGCTCGAGTTCGTCAACGTAGCCTATTATATGCGTATCCTAAGTACATAATGGTGTGTGCGTGTGTGGGTGCGTGTCGACCAAAAGTTATCTCGTCTCCCATCTTGACTTCAAATATATATGTATATCTGCGTAACTTGGTTTTACTATTCTTGGGTCTCTGTCATTGGTGAACGATTGTCCTGCCGATTTAGCAAGATCGTCGAGGTACTTTACTTGTACACTGAGAAATCCAAACCGTAATATCTTACGATATCCAAACGATTTAATTTGACACAAATCTATAAATCAAGCATTTAATTATGACTTTTTAATATTACTTTTCAAAGCTACGATATCATTTTGCCAGTGTACAATTGTTAGGTATTGGTCATTCGTTGATGCTGTTGAAATCTATTTTATGAGATCATTGGAAATACAAGCATAATATACGCAAGATTTCACGAAACCTAACTGGTCTCGTTGATCAGTTTCAGCATCGAGTCCTAAAACTCATTCGATACACCCACGATCGTCACCAAATCGACAGGAGAGCCGTTTTCATCATCAGTCATTCTCCAGCAGCATTCGAGAGTACAACTATAATCATCGTACGCTCTTAAAAACTTCTTTGAATCCCGTCTTCAATCTCAGTTGATATTTTCCAAACTGACGGGACTCGTTTCTCGTGTTTCTTCGTTTCAAGTGTAAATATATATATAGGTACAGGTGGGGATGAAGGTATGTTGGAAAATAATTAGGATGTTGCTTAAAAGTAAGAAAATTAAGTTTTTAAGTGTACTAGGTAGAATAACATAAAGAAATCAGATCATATGTTTTCTTTTTTTTTTAAATAATCAGTTCAAAAGTTCGTACATGTTTAAATTTTCTGAATTTTGGATATATATGGTATACACTGAAAATGTAGCAACATTACTTAATTGAATAAAGTAAATATTTATTATATTTAAGAATGCTTCTCTTATATTAAATAAATATTTACCCAGATCTAGACATTTTCCCCAGCGTAGATATTTATTTTAATTTCTGTTTAAATGAAAAAAGAAAGGAAAAATACGATCCAATTTGTTTTCCCACAATCTATCGAAACATGAACCAGAATAAAAGCAAAAGAAAGAATAATCTTGCAACATCCTAATCGATCGTGGACGGGGTGTATGCGGGAATAAAGACATAGATATCAGTGTGCGGACGTAGTCTCCGTCGTGTCCGAGTGACCGGTGTTCGCGATCGCGAGTTAGATCGTCGGGGCCGTTCTTTTAGGCCATCGTGAGGGTGCCCGCGCCCATGCCGAAGCCCACGCCCTTGGGGCCGAAGTTCCTGCCGTAGCAGCCGCGGCAGTAGATGTCGCCGTCGGGTCCGTCGTTGAGATTCGTCGAGTCGAGGGAGCGATGGCAGGAGCCGCAGCTGAAGCACCTCTTGTGCCAGACGCGATTCTTCGAGATCATCTGCTCGGCCGCGTAGACAGGGTAGCCGCAGCGCGAGCAGCCGTGGCCGTCGTTGCGCTTCTGGCCGAGATCGGGCTTCGAGTCCATGCTGAAACGAGAAGGAGATCGTGCGGTGGTGAAGAGCTTGGTTGTTTGTGATGGTTAGTGTGCAGGTTTTTGTAGGTTTCGTGCAGAGTTGTGTGAGATTTACGGCTGATTCGAGGCTCGAATTCATAGATGAGACATAACCTCAAACTTAATTTCAATTTCAATTAGTTACTTGATTGCAGTAGCACATACCTTGATCATTTCCAAGATTTTGGCTGAGTAAAACCATGCCAGGACAACAAATTATGATCAAGATATGCTACTCCAGATGACAAGTTGAGATTGAGTTTGAAGTCTCGTTTATTAATTCCAGCGTGAGTTTGATACTAATGATTATTCGCAATTATCCATTATACAATGCAAATAAAAAACAATCTATGGACTTAAAGAAATCTCTTATCACAAGAAGAATAACATTGAATAACTAGGAGGAACATTATTGTAAACTGAAACTATTTCCGTTATCTTCTTGAATTGATTATTTGTTGAATAGAGGTAGGTATATATATATATGAAATGATTTATTTTAATAGAAAAAGTTCGGTTCATTAGTATTTTCCTGCTAGCAGTGTTTATTAAAAATTATTATTCTTCGTTCAAATGGGTGCAAGAATTTGATAATTCATAACTCTTAGAGAAATTTAATCAGGTGTCTGATTGATATGTAAGAAATTTGAAAGTTGAAGTTACTCTTTAATACTACTTTTCATTCGGAAAAATGGTTTCTTGAAACTGGAATACTAGTAGTGAATATGATGTTAAAAGCTTGGTTAGAAAACAATTGAAGTAACTAAAGTTATCGCCTTTTAATCTCAAATCGTTGCTTTGATTAAGAAACTGTTAGGTATTAAAATAAAATGATAAATTATGCTTAGAAACATTTTCCATTATACATTAACAAGAACACTCACATCCAATTGTAGAGTTGCTCTACAAGAAGTATCATAATCATAAAAATTGTAATTATCCGTATTTAAAAAATCTTGTAACATATTAATTACAGAACAAATGCACATAATTTTACACATACTAGTTTCAGACATTAAATAATGTAACAAAATCAAGTGATTATAAAAAAACGTGTTTTCGAGTAAGTTTCTTAGACCATTTCAATTCTTTTGCCTTACAATTAAGTGAAAACTACCAAAAGGAACACCTGACCAAGCTTTTTTGGATATTCCACATATCTAGAAAAGTATTATTAAAACCACACAATATTATAATACATAACGACAACGGGTGATATTGTACGAGGGTAGTTCAATAAGTCTTTAGAATGACCAACAGATGGCGCGCGAATCGCTCCAAATCATCTGTTTTCAGTCAGCACCACTCCCGACTAGATATATGGTGCAGTCACAGTCCACATCTTCTGAGTTTACGTGTTTTTATAGCATACTAACCTCAAAATGCCAACTTTATTGTCGATTTTGAGGTTGTTGTGCTATAAAATATCGTATGAGACTGTTGTGGGAGGTGTTTTTCTACCTTGCTCGATTTTCTCACTCGCTTCGCTCGTGCGAAAACCCTCGAGCAAGATAGAAAACCATCTCCCACAACAGTGTCATAATATACTATTATAACCAATTGAAAAAAAAAAATTGCTTGTTAAGAAAAATGGAAAAAAACGAGTTCAGAGCGGTAATTAAACATTTTCATTTAAAGGGTTTAACTCCATATGAGATAAAAAATGAATTGGACTCAGTTCATGGCACATCTGCCCCTGCCTTAGCAACGGTTTATAACTGGGTAAATGAATTTAAGCGTGGTCGTACATCAATAAGTGACGAACCACGTTCAGGAAGGCCCGTAGAAGCAACTACTCCCGAAATCATCAATAAAATCCACGATATGGTGTTGAAGGATAGAAGATTAAAAGTGCGTGAGTTAGCTGAGGCCACAAGGATATCTATAGGTGCAGTTGTTTCAATTCTACATGAAAAATTAGGCATGAAAAAGCTATCGGCAAGATGGGTGCCGCGTTTGCTCTCAGCTGAGAATAAACGCAATAGAGTGGTCGCCTCTGAGGCTCTTTTGGCGCGCATAAGTCGGAATCCTGAGGAATTTTTTCGTCGATTTGTGACTGTGGATGAAACATGGATACACCACTACACTCCTGAGACAAAGGAACAATCCAAACAGTGGATTTCCACAGGCGAACCAGCTCCAAAGAAGGCAAAGACCGTAAAGTCAGCTGGTAAGGTTATGGCTACAGTTTTTTGGGATGCACGTGGAATTATACTTATTGACTACTTGGAAAAGGGTAAAACAATTACTGGTGAGTATTATGCATCATTATTAGAGCAGCTGAAAGAAGAAATTAAAAAAAAACGACCACATTTGGCGAGAAAAAAATTCTCTTTCATCACGACAACGCCCGAGTTCACACATGCTTCGTTTCAATGGCTAAAATTGAAGAACTAAAATTCGAATTGGTCGAACACCCACCGTATTCACCAGATTTAGCCCCCAGTGACTTTTTCTTATTTCCAAACTTGAAAAAATGGCTCGGTGGACAGAGATTTACGGACAACGTAGACGTCATTGCCTCTGTAAGTGCTTATTTTGAGGAACTTCCGAAAACGCACTTTTCGGAAGGATTAAAAAAACTTAAAAAGCGATTGACCAAGTGTATAGAGCTCCAAGGAGATTATGTTGAAAAATAAAAAAAAATTTACCCAAAAAAAATTGTTTTTATACTTTATTCTAAAGACTTATTGAACTACCCTCGTAATACGATCTTATATCTGAAATCAATACGCGCGACAAAACACAACGTATAATTTTACAACGTAATTTCACTACGTAGTTTTATTACTTAATTTTTCACCAGGTATCTCGAATACCGACACAAAACTACAAAAAAGCACAAAAGCAAAGTACAAAGCTACAAAACTCACTACGAGGGCGCGTGGTCGGTGTCGGTGGAGATGAGGGTCGGCGTGTGTCCGAATCCAAAGCCCTTGGGCCCGAAGAGCTTGCCGTAGCAGGCGCGACAGTGGATCTCCTTGTCGGGGCCGTCGCAGGCGAGCATCGAGTCGAGGGGCCTGTGGCACTCGGAGCAGTTGAAGCACTTCTTGTGCCACATCGTGCCCTTGGCGAGCTGCTGCTCGGCGGCGAAGACCATGCCACCGCAGCGCGGGCAGCCCTGGCCAGCCGGAGCCTTGATCGACGTCGTGTCCGGATTGTAGAACGGACGGCTGCTCGAGATCTCGTCCTCACTGCGGGTGTGGATAATACGTGGCGTGGATTAGGCATTGATTGATTTTCGATTGGTCTTGTTTCATTGTACGTGACTGATTTGCAAAATATCGGGACTTTTTGGTGTAATGTCGGATGGATCTTAAATTTCTTAGAATTTGAGAAAAGTGGAACTATCTGGTTTTGTTCCGCCACTCATATAATAATGTAATAGTTTGATGTTTGTACATATTCGTTTATATTATTCATGTATTTTTATTGTTAAAAAGTTAAAACAACCGGGAAGCAACAATATTTATATAAGTAAAGATATGTATAAGGACTTTAGACTATTTTCGACTTGACAAGTAAAGAAGGAAAAAATCATAATATTTTGCAAAAAATTTTTTTAAGACTGTGACACAAACTTTCTTTAGGAGTTCAAATTGTTTCGATTGAATAATAAGTTTTCAATGCCTTTTTACTTATATTTTAATTAAATAAATACTTTGTTTGCTCTAAAATTAAACTGAACTTCACTAAATTTAAATAACACGTAGAGTTAAAGATCTATTTGGCATTTATTTATTAACATATTAAATACTAAATCAATTTTTCGATTTGCTATTTTATTCACATATCACATTTTTAGATTATATGCTCACTGTTAAATCTTTTATTTCCAAACGTTTTTATTTAAATTAAATTTATAAGCTGCTAAGCTGAAATTTTGCATACCCACTACTCATTGTGGTTGACAATTTAATGTGATGCAATACTATTTTAGAAATATATAAATAAGTGTCAAATATTATTTTATTATTATTTTATTCTATCTATTATGTATTTCTAATTATCTTACTAAATATTTTGGAGAAATATGTCTTTTTACATATTTACACGAGAATGTACTCTTAATATCTACTGTAATAAGTAAATTTATTCTGATTATACATTAAATTCAATAAATAATATACTTATTATCAAGAACCTTCTACATAGCCTTTTTTCAAGCTGTTTTTTAATCAGTCATAAGTTTTAATTAAGTAACAAGATATAAAAGGACATTGAAAAAAATCCAAATATTTGCTTTAGACCTTGACTACAGATAAAATCCAAACAATACCACTATGCAAAAAGAGTTCATGAAAAATTCAAAAGCATCTACGTAAATCTTTTAAGAAGTCTCGTTGAATAACGATATTGTTTCGATTATATATAAAGGTCCATAAATTCTGTTTAATTGGATTGTACTGTCAATGTAACTAAATAGAAAACTTATATCTTATAACCATATCTTAAATATTAAAATGAATTTATTTAATCCAGCCACCTAATTTATTAATTATCATATGTATGTATATAAACTTAGAATCTTCCAATAATCTCTCAATTATATAATCTGACTAATGAATAGTTAATATCGTTGAATAACTGTGTCATTTAACATACGTATTTGAATTCAACTATAAAATTTTTCACGTCATTACATGTATTTGTGACACCTAATAAAAGTCAATATAATAAACACGTTTAAGAAAAAGCTTTGGCCATTTTTAAGGATTAAATGACAAACAAATACTGTTTTTTCTAAACTTATTAAATAAATTATATTATTAAAATATATTTGTTTTATACTTAAAAGAACACGTTTTATCAATTGAAAGTAAAGTGAGCAAAATGTCTTGCACGAGCAGCTACATTCTAATTGAACGAACGAAACTGTCTATTGGTGCTGCAACTAAACTTTGGTATTTATTTCACAGCTATACTGCTTTGCCGCAACAATCATACAATAGCAATGGCAGCCATAATATAGCTACAGCAGCAATATGTACGATTGCTCGCGACACACCGGTATAGCTGTCATGGAAATCTAAAAGTATTGATTATGAGAATTATTTTTCTTAGTGAATTTAAAGATTATTATATTGCTCTTTAGTCATTCCCTCGAAGTCCATATAAAATGGATATAAAATGTTTTCTGTACATAATGTAATTGACCAGCCTACTTGAAAGTTTGTTTTGGATTTGTTGGTCAATTTCTCATGTACATTGTACATAGATCATTTTCAACTTGACAGATTTTCACCCAATTTTAACTAAAAACCATTATCAATTTATGAACATATATTTATTTCTATTAAAATATTGTAAAAAATTTTGTTTTAATATATGGGTGATTATGTTGCCGTAATTGACGTATTTTGCGTCCAGACTTCTAAGGCAATTATATAGACTATCACGATGATTAGAACAAACTTTACAACTTCGTATACAGAGCTTCCCCTTAACCCCAGCCAAAAAGAAACCAACAATCCAAAAGATAAAGCGCAACACTCACGTGAGGCCGTCGGTCTGCAGGAATCCGGAGCCGCATGCGAATCCGTAACCGTGGGGTCCCCACCTCTTGCCGTAGCAGGTCTTGCAGTAGACGTCCTTGTCCGGGCCGTCGCAGGCGATGATCGAGTCGAGGGTCTTGGTGCAGTCGTGACACTTGAAGCACTTCCTGTGCCACTCGCGGCTCTTGGCCAGCACCTGCTCGGCGGCGAAGACGACGCCGCCGCAGCGCGGACAGCCCTTGCCAGGTGGCGCCTGGATCGCCGCCGTGTCTATCAGGGTGGTGCGCGGTGCCGCGTCGCTGTTGGGGTGGCGGAGGTAGAGAGAGAGGAACGATCGTCGATCAAACGGGCGATGATATGCTCGATTTGTTTATTTTTTTTCGTTTGTTTGAGGTTGGGAAGATAAGGTGGATGCGACTGACTGTCGATTCTTTTTTTCTTTTAAATTTGCTGGTTGTTTGATTTGATTTATCGGTGTTTGTTGGTTTGAAGAAGTGACCAGATTTTCGAATAATATTGAAGTTATAGGGTATTTTGATTTTTATGAATCGAAGAGATATATTGGCAAAAAGCGTGTCATATTTCTGGGAAATGAATCTTGATGAGGTTTTGAGAGGTGCTTTGTGGGACTTGGAAATGAAGCCCATCACCTATAATTTAATCCTATATTAGGTATTTGTTTTCAACGATAAATTTACTGAGTAACCGTTATTTTAGTAAAAAAGATTATATCGCTTATTCTATCAATATGATTATAGATTTACTACAAAATTACCCGAATAAAAATGAAAAAAGAAGAAAAAAGCTTGAATGCGAGACTTTTAACGTTTAAAAATATTAATTCGTTCTGAAACTACTAACGATAAAAAATAGTCACATAATATACATGAATTTTTTAATCTTTGCGATTCTGTGAATTTTCGAGTATTTTTCCACTATCTTTAACTGATGATAACTTTAAAAAGAATTGATATTTTGTAACGTTATACGTCTTAAATTAAAGCTCTTTCTGCTTGCTTTCATACTCTTTTGGGTCATTTATTTTAGTGCGAGTGCATGTAGAGATATAATTTGATAGACAGGTGCCTTCTTTTCACTAAAATAACACACATTTTAGGTTTAATAGCATATAGCTTACATACAAGGGCCTCGGTGATCAAATTAAAGGTGGTGGATTTTTACTTTCAGCTACCAGAAAACAGCTTCTAGAACCTCGTCAAAACCTTTTTCCCAGAGGTATGATACATTTCTTGTTGGAAAAATTATATAGTAAATTTACCTTTTTTGTTTGTACGTTAGGGATATCCTGAACGAAAAATACATTTAACTGAATCGAAATCTTGTACTATTCTAATAACAAACTGAATTTCAGTTGAGCTTACGTAATTTAAATTCTTCTATATATTTATAAAATATTTATGTTTATTTGATAATTTTTACTATCAATGTGGCTGACGTTATTACAATAAAGTAATTTTGAAAGAAAATCGAGAATGTATATTGCCAATGTATATGCATAAAAAACAGTAAAAGTAATATTTACAATAATATATTCTTCTCTTCATTTCTTTACATTATCTGTGTTTAGGTCCTTTTTGTTTTAAAACTCAAGAACTCTTACAGTGCATTTACCTTATCTTCCAGCAGAAGTGGATTTGTAATTATATATTTGCTCATTATTGTTTTAATAGGTACATAATACGATAGATATAAAATTTTATCCAGAGAACATTTCATATTGATTTATTTAAGCAATAAGATGTTTCATTTACAACAAAATTCATTATTTAATTACGATTCTCTTTTTCATGTAAGATATAAAATAGTAAGTAATGAGTAGAACTATGAAATATTTAATATTTATTATTTATACATAATAAATAATTATTATCGCTCAATTAAAAATCCACCAATGTTTTATAACATGCAAAAACAATCAAATCAACAGAAAATCAATGAAAAGTGTCTACGATCGAACGGCGACTTCACGAATAATTGAAAACTTAATGAAATTTCGTGACAGCTTTTGCATTAAATTTGAATTATTCGATCCTCGCCGTTTTATTCTTTATCGAAATTACTATAGAAGATCTTTTTTAGACGTGCATATCTGAAAATCTCGAGACGTTGCTTTGATTAATATTCAATCAATGGTACGTTATTATTTATATGGTAAGATATGAAAAAATGTAGACTGCAACGTTCCGTATTTCATTCCTCTGCATCATTAAAAATCAATTTACAATTCACAATCATAAATAAACGAAGGAATAAAATTGCATGCAAATGGTTCGTATCTTCAGAATTGTATTGTAAATTTAAAATATCTGTTCATTTTTCATTTCAAACAATTTTTTCTGGTATTGCAACGCAATTCCCAAAAATACGAAAGGAAAATTGATAAAAGGTCCCATAGCAAGAACTTCGTTTATTATTGAATATATATAAATTAGGATAAAGGAGAAACAAAAACAAGATGAGGCGGTAAGTAGCGCTAAGCGTTATGCACCGATAAAATGAAAAGTAGGCTACAATGACAAGAAAAATAATCAACAAAAAATGTAGCGATTTGCACGGAGAAAATAAAAACATTGTTTTATAACATACTAATAAACGAAATCTTACGTAAGGTGGGTGATATTTAAAAATGAATTGAAATCTCTTGTATAACATGTACAAATTAAATCCATTTCGATAAGTGTCATAATTAAATCTTTGATAATAATCCGATCATTAATAATTAAATCGATAAACCATTTGAAAACCAAATTATCTCCCCGTCGTTAAATAGTCACCGATAACAATGAAAAAACCTCCGATTTACATATTCTCCGTGCATAACGACTGACCAAGGTAAAAATTGATAGAGTAGACAGATAAAAGAAAAAAAAATTGGTAAGATAAAAGTACCAGTGATAAGACACTCGTAAGACCGATATCAGGAAATCTAATGTTCTAAATACAAAAATTATAAATAAATCAATGAAAATTTTAAACTGTATCATAGTACGCGGTCGAGTAATAGTGAATGTTAACTCTATTCTGAAATCGGAGTGTCATTATTTTTTGGTACTTTGACCTTGGTGATGAAGTAACGACAATAAGCAACGGGGCTTTCCGTACCCCTCGTCCTCAATATCGCACTGCAGCCCGATCCACATGAGCCCGGCATGGCCAATGCCTCGCGGACCGAATTTCTTCGGATAGCAAGCTGTTAAGCAGAGAGAAAGAGACAAAAAGCGCATCATATATCATGTATAAGAGAGTGAACCAGAAGAAAGTGAAAGAGAAGTGAAGAGAAAAAGAAGTATAAAACGAGTGATTTCGAGAAACGCAGAGACAGACAATCTACCTGTCAAGTGTCGCTGTAATACAATTTACGACATTTTTTTGTATTTTTTTTATTGTCGTGAAAATGATATTGTACAGTACCCTTGGTACATGAAACAAGCATTTTTGCTTTTTCTAAACAAAAGACTGGAAAAAATCACTATTCATAATCATCAACTGATTCATAACCACAACACTATTTATAATCAGTCGAATGAAAGATCATATTAAGAGGGTGTTAAAGTCATTAAAAAAATTTTATTTCCCTCATCAAATGTTACCAATCCTGATTATTGTCCTTTGTTAGGTAGTTAACCCCCCTGTGCACTATGACGAGATATCTGGTCATAACAGAATGGTTCCCGTATGCATGATGACGAGACATGTCCTTATGATGCATACGGAAACGACTCTGTTGTACATATACATTTAATTCATAATCAAATGTTGTAATACAAATGATGTAAATAAATTTATAATTGTTATGACGAGATATCTCGTCATAGTGCACAGGAGGGTTAATCTATCATTACACAAAGTTTCAAGTCACTGTTTCACAGTACCTCGACAAGTGCGATTGTAACGAAATTTCCAGGTCGTACCAGAGCAAATCTTAAGATTTTGTTCTAATAACATTTATATAGACGCATTCACGCTTTTACTCGAAACTTTACACAGTGGTATATAGTCACAAAATGAAGAGTAATACTGTCAGAATATAACATAAGTTGGTCTATGTATAGTATGTCAGAACTAATCATTTATCGTTCGATTGAAAGATTGACTGGATTGGTAAAAATTGACTTTGATACCCCCTTGATTACTTTCTACTAATAATCTTTTTGTCGAATTGCATACAAATCAAGCGACAATTTGACGGTCGATTGTCCACTCTCGCGCGCCTGTCTTCTGTCCTCGCGTCTCTGTTGAGAAAAAAAAAGCAAAACCCACCCGTTGGCGTAGCAGTCGCTCTGCAGGGCGCCGCCACCTTGGCCGTAGCCGTAGCCCTTAGGACCGAACTTCTTTCCGTAGCACACTGAGGGATATCAACACGCACATTTTAGAGGTTGAGGTTCCATTTGCTGGGAGCGGGAATCGGCCACATTGTTCTTTTCTTTACGCAGCTCGCCAACGATGCAACGCGTTATTTATTTGTTGAATTGTTAGGTTGAAAAGTTTTTTTTTTATTTGTTATTGTCGTGCAATTTTTAAGTTTAATTTTATCATAATTAGGGGAGATTCGTAAGAATATTGCCTTTTGTATTACATCTTGAATGCTGTTAGCATACAGTGAAAGGCATTTCTTATTTTTCAAAGTACTTTTTATCGCATCTTTTTATGTTGTATCATTATTTAATGGATTTCGATAAAGGAAGAGTGGCAAAGTATGGATCATATTACAGTATGGACTGTTGAAAATTTAAGGTTTTAAATAATTTCTTTATGCAATTTTGATTTCCATTAGAGTTTGATTTTGTCACTCAATCATGGAATTAAAAATCGAGCTTCTATCGATTCTTGATTTTGATTTTGATTAAGTTAATCAATACTTAATAAAAAAATTGCTATGAGGGTCCATTATACTGCAACTATCCCCCAAAGTTTTATACAATTTTGATTACAATAAAATATGCAAAAGATTATTTTAAATCTTATATTTTAACAATAATAAGTTGTTTCCTTTAAAGAATTAACAACTTACGAAAAACTGAATTTCAAAATGAAAAGCAAAGTACTTCAATTAAACGCAATATTAATTGCATCGTTGGCGATTAGCACGTGCTAACTGCGTTTATTCTCACCTTTGCAATAGATATCCTTGTCAGGACCTTCGCAGCAGTTGACGGAGTCTAATCTCTTGGAGCAGGTTCCACACTTAAAGCATTCTCTGTGCCATTGCTACACGAGACACAAAGGGGAACGTCTGGTTAGTCACTGAATGTTTTTCTTTTCGGATAAAAGAGGGGCGGGGGCGAAGGGGGATGTGAAGACGAGGCTTAACATGTTATTCAATAAACGATTTAGTCGCTATGAATACGATCTATGTCTATACCCTAAAATTCTGTTCTATCGCTGATTGCTCTATGAACGTAAAGGATTGTCGGGGAGCTGTATAGAGAATGAATTCTTAGAAATTATCTATAGTGATACATATGTTTAGAAATTGAGGAGTGTATGAACAAAATCGGTGTTCTTTATTTGATTTATAACTTTAAAATACAAAATGTCTATATTTTGTCATAAGAATATTATTGAACGTTTCATTTTGCAATTAAAATCAGATGGATAATTGTTGATTCAATGTTTTATCTAAAAAAACAATGAAATAGTCCGATTATGCCCGGACACTCTTCAAGTATAATGAAATTATCAATTTAAATCTATTTTTCTTGTTGCAAAGGTAATCTTTTTTATTATTTTATCGTATTTTCTTATTAACTTTTTATATCCTATGTATAGGATAAACATTTGGCCGAAATAATTTGTATAAATGTTTCAGAACTCAATTAGAAATTATATCGGAGCAATGATAATCTCATTATTGCTCGCTTGAATCTTGTTATAGGTCTATTTACAGAATGAAATACTTGACAAATAATTAAGTTTTTAGTTCGCGCCAAATCTTGAGTTTATAAATACTCAATGATATATCTTTAAATAGTTGATCAATATTTCTTAAAATGAAGGAACGAAATACTCAAAAAATGAAACATCTATCTACTTTACCTAATTTATATATTTCATGCGAACTCATGTTATTAACGCTTTATTTGCCAATTACTTTGCATCTATCAATTCCAGCATTATTATTATAAAGTATCGTGATAGAAAAGATTCTTAAAAATTAAGCCGAATTTTCAACTACATAAAAGTACGGCTTCCATGCATTCATTTTTCATAATCTGGCCAATTAATAGTCAAAAATTTGTCCTTCATAAAGAAAGATAAGGTGGGTACAAGTAATGTGGCCACCTATACGAGATTTCGCTGTATGCGTTATTCGGGGGCGCCGTAACTCCTACGGTATATGTATTGTATTAAAATATGTTGAGGGATGGGTAACCGCGCTGCTAACGACCTATAGCTATAAAATACTGCCATGTTAAGCACGAAAGCATCAAAATACAAGCGAAAAATAAATCATACGGTACATAAAATTGTAGCTTTTTTATTTACTTTAAGATGCATGTATTGGTTTTTGACGTAGAGTGTATTTTCGATGCGAAAATTGCAACTTCGTTAACGCATATCGGTTGGTAAAGTAGCCATATGAATGCGTTGCAAGGCAAAAGGCAATCAACGCCGATAAATATAGCGGTTGCTCCTTTAAAATACCTAGACATACTAATCTTTAAAATGCTAACACCAAGGCTTACGATATGGCACCATATAGTTAAATAACACAAAAAGGAAGTTTCTGCTAGGCTAGCGTTGGTAAATTGGTAAATTTTTAACTACTTAGAATTTCTTTAATTAAAATTCAGAGAGTGAATTCTTTTGCAAAAAAAATACTCATGAGAGACATTAGAGTAAAAGGTTCAACTAACATGTCTCAATAGTTTCCGAAGTCCAAAAACCCGATATATATCTTCTGTGAATCGAAAGTTCCTTAAGGTAGTCACATTACCTGCACCCATCTCATCACAAATCATCAACTCTAAGTATATATTTTCTTTACCACGTGAACATCTAATCATCCGGACTTACGTATCATCATTAAATTCATTAATTAATACCATAATGATCACCAATCAATTTAAAACCTCCTCTTTTCCCGACGGAATCAATCCAAAACGATTCTCTCTCAAAACAGACAAAAAACTCGCCCTACCCCCTGGCAAGGGAATTAAAAGCGAGAAGAGTCGCAAAATACAATTACACGATCGCGCGAGCGCGCGCTCGCTCGCTCGCTCGACAGCAACCAGCCAAATCCAAACGAGACTCTGACAGCTTTTACAAAGCGACACACGAGGTGTGCAGCCAGCCCAAAAGGCAATACTACACTATATACCCCCCACATTCGCGAGAGGAGGGGGGGTTGTACAGGACAGTATATATACTACGAGTGATTGGGGCGAGCATCGGGCGCGCGATGTTTGCACTGCCATGCGTTCGGCGTTCGCGTTCACGTTCTCGTCCCGAGCGAGCAGCGGAGCTAATAGAGCGAGAGACAAAACCGGGGCGCGGCGTGTACACACATGTAAAGGCTGCAGCGGCAGCGGCAGCAGCCTCCCGATGAATGAACTTAACGAGGGCTAATGTATGCGCTCACTTTGCTCGCTACTGCTCGGCTCTGTGTGTAAACATGACGCGTATGTATGTATGTATATATATGTATGTATGCGCTCTGGGCTCAACCTGTCCTCTGGCGTCCCTGTAGCTTCTCTTTTTTTTTGTTGGGTGATGGTGTTGTCGCCCTTTGTCGTATGGATGTGCGTGTGTGTAGTGGGTTTTGGAGGGACGGGGGATGAAGAGCGCGCGATTATTCGGGGACTGGCCGTGTCGACGTGTGCATAAGTATGGGGGATTTGCAGTTGTTGTATAGAGGGGCGAGGGGTGCTGCGTGCACACCGAGAAACACGCGTGTAATGCTCTTGATTTCCTTTTCGTATAGGTTTGGAATGGTAGTTATAGACTGAGTTTATGATTTTTTACGTAGGGAGAAGCAGGTATAGCGGCGCGTGTGTTTAATATTATCGAGAAAGAGTGTAAGAGTATTTAAATTGCGTGTAATATTTATGGATAAAATGTTACATTATCTACGCGAGTGGAAATGTACTCGTTTGAAGTGGTTTCTCACTCTCTCAGAAAGAGAAAATAAAACCAACCTTTTTCTATCGCAAATCGAGTGATTGTTCTTTATTCGACTCTTACTTTGCCAAAAGAAAGGTCACCGAATTAGATGTTCTTCTAGATTTTACGTTTTTCATTGCGTAAGAGTTGGCTCTCATTCTTTAAAAGTGAGATGTATTCAGAAGAGAAGAATTTATTCACTGTTTTATTAAGAGAAATTTCAACATACCTATTTCGAGTGAACATTCACTACCAAAAGAACGTAATTTATAATTTAATTGTATATCTATATACTTCCACTTTTCTATCTCTCTCTCTCTCTCTCTCTCTCTCTCTCTCGCTCTAAAATTCGAGTGAATATCTTTAAACAACTTATTCTTTTTTTGAGTGGGATATTCATCCTGTCAAGTTTAGCGCGTACAGTTTTCAAATAGTTTTATTACTACCAATTCATTGAAATATATAAAATCATTTCTATTTAAAAGAAGTTTAAATGCACCACTTTATTAACGATATTGTAGATAATAATGGGGTGTAATATTTATTATTGTAATATGTTAATTTAAGTAAAATAAGTCTTTAACAAAAAATATATTATTAACATTTTTTTTTTTTTACTAATATCTTTATAATCAGAAATAATAGCTATCTTAAATATATGTAGCAGAAAATAAAAGCGCTTAAGTCTGTTTTTTGAATATTATCATATTACACGTTGATAAAGATATGACAACTGTTTTGAGTGTTATAAATGCATTTAATTCTTCAAAATTAATGTGCGATATTTTAAATACATCGCCGCTTTATCTGCTTCTCCCATAGTCTGGGTTCATGACTTTTTTATAGGGTTGAATGCGTACATGGATTTGATTTAGTTTTATTAAGGGGGATTTCGGAATACGAAATTTGATGTGGAATCAAAATTCTTAATCTTATTTTACTTAGGATAAGTAGTTAACTCGAATTATCGTTAAACTTATTTAATAAATTGTCAATGATGAAAGAATTTAAAGTTCTACTTACTGCATGGAAGAAGTAAATCTGATTTTTGCCAATAAGAAGATTTACAGTAGATTTCTAATTAATTGATATTAACTAAATTTTTTAGTTACAACAGCCAAAAATATTGTAGTGCATTGATCTTTCTCTATGAAATTATTTACTTAGTGAGAGTCCGGTCATCGGATTATTTTATGAACAATAAAAACATCAAAATACTTGATATTATACGTTTGATGATTCGTGTAGCCTATGAGGAACGATAGCCATAAAAACGTTCAATTTCTTTGAATATAGCGTGAAAACAATTCTGGTCTGTTCCTCGATACAAAGAAGAACTAAATGATCGTTAATATATATTTACGAATAAGTGTTTCTTAGTGTACACGCAGTTAACACAGTGGGTTAGAGAAAATGGGTAAAAACTTCAAAACCAAAAATCGTGATTACCAAAAATATAATTAGGTCAAAATAGGATAAATAAGTGACAGTTTTTAAAAAATCGAAAAACTCGGGAGTACGTAAAGAGGGTTAATGACTTGTACAACTTGGGTCATACGCAGAAACAGGTATAAGATACGTTTGACGTTTTAAAGGAATTGGCTGGTAGGACGAATATCAAGATATACCTCGACAATATATATCGCGATCGGGACCATCGCAATGTAACGTTGAGTCCAGGGTCCGGTGACAGACTTTGCACTTGTAGCATTGTTTATGGTAGGCCTAATCATAAGAAGCAGCAATGACTACGTGGCTGCTCGATCTTTTTTTTGGCGGTTTTATTTTTGTACTCGCTCGTCATATATATTTTTCGCGGTATATAGGAAGGTAATAGGGTGCGAAGGTTTTCTGCTCTCGATATTGTCAAGGTGATACAATAAAAATAACATATTAAGAATATTTGCTTCCAATCTCAACGTATTTCTAAAATGATTGATACATTTATAGTTTGATATGTTGGTAGACGCTTTGAGTATTTTGGATCTTAATGATTTTTTAAATTAATTGCAATATGTATGTAAGACAAGAATTTTAATATCAATAAAACGAAATATTATAACTTGTGATTTATGTGTCAAGGGTAAATAAAGTATTTTTTTGTGAATAAATATCTATAAATTTACTAGTATTGAATCATGACAATTGAGGCACTTGTAAACTAAAAGGCATAACTACATTTTTTCCTATTTCGATAAAAAACGTGTTTAAAGTTTGAACAATATTGAGAATAGATATTAAACGAAGCAAGATTAATTAAATAATTTGGTTATATTTAGTATAATTGCTTTTATCGATTTGGTATTTTTTAGTGTCTTATTCACCAGAAACTGCTCATAACTCAATATTTTTGAAAAATGACTTATACTCCTTGATCTAGCTCCTAAGTACCTCAAGTGTTTAATTTAGTTATAATAAAAATACTATCTTCTATCTTTAGACATAAGAATCGTCTTCACAATATCTCACATATGAATACCACTTCCATAAATTCTCGTAAACTTAATTTGAATATCAATTATACTGAAATCAATTTGTACTATATATATTAGATATAAATGTAGAACATTAAAGCTTCAATAATATTCAATATCTACACGCAGCATCATCACAATAAGGGTTAATAGGTATATAGGGTTAAAACTATACTTCTAACTATAACCTAGTATCTAACAAATATTTACTTAGATTTTAAAAGCATTTATTTGTATTTGGTATTTTGTTTGCAGGAAGCAATAGATCTTATGACTTAAACATGTTCAGGTATAGAAGATACCTTTAGTTTTAGATTAAATACATATTCAGTAAAAGTTTTATTCAATTATATCTATAACTGTTTTTCAGTTATAAATGTTTCTTAAATAATACTCAATTTTACTGTATATAAAATTAACGACAACACTTATTCTATCGAATCAGGTCTCGAAATAATGTTTATATCGATATTTTAAATAAAAAATTCGCTTTCTGAAAAGCATTTCTTAATAGAAAAGTATTCGAGAACCTGACATACTTAAATTTTAAAACTTCAAAAAATGGATGTACAACAAAGAAGAATCAACCGATTTCCTCAAAATATTCAGGAACTGTAATATGCTACATACTAACACACTCGTACACACAGGCATGTCTTAAGGTTAATATATTCGGACTTCTCGAGTCATAAAACATGCACATTCACTTTTTAAGAAACATGAAAAATTCTCTTCTAAAAATCAAAAAGAAGCTAAACATCGGGGCATATCGGGTTGCCGGCCGCCACGCGATTACATATTCCCCGCGCACCAAGAGCCGGCTCGCCTCGCGTGTCGAAATACATCCGCGCGCAGCGTATTATATAGCGCTTTGGCATGTCGCCTCGCATCGCGCGCCATGCGACCCCATCGCCGCTCTCTCTCTCTTCTCTCTCTCTCTGGCTTTAATTTTAGCCAGCGTGGCATCAATTTTGTCGAGCGCGACCGCGCTCCCGGAGCTTCTTCTCGGCGGTGGATTTCTTCGCGGAGCTTTCGAAATTCGAAAAATGAGGGAGAGAGAGATGTTTAAGCGTGGGACGCGATTATGACGCGGCGCTA
This sequence comes from Gastracanthus pulcherrimus, assembly GCA_949152435.1. Lineage (NCBI taxonomy): Eukaryota > Metazoa > Arthropoda > Insecta > Hymenoptera > Pteromalidae > Gastracanthus > Gastracanthus pulcherrimus. The sequence goes on along the minus strand of OX424574.1, from coordinate 21,667,831 downwards.
TAAATATGAGAGAGTTCGAAGGAGCGTGTGCAAGTGTGTACGAGCTCCTGCGCGTTATTTTTGAGTGCTGGTGTGAGCGCTGGACTTTATTTGGAGGCTTATTTGTTGAGTAAAAGAAAAGAATGATGGATGAAATGATAATTTGAAAATTTATATTACTAGGTTCAAGGAATTGCTTCTAAATTGTCCAATATTTATCGATATTCATCTCAAATGTTCTTCGTATATTCGATTTCACTGAAACTAATAGAGTTAGTTTTTCATCTACTTTGACAGGTTGTATGAGATTTAACCTAATAATAAAATACAATAAATTATAAGTCACAGCTGAAAAGTCTATAAGCTCCAGTTCAAAAATAATTCCATTACCCTCGTAACTAGCATGTTCGCGCATGCCCACCGCGATTTTCGAATCAGTAGTTTGATTATCCCCGTCCAAAGACTTTACAGGGGAAAATCGACGAGGTGGCGAGTCGCAGCTTGAAATTAGCCTCATCGGATTAATCTTGATTCGTGGCTTGAGAATACATATATAATTGGCTGCGAGCGCGCGAAACGGTCGATGTATTTGCGCGCGAAATTCGAGCGATTAGCGACTGATCTAATGAAACCGTATATATTTCGGATGGGGCACTTGTGAAACTGTCGGTGCTTCCTTTATTAAATGAATCTTCACACTGCGAGATTCGAGAAGACATTGTTTTTAAAGTGGATTAATAAAGTATGAACGTCCTCTGTACGGTGAAGAAAATTGTAAAACTCGTTTGCCTGCCAAATCAGTGTAATAATAAGCAACTTATTTGATATCTATCACTTGTGAACTACTAAATAGTGTTTTCCAATAAAAATGTATAATGTAATAATTTTTTGTTAAAACTATTAGGATTTAATGACGGCACTAATTTATCATTTTCAAATATTAAATTAAGGTATTTATGAAAAATGAATTATATAATGTATATTAGTCGCCTCTGAGTAAAAAAGTACCAATACAGAATCTGCTTGAAAAGATACCAACTCGACGCCGCTTAAACAAGGTATCATTTCTCGAACCAACACTGTTTATCCGAATTTAAGCTTGCATTCATTTTTACTTGCACTGCTGAAAACTTAAATTCGGCTAAATAATTTTGGCTCGCTTCTGGGTGCTTTTTCATTCGGAGACGATGATATATTTTAATTGCGTTAAAGTAATTAAGCTTTTTTTGTTGTCATTAACTTTGTTGTTAAAACCTCACATTCAATCGTTATGTTTATAATTTTGTATTTAATTTGTTATATTACGTATATCACAATTAATGAAATAAAATCACAGAAAATTTACTCTTAAAAAATAGCCAATTTATAATACTACTTAATTTGTTGAATTGAATCAGTACCTAACAAACTTAAATCTTGTAATATCTTCCAAAACGAAATAAATAAATTTTATTGTAATTCACCAAATTGAATCAACAACAAACCTAATAAACCTAAATCTCAAATAACCTGTCTCGTGTCAAAATTAATTCATTTAGCAAGGATTTCACTTCAGATAAAGGTAGTATTCTTTGTTTTTTTACTCTTAGCCAAGCTAAAAATTACACCGAAAGTGTATAGTTTTTTTTAGTTCCATAATGTTCTATTCTCTGAAAGTGAAGAAATGAACCACTAGATAGCCAAAGCTTGAGACTTTCCTTATTTTACTCCTAAAAAGTATTATATGATTTGTGAAGGTGTAATTCATCATGACAGTATATATCTATATAAATATATGCTCAATCGATGTCGAGTTCCCACTTTTAAATTCTTAATATTTTGCGATTGAGACACAAAAATTCAAGCAAATACACTTCACGGAATAAGATTTCCCTGGTCAGAATTGCCCTGTGTATTGTCCTCAAAAATAACAGAAACGAGCGTCCAAGAACTCCTCCAATACCCCAAAGCCACCCACGCACCAAACCCTCCCCTCATTTCAACCGATAGCAAAAGTCCAGCCCCGGCAACATTGTACTCTTGCATACCCGTCACTCGCCGGCCATTATTACCAATACCCACAACTCGCGCCAAGACTACCTCCTCGCATCCACACACACGTAAGGGGGCGCCTGCAGTGTGGGCGCGTGCCAACGCCGGGTTTTTTCCGCGCGCGCGCGCGACACCGAAGCTCTTCGCTCTGCAGTCTCCGCTATTTCCGCGCTTTCTTTGCGCCTGCATGCGTGCGTGTATATTGTTATGAAATTGCCTCCCCCCTCAACTGCGCGCGTTGCTTCATCGCGCGGGACGGAATTACGCTGGCGCGCGCGTCACGTCGCTCCACTGCAGAGTGGAGAGAGGGAGAGAGAGAAGTAGTTAAAGAGGTATTTTGAGAGCGCGCGCTCTGGCCCCTCTTTGAAATAGACACCGGGAGCAGGCCTTTCGAAAGTTCGAGAGACTGCGCCCGCGCACAAGTTTATTCGGAGAGATGTACGATCTGTAGTTGTAGCTGGACAGATTTGTCGGATTCTTGGATTTTTCTTTTTTTTTTTTGGTTTTGGATGGTTTTAGAATCTTTTTGTGGAACGCCGCGTAGGCGCAGGAGCGCGTGTGATTTTTATGGGTGACTGGAGAAATAGAGAGTGGACGAGAGTTCTAGGCTCGGGTTTCACGCTTTTCGGGAGGCGAGCGATGGTAGCGGGATATTTTTAGATTTGGTTAGCGCAGTGGCTTGTTCTTCGTGCGATACTGTGGTGCAGTATGCAAAAGTGGGGGCGAGACTGTGTAATAATTCACTGAACGAAGAACGTAAATGACGTGGGTTGGGTTGGAGATTCATTACGTGACTAATTGCTTATGGTATATCATTTTCGTTAGCTGTAAAGCTATACCGAGTGTTAAATATATCTAGTGAACTCGTTAAACTTTGTTGAAGTATTATAGTCTTTTTTATCTTACATTGCAGTAATTTACTTTTTGAATGATAAATAAGCACCTTGACGGAATAGCGAGAGCAAAAAATCTCAACTGTTTTTCTTAGAAACGTATGCGGTAATGGTACGTCGTACCCTCAGAGTAGTACTGTGATCACTCTACATTTTGATCTTTCGACAAATTCAATTTTAAGGGATATTCTTCCAACTTTTAATTACGTTATGCTGATTTCGTAAATTATTTTTGCTGTCTAATTTTATTGTCTGAGTTGTCAATCGTTCTGCACTGACGGTACGATACGTATGCATGTGTTTGGGGACAAAGTACACAAGATAGCTTGTGCCCGATAGGCTAAGAGACTGCGCCGTGACAATAAGTATCAGCAATAATATATTGATTTTGAGTTTTGTCATATTACAGACCTCTATAACTCTAACTTCTATCTAAATAAGTATTACATTTACAAATTCGCAATTGTAATATTTATATACAGTACTTTCTAGTAACTATTATAGTAAGTTTTACTTCATTTTAAGCTGCATAATAAGCCATGGATATTCGGCAATGAATATTTGTTTTTCTTATGTATAACTAGAGACTATTTTAAAAACTTTTTTAAATTATTCATAACTATTTTTTATCATGATACCATAATCATTATTGTACTATCAATATTCACAAAAGCTTTTGGGACATGGAAATTTTGTTTATAAGTAAAAGTGAGCTTGCAAAACTTTACTAAAATTTTGAGGGATATTTTGAAATACTTGACGAGTCAAGAAAAAACATATCATAAAATTATGAATTTCATGGGAGACACATAACTTTAGTAGAAGACAAGCTTTCTAAATGAAACTTTTTTTCAGATTAAATCTTTGGACATTTGTTTTCATTATATATATAACTGAAAAATTTGGTTTGGACAGTTTTTCCATAAAGGTCTCCGTGTACCCTACTAAAATATCACACTAAGATCTATATAAGATTCTACGTGGAATTCGACGTGTGAACTAGGCGAAATTCATGTAAGAATCGTATACATTTAACGTGGGACCCAAGTGAGACCTAGAAGGCGCTATGATGTAATTTTCTGCTGGAAAATAATATAGGATCCATGCGCGAAATGTTTGGTAATAAAAATTAACGAATTATTTTCTGCGGTTCCATATATGATACTACGTGGCTTTTATGTGACTCCCGCATGGGACCGTAAAAAAATAATGCTTACATTTTTAAATTATTAAAAATGTCTTTCTGTGTATAGTGGAGGCTTGCTGAGAATGTAACATCCAGATGCTACTTGGCAAAAACTGTCTTCATTATAACATGGATACATTTTTTTCCATATAGCTCGAAAATGAGTCCCATGTGAGTCTCATATTGTTTTCCAACAGTAAATCAGATCATAACACCTCCTGGAATCCTCTACGGATTTCACATGGATTCTGTATGATTCCTGGCGCATGGCCTATATGTAGAATTCCATGTATCCCCAATTTTTAACAAATCGTTTAATAATTGAACTGAAGTAAAAGATATTTATGGAATTCAAGATACTCTAAGACATGTTTTCTCTTCAGTCATTTGAGTGCCTCAATACTTTCTTCAAACTTCCAGAAATATCCATGACCAGTAGCTTAGATACTCTCCTAGTAAACACCACTATCAGACCACCCTAACACATACTTACACTTTTCAGTGCAATGTATCTCATTTCTTCATCTATCTCTTCTCCCAACTACTTTTTAGACATATCTATCCATTACACCACGCAAGTCTAGCCGGTACAAACCCCTACAAAATCACAGTCTCTTCGCGCTATCGGACCACCAAGCTAGGCTATAAACAGAGGCCGACGCTTCCTGGACACGGTAGCGGTACCAGCGACAGCAGCTCGTCCACCTCTGATCAACTCACCCTTCCTCTGGCGAGCATCTGCTCGGCCATGTAGACGTAGCCGCCGCAGCGCGGGCAGCCCTCGCCCTCCGGCGCCTTGGCGATCGCGCGCGGCTCCATCATCGCGTTCGACACTCTACTGCTGTCCCTGCAAAGTCACGGACAGACAACGATTACTGATTGGACAACTCGAACTGGCTTTCGAGTTTTAGAGAGATCTTTTTTTTTGTTTTAGTGAGAAAATTAGCGATGTTGATGTAGTGGATGTTTTTGGTTCAGTGAATGGAATCTTCGATACGGAAAAGGAATTCGGACACGGAGAATACCAGGAATGCAATTTCTGGATTTTGATGAAACTTGGAGGATCTTTTATTGGTACTTACGCGTGAAGCCCAGCAACTGTAGTTTGATTGAATAGGTCACAGGTCATAAGAACGTAGTCACTGATATGAAATATATGCTGTTATAATACAAATTAATACATTCAACAATTAATATGAAAGTAGACGTCGTAAGCTTCAAACTGAGAGTTTAGATGTGTGAAAATATTTACTTCGTTCAAAATTAGACCAGATTGAAAATGATGCAAAAATAGTATGGAAATTATTAAATGTTTTATAGATTTTCTAAACCATCAATATTCAGGTTATTATCAGTATCATTATCTATCTAATGTAAATTGTAACCAAATCAAGATTTTTACATGTCTAGAGTTTCAATTTGAGGCTTATGACGTCTATTTTCATTTAAATTGCTGTAATATAACTGCAATATATATATATATTTACGATAGTAACACAAATTTTTCATACTAGTGCCTATATCTTGTGACCTAGGGCCTATGCTAAAAAAACTAAAATACTCGGACTCATTTCTAGGTACCAGTAAATGACCCTGAAAGTTTCATCAAAATATAGGACCCGCATCTCTGGTGCTTTCTTTGTAAGAGAATTTGTACAGTAAAAATTACTATTTCTGTTTGATGTCGCATTTCATTTTCTAAAAAAAATTTATTTATTTATAGTGAAAATGGTAGTATGCAAGGTAAATTTGACTATAAACAGAGCGAAAAGTTTTATAAACATTCGATTATGTTATCAGTGGGCTATCAGAAATAGAATATTTTACTGTACATAACTTGTATCATATAATTTTTTTTCAATTTATTGTTTTTTAAATATTATCAACATCGATATCTTTCTCTGATCATTAATGCACGGAAATAACAATACAGTATTATATTGTTCACCCGATTTCCAATACTTATAATAACTAAAAATCAGTGCACCTTAATAATTTCGTTTATCGATTACTTTTTCAGGCAAGTAATTATTTCCTGTGCATTAATGATTTCATAAATAGTAGAATATGCAGATTGACTTTTTCTGTGCGCCAAACGACAATTACTTTTACATAATACATTCCTCTTCGATTCCGTCATTTGATTGCGCATCGATAAAGTCAATGAAATAAAACGTAGAATGAAAATGAAGTAATCGAGTTTCGTCTCAAACGTTCGATCGTTCGACAAACGATACACAGAAGAAAGTATCCAAACATAGACATAATTGAATTCCTCAATGAAATTACATTTTGTTTCAAATTCCATATTTTTAACATCATTTTTGTCAATCGTTTTAATTATTCACGGCTAACATCATATAAAATTCAATACTTTCTTCCTTGAGAGAAAAAAAAATATAAAAATAAATTTTCTGAGGCGATTAGAGAAAAACCGTGCAAAGCGTGTCTTGTGTATCGATTGTCGATCGAGGGGAGTCTTGACACCCTTAGTTCTAACGCAAAACTCGATCTGATCAAGATATAAGCCAAGGAAACAACTTGCAAACGAAAAAACCCTTTGTACACAGCGTTTCTCGTTAAAAAGGTTTGGAAAAAGGGCACTAAACCAACAAAAACCTGCGATGAGGAACACACCTTTACAGATCGTTAATTTATTTATTTTTGGACGTAAGTTTGTTGTCTCTATTTTTCATTATGAGATTGTTTATTCGGTGTACATATGTTGTATAACAATAGAAATCTACCAGAAATTTTATAATTCTCTTCATGTAACGGAAGTTGAAGTACGCTTTTATATTTATGTTATCTAAGAGGACTCTTTAAGCGTCTATTAAATATAAGTACACGTTGATTCAACTGAAAAGCATCACAATGTTTTTTTTTCATTCTGTGAAACGCTTTTGCTATTCATTATTAAAAATCGACCAAGGAAAATCGAATTGATATTTCATGACGACAGTTCGTGCGCATTGACATTTTTGATCATAAATTATAAAAAAAACTTTTGAAATAAAACATGTGACAGCGACGCGTGTTCCTCGTTCGTCCCGTGAGGGGTCAGATCAAAACACGTTCTCTGTTGGTTTTCGTCCTTTTTTTTATATGTTTGTTTGTTAGGCACATGTTAGTAAAGGTTAGTGTTCCCCAACCACGCGACGTGGCTTCCGCCGAGCCCCGAGAGGAGAGCCGAGAAGCGGATGTTGGTGCGTACCAAATAGATTATGTAAAAGTAAAAAAAACAGAATAAAGACCAAAAAAAATTAACTGATAATAAAATTGTACAAGAAACGCAACGACAGAAAATACCAGATAAAAAAGTCATTCAAAGTAAACAAAAGAACATATAGATAAACATACGTGTAAAAAAAAGTAATCAACTAATCACAATGACTGAAGAAATAGAGATAGAGAAAAAGAGAAAGAAAGAAAGAATGACAAGAGAGCAAGAGCGAGAGCGAAAGAGCAAGTTTGCTACAAGATAGACAGAGTGTATTTTTGTTTTCGTCTTATTTTATTTATTTTTTTCTTCATCGGCACTTTACAATTAATCGCCTTTTTCATACGATATAGAGAAAAAAATTCCGGGGTTAGGGGTTAGCGAGGGTTAGAGGGTTAGGTCGAAGAGAGAAGGCCGTGCAGGACATTCGGCGCAGGAAGCGACAGCGTTTTTCTTTATTTTCTTTTTTTAATTTGAAAATTCTTTTTTTTTACAGCAAGAGTTAAAATTAGAGAAAGATAAAAAATTCACGCCCTGCGAGATAATAAAAAAGAGATAAAAAAGAGAAAAGAGAAAAAATGGACTCGGTGCTCACCATCATCAGTAATCATTTAGCGCGGATTTTTCGTGTGTGCGATTTTTTCGTGATGGAAGAAGGCGGGTCGTGCTACATTATAGTGAGAGAAGACTTTTTTGTTTCTTTGTCTTTTTCTTTTGCTTTTTTCTTTGTCAGGGCCTGACTGATTTTCTGATCCCGGTGCGGCTCGAACTCGGCGGGGCTGGCGGGGATTTGGGGATGGGACACTTTTTTTTTATTTGAGCGGAACGCTCGTCGCAGTCGTGCGCGCGCACGCACGCACAAATACGCAAAACATTATATGTTTGTTTAAACTATCCTTTTTAGTTTATACTTTTATAAAGTTCTTTTTTCAGATAGGAGAGAACGTTTTTGCGCTGCGTTTTGTGTGTCGCGTGAATGTAGATGCGTGCGCGCCGCACATAACCAGCGTCAAGCGTCCATCAAATAGTAATCATGAAAAGCTCAAGTCCTTTTAACGTTTTGATACAGTGTTATTTATTAATTAAGATACTTTTTTAATGTAACACTTATTACAGATGGTACAAATATTCCTATACCTAGAGAGAGAGAAAAAAATGTATGTGTATGTGTTTGCGTGTACTTTTTTAATCATAAAATCTTTGCGTGTAACTGTTTTTATAAAATTATTTTCCAACTTAAGTATCGTATTTGCTTTATAATAGTTATCAACTTTTTGTTTTGTTTTTTTATGTTTATAAATAATAAATAAGTGTATGTATACAATGTTTTGAATCGTTGCCTGGAGATTGCGTCACGAGAATTTGCCGCGCGAGCGAAATTCACAAGAATCATCATATACGTACGTCTGTGGATTTGGCGTCGCGCGGCAGCACAATTAACGTGAGACACAAAATTAGTGTGTGAACATCGACTATAAGACTTTGTTGCCGCTCGTTTTTCTTTGTAAGGAAAAAAAATATAGTTGCGCGATCTTATATAAACACAGGCACTTTCATCGTCGTGTCGTAAGTGTAATCATATAAATAAAATTATTCCATATACAACACTAGAAGTAAGTCGCAACGTAGCGTGTGCATCATTTTTCTCGTTCCTTTTCGCATCGAACGTGTATGTGTGTGTATGTGTGTGTGTTACGAACGTCACATCCAATGAAGATTTCGATGGTAACATTATTTTTTTCTTTCGAAAAGGACGTGTTTGATCGGGATTTGAGGGTTTAAGGTTTCGTGATGTGGATGTGAGATAGACAGAGAGTATAAGAGACACGGGGGGGTGTAATAAAAACCAGAATATACGTAACAAAATTTAAAAAAAGGGTAAAACAGTAAAAAGAGGGGTGAAACCAAAAAACCACGAACAGGTACAGATAGTAACAAATAAAAAACAACAGACAGATCTTACAGTTATATCATGTTGTCAAAAAAAGGATTTCTTTTTGAAACAGAGATTGTTTTTTTTGTTCTTTTTCTTCAAGATGGACCAATTAAAAAAATAACATAGCGAGAACACACCAAGGCGAGGGGGGAGGTAGGGTGCGTCACTGCTACACACACACGTGGGCCAATCGAGGTGCGCTCTCGCGCATCCTCGACTCTCTCGCGGTCCTCTTCCCGCTGAGTCGCCTTTTCTCCTTGCTCCACTCGTATATCATTTATATACACACATGTCTACGTGGATATAGTAACAAAAACAAGCCGCTGTTCAACAGCAGCAATCGAAAACCACGCAGCAACGGGAAGGACTCTCATGCACTCTCACTCTCCCAACTCCAAGTGTGTATATACTCGTGTACCGCTCCTCCTCCGCCTCCTCCTCCTCGTGCTCCTCGCACTAAACATCTACAAGGACTCTATCTGTACGAGAATCGGATCTAGATAGAAAAACCAACTATACGCGAAGACACAGGGGGGCGATCTTTATTTTTTTTTTCTTTTTCCTTTCGACGCGCGCGAACAAAGGCTCTTGTGTCAGGGCACACACACAGAGATAGACAGAGATAATAAGAAAGAGAGATGAAGGGGGGTGGGGGGTTGGAGAGAGGGTTTAAGGTTGGGGGATGAGAGGAGGGGGGTAACGACGGGAGGATGCACTCACTCGTGGCTCTTGAGGTGATCGCCCTGATCCATGGAGAGACAGCCAGCGCCGCCGCCGAAGCCGTAGCCCTTGGGGCCGAATTTGCGGCCGTGGCAGACTTTGCAGAAGAGCTCACCGTCGTGCTCGCTGCAGTTTGTCGAGTCGAGCAATTTGCTGCACAGACCTGGAACAGAGAGAGGCCAGAGGTCCCGGGGTTCCTTTCACTTTTTCTCGATCGTCTCGGTTGTAGGGTGGGTGTATGGGGGTATGGATGTGATTGCTTTTACTTCGTTTGTTATGTCGGCAAATCCGGCAATTTTTTTTACTTTTTAAGTAGCGGTGTAGTCGAATTTATCAAGGCTGGTATTCAGATATCCCGATGAGACACTATAGCTCTATCAGGTCTTGAATTGTTTGTGTGGAAATGAAAAATGTGTACTCAAGTATTATTATTGGAAGAGTAATTTCCAGAATTTCATGAAAAGTATCAACATTATGCTCATGTATTTCCGCGTTTCTAGAGTCAAGAACTTGTGATGGATCGTCCCAAAAAGCTTGCAGTATATTCTACTTTCATTAAATAACTATTGAAGCCTTTACTGATTGCTGCAAAATGTTAGACTGGACACTATTAAGATTGAAAAATTTTATAGCAGTCAGTGTAACTCTGACAAATTATAAATTGATCAAATTTCAATTTCAATTACTAACTGATTTAGCATGGTACAGCATTCAATAGAAGCTTAGATGGTAGATTTCACCAAGTATAATATGCTGTAATATTTATGACACTTGACGAATTTATCCATGCGAAGTATTCGGGGGAGGATGAGATACTGCAAATTGTGTCCATAGTGTCCCACGGGTAATACGAGTATTACAGACTTTTTCATTATAACTATCTTTTTAACAAATTCTTTATTGCTTTCGAGATTTTAAGCTGGATACATTATACTTGTAGATAATTGACAATAGGGAAAGCTTTGTTTCTTGTATCTCTGAATAATAATTATAATAAAAGAAACTGTTGATCATTACAATCTTATGTACCTGATATCGCTCCACCTTCCCGTATTCATTTGAAATCGGGTTACAAATTGTATTACTACTTGCTAGATCGTAAATTTTAACTTGTTTTTTCTTCTTTATAAATGAATTATACATATATATCGTGATAAAAATCGTTAAAATGAAAAAATTGCCTCTTCTTATCAGTAGAAAAATAATTGAATTCGTCAGTAGAAATTATTAAGTAATAAGTAGAAATTTTCTCTAATTAGTTCTCCAAAGAATATTAGTTTTTAATTTAAAGAAAATGCTTTTATTTTGTACGGGAGTGATAACAGTAAACAATGTGGGCTGACTAAACACGTTATTACTACTTGCTTATAATACAATAAATTCTGATATCTAATAATGGGATATTGGAGGGTATCTACTAAAGTAATATTAAAATTCTAATAGAAATCAAATGAAAACTGATATGTAAACGTAATAAAAACAAATTTTACGAATTTTTTTAATTAAAAGATTGAAGTACATTCAATGGCATACTTGGCTGGTCAAGCAACTACTATTACTACTTATTATATCAACAATAACACATGTCTCTTTAAAACTAGGAATATGCAAAGAAATCATTACTCTATAATAATACTATTGGGGTCTGACATGGGGACGTGACCAATGTAATATGTCGGACTTGAACTATAATTGTATGTGCAGAAGTGTGCGCAGAAAGATGTTCATGCGCGAAAACATGCGTAGAAGACTAATAGTCCTGCAAAATCTCCGTTCAATGAGCTTATATGTTTTGCTACCAGGGGGCGAGCTTCCAATGTCAGATCCCAATATTATAAATAAAGCCTCGTCAATATAACGAAAATCCGAACAATCGCGTATAATTGAATCGAAATCAGTTTCCATTTGTAGATTTATTAATTTGCTTCTACGAGCTTCATTTAATTACGGGAGAATGGATATCACTTCGTTCGAAATCGATTCTATCGATATACAGAGTCGCGCTCGTGCAATGTAGAAAATAGTCATGACGGCGGGGGATATGAAAACTTACCGCATTTGAAGCACATCTTGTGCCATTTCAGTCCACCGGCTACGCGCTCCTCGGCGGCGTAGACCGACTTTCCGCACTTCGGACACTTCGCTTGTTCAACTGGCTTGTAAGGCATTTTGTGTTTTTATACTGAAATCAAGCAAAGATAAGCAGACGTTAGATATGTTTGATGTTTCACAGAGGATCGTTATTTTTATAAAATGGTGAATCGCTTTATGATATATTTATAGAGACTAATTTATTGACCGATATACGACGTGTCACTGAGGATTCGGAATCGGAGAAGCAATTAGTGGACTTTGTAAGTGGAATTCAATAAATAATGTCTCGAGCGAGATTTCTCAAGTTTTCCGTTAATACAGCGAGTTTTCGAGAAAATGTCGGATAACGTATTTAGATTAAGTTATAAAGAGATAATTCACGTATCGTGTATTGTAAGTGAATTTTTCATTGATATTGATCATCAAGGATTCATGCTTCTTTTAAGTTAATTACGTTCTTCGATGTTGTTAGAAAGATTCAGTTGTCATATGAAACAATTGAATTTGCGTAAACTGAATTATAGTAATTATTTGAAGAAATTATAAATGTAGGTAATTTTGATAATTGATAAAAGTATACATATTATATAGCAAACCGAATTTCTTTCAGATCTTAGCAAATTTAATGTATTTAAATTTTTATTATAAATCATATACCAATTTCTATCTTTAAGATTATTTTATGTAACAAAGTAGGGTACTTTTTGAAATGGCGTGCAATTGGCATCTAGCCAAGTTACTGAACATTTCTTCTTCAAATAAAGACATTTTAATACATAATAAACCAGTTTTTTAATTAATAAATAATGCTATGTGATATTAAATGACTTCTACTGTTAAAATTTTCTATTATCAAACAGACGTTATTAAATTCATCATTAATGTCTTATACTTAATAAGTAATATTATTGCATAAGATATAAATAAAATATTCATTTAAAATTCTTCAACCGATTCTCTTGTCGATTAATATTGAAAGTGGATCGTAAGTTATAACAATTCAAATACGATTTAGATAATAAATATTATCTATTTATATATTTAAATAATAAATAGTTAATATAAATATATTAAAAATAATTTTGCAATATATCTGAAGGTTTCTTTATCTGTTCTTTTATTTAATTTTACGGAACATTTCTTAATAAGAAAGGCCTTTTTATTAGTGATTTCTCTTTTAAAATTCGCTTAGACATGAATATTAATAAAATTAACAGAAACGCAATTACAAAGAATGATCGATTCTGAAGAGAAGTGCATAGCATAATTTATATACTTATATTTACTATTGCAAGTATAACTAAGCTCTCAGCTTAGCAGCCATTGAAAAAGCATTAGAAAATGTACTCAGTTTCTTAAACTCTCAAACCGCGTGCCTATATCTCGAAATTTCACCGTCCACCCAAAATCTAAAAAAAAACGCTCTCCTACTCTACATCCGCATACCCCGTATATCCCGTAAACCAGATCGAGCGAAAAGAAAACGGCCATCAAAACCCTCCGAATTCCTCTAAGCAAAGTCTCCGCACCCTATTGCGTCACGTGTGCGCGCAGCTCCTCGCCGGCGTGTTATCTAACGCTCCGCCGTACGAAAACGGAACGTAAACAATCCCGCTGCTGCCGACGACATCGAGAGAGAGAGAGAGAGAGAAAGAAAGAGAGAGAGAGAGAGTGAGAGAGTGAGAGAGAGAGAGAAGCTCAGTCCGCTCGTTAGGCCCCCCGTCTATTTCCGTGATCAGCGCCCGAGGGATAGCGGCGCAAGTAGAAAAAGACGAGAGCGGCGCGCCGTGCGTTCTATATTCGTGCGAGCGAGCGCTTGTACAGGCCGGAGAGTGAAAGAGAGAGAGAGAGAGTGTATGTGTATGTGAGGTACGGAGACGAGAGACAGCTTTCGCGCAGGCCCGTATTAGGGAAGCGAGGATTGGAGAGAAAAGAGAGTGTACCCGGAGTCGAATTCTCACAGTGTGAGTTTCTGGATTTTGAAGTTTTTTTCTTTTATGAACTGATGAAAAAAGATTCCTCTATGAGGAAACAAAAGATTTACTGTGAGCAAGGAAATAATTTTTTTCAATATAATGCAGTAATTCTTTTGATTCAAGTTTATTTTCTTTATCATAAAAGGTTTAGTTTTTAAATAAAATCGCTGCCAATTTATTGGCACTTAGCTTCCTCAAACTAAATTAATTGTTCCAATATGAAATTCTTATAAGTTAATTTTAAATTGCTATAACTTTTAGAAATATAATAGATATGAATGAATGTATACATTAGTCATACTGGTAAAAACTCATATGTTCACACAAATTCAAATTTTGTTCAGTGCCGTTCTAGTAGAGAAGCATACAGAATATTCTGATGATATCTTGTTCAATTTTGAAGATATTGTAAAAAATCCAAAAGATTAAAAAAAGACTATACCGATATGATTTATAAGAATATACTGTTAACTTAAAATTGGTACTCTTTCCCATTATCAAATTTCCAGAATCTATGGACCTAACTGTATATACCTTTAAAAAGCTAAGCGAATTAGTCTGAAGTTAGTACCTTTTAATCTATAAATTTTAATAATATGATAATTAAATTTGATTAATATAAAATTATTTAGATATGAACATGATTTCGACAGAGATAACTTTATAACGAAGAGTTTCTCAATTGAATTTTAAGGGCGACTCTCTTAAGATTAGATAAATTTGAACGAAATAAATGGTTACAATTTTATCTAACTAATCTTTTTTATATTATGACTATTTAATTTAGCAAATAGGTGAAAAACTAATAATTTAGTTAGACTAATATATAGACTAAATTTGCAGTTAATACTATGTTATATAGATATCGCACCCTTAAAATAAAAGTTCTCAAACACTCTGAAAGTTAGTTAAAAAAGAGGTTGAGAAATTATAATACGGTTCAAGTACCTATAAAGAATTTATTTTATGAAAAATTTCCCTTATATGCATTAATAGAGCTACTATCTATTTTTATTTTGTAGCAATAATCGATATTTAGTCAAGAACAAAAATAATAATAAATTAAAAAAATGTTCCATTTAGCTTTTTATAATCTAAAATTTTGGTACAATAAAGATAATTGTGCATTATAAATTGAGAATCATTTATTTTGATTGTAATATATGAACAAAATAAATGCTTCAAAAATGTTAATAAAAATAAAGAAAACTGTTCTTCTTTAATTCTTAAATCATATTTCAATTTGGAGTAAACTAAATTGTGTTTAATTTAAAAAAACGAAAATATCAATATGATTAATATTTAATTATTAAAAAATTAATAACATAGAAAAATCACCAAAGAACCAGCTTAAATTCGTGATCTAGTGTTGTTAGATAAAAAAACTTTATGATTCAGAGTCCTTTTTTTTAATCTAAGGCTGTTTTGTTAAATGTTTTTTTATTCAAGTTACTATAGAACTGTCGTATCAAAATTACAGTAAGATCTTAAAAAAAGATAGTTTGGTTGTTGTTATCAGTACTGAATAAATGAAAATACTTAATATGAATTACAGGTGAGTATATTTAAGTTGCTTCTACAACTGTGTAACTTATGTTGTCGTATGTATAAACTTGTTCATTTGAATGTTTGAATTTATGCTAGAAAGAAAAAGGATATGGATTTCCTATATCTGCTGTTTTATTCCGATACTTTGAATGACTTTGTCTCGGAGGTCATGAATACGATAGTCATGTCACAAAGTTACATTTAAGATTCTTGGTTTTCAAACGGATTGATATTTTTGAGGAGCAGGCATAAGACAATGAGTGAATCATATACTAAAATAAAATATTTTTGTATAACGTAAAAATCGGTATTGAAGACAATTATAAGAACGATGCAATTAAAGAATAATATTTGTTACTAAGTTTATTCATTAAATAATCCTTCCGAAACTGTTGATAAATCTATGATTATTACAACTTTAATGAAATCAACAGATCTTTTCGAATTATTCTAATAGGGTTGTATCAAAAACAACTGCTTAGTCATTTGTAAAGTTTAACTGACAAATGGACTTAACGTTTTTCAAGACAATTATCAAAATACAAAATATTCTCATTGCCAGCTCTCAACCCAATCAATTAAAAAACTGCAATTTTTGCTCTTGTCACAAATTCTACGACGAAAAAATCCCATCACCTCGACATCCAAATATCTCATTGACGTCAGTGCGATATCAACCATCGCCATTACACGAGTACCTACACGCACACACACACACACACATGCACTCACACACACACGCACACACACACATCACATACACAGATAAAACGTACATCCGTACGCAGCATCGTAAATCTCTCTGTACCAAGCTTTCGCAAAAGTACAACCTCAGTGAATGAAAGCCTCACACCACCAAAAACCAAGAAAGAAAAAAAAATCCGAAAATAACCCATAACATCACCGCCATTCCGGCCGACATTCGCGCCGCTCATCGTGATTCCCTCGAAACTCCCGTCCATTTCTCATTTACTTTCTCCTAATCCTTTTGATCCTTTCTCTCTCTCCTGCTTTCCCCTTCTCTCTTTCCACCCCCACCTCAGGACACCTTGCCCCCTCCTCTTCTTCGCGAACATCGACGCCCCTCACGTGCCCCCACTGTCCACCTTTCTAACCCCTCCTGCGCTGCAGATCGCGAGGATCCCCTGCGCGCGTATATATAGTCAGACCCGCCCCTTCGCAATCTCCCACTCTGCTGTCGTTCTTCTTTCGTCTCGCTCTTTTGCCCCGCGCGCAGGATACGAGTGTGCGCTGGCTGCGCGCCGTGCTGCGTTTACTTTTCGAAATACGTGCCCGTGCGCGGTCTTTTTTTTATTTTGTTTGCACGTATAGGTAGGTATACGCGTGGCTGCGCTGGTGAAAAAGAGTTTCTGTTTGTACGCGATCAGGATTAAAAAAATACTTTATTTATCGCTTTGTACGCGTGTGGCTGCATGTGTATGCATGTATGCATGTATATGTATGTATGTATGTATGTATATGTATATGCATGTATATGTTGTATATATGCGTATATATGTATGTGTATATGTATATGTTGTATATATGCGTACATATGTATGTGTATATGTATATATGCGTACATATGTATGTGTATATGTATGTCTGTATGTATATATGTGTATGTGTATGTATATATGTGTATGTGTATGTATATATGTACGTATGTATGTATGTATGTATGTATTTATGTATGTATATATGTACGTATGTATGTATCTATGTATGTACATATGTGTATGTGTATGTACATGTGCGTGTGTATATATGATTTGTATGTGGTAGTAAGCCTGTATGTAATTACGAATGTATGTATATATATATGTGTGCGTGTATGTGTATGTGAGCATGTGCGTAGATGTGTTGGATATATGCGGTTCGTGCGTTTAAGCATACGACTGTCAAGAGTCTAGGAAATGTAAATACGAAATTCGTATTTACGTACGTGCGTTTACTCTCCAGTATGAGGTGTAAGTATTTGAAAGCTTGCATCTAGGGATGCATGATATTATTTCCCATTCGCTGATGCATGCTCGCTATGATTTATATTCATTCGCTATGTAAGTTTCTACAGTATGAGAGTATATTTGCATGAACGCAGTAGACGTTTAGACGTAAAGTGAGCTACTAGATGTAATGTAAAAGTGATGTATTACATTTGAAAATGTATTTTGCACCTAAGAATCATCCAATATTTTATAAGTGCTGATCGGCCAATATTAATAATTTTCTCTAACTCGCTTTTCGAAGTCGACAAAATACCACCAAAACGATAAATTACTCGCGAAATAGCGATAACCCGCTTCGATGAAGCGAAAATTCGCCAATTAGTTCGCCTATACCCGACGATTAATTGTTGCTCGCGCGCAGCGTTGTTTATTGTTAATGGCCCAGTCTCGTTTTCCGCGTATCGCGTTACACGCGCACGCACACGCACGCGCACGCGTCGTTTATTCGGGTTC
This sequence comes from Gastracanthus pulcherrimus, assembly GCA_949152435.1. Classification (NCBI taxonomy): domain Eukaryota; kingdom Metazoa; phylum Arthropoda; class Insecta; order Hymenoptera; family Pteromalidae; genus Gastracanthus; species Gastracanthus pulcherrimus. Next base: position 21,649,786 of record OX424574.1, on the reverse strand, counting down.
GTTGTAATCGCGTACAGCGAAGCTCGCGAGAGCAAAGCTTGCTCGTCGATTCTATTAATAAACGAGCGCACGGCAACGCTTCGCGCCGCTTCACCTACTTCTTCTATGTGCACTCGCGACGAATTTGAGTGTGAGCGTTCGTGCAAATACTTGTGGAGCCGCGCGCAAAGTAATTAATCATTCTCCGTACCGCGAGGCGTAATTTTAGATGTTTGCACGATGCGAGGATATATGATTATGCAACGCGGGTAAATATTTACGTAAACAGTCGTCGAGGGGGTTGATTTTGTATAGCTATTGAGAAATTTTACTAATCTATTTGTAGTTTCTCTAGGAAAAGATTATGTCGTTACGTGAATTATTAAGAATAGTTATTTGGCGTTTCAAAAAATTGGTTGTATTGAATCTGTGTTGTATGTTCTCGTTCAAATTTTATTAGGACACGAACATATCGCTTGGTTATAACGGTGAATACATACGTTGTTGAGTGAGCTAATAATAGTTGATGCAATATGCAGAAAACTTTTAGTTGCATCAACGAAATTCTAACTAATGAGCTTTATGACATTTATAGAATGAAACTTCTGCTGTTTTTGGCTACTACGGTTATTAACTAAAAACTGAGTTTCGCAAAATGATGGTTTCGTCACAGTTACAACAGTAGTAACCTATCCATCCATTTTTCAAAGTTTTACGTTTTAACAAAAAAAGCAGATCTTAATCATATAACCAATATATTGAAAATGCGATAGGAGGAAGTCCGGCCCGAAGTATCGTATGCTCTTCAAATGACTATTTCCATCGTCCAGTTTTGTACTTTCAGTCTCTCTGTATAATAATTCACTTCGCTTTATCTATATAAAACCGCGACTGAAATTCGAATTTAGACTTCGCGCGTCACTTCGATTCGCGAAGTTTATGTGCCGGTCTGCGTGAGTCACGGAATGACGCTTGGCCATTTTTTACTTTTGTGTAATGTACGGCGGGCCAAGGGTTACGCAAGAGTCAAAATTTATCGCTTTTTGTTTTTCAAAGGATCAAAGTGAAATTGAGATTAATTCTTTTAATTAAAATACTTTGTCCAAAAATGTAATTTGAAAAACTTAACCATCTACCATTTTACATTATTCGAAAGAATCGAAATTGATTTGGATTATTTAGGTTCTTTTATAAAATATAAACTTTTTTACTTTGATACTTTTGAATTATTTTAAAATATTGTTCATTTTTTTTTAATTATAACGTTTTAATAACTTTTTGAAACTTGTTATCAGATTCAAGAAATATTTTTGGCAACAAATCTTATACTGTACTAAAATATTGTTCGTTAAAGCTAATTAAAATATTAAAATAATATATTTTTCCATTGCTCTTCTAAAACCATGAGTTTTCAAGCATCAGAAATATAATTTTCAAATCCTTTCTTAAAATCCGATGATAGCGTAATACTGGACTGATTCAGTACTCTCAATGATATAATTTTCATATAGATGTTCATTCTTGATTACAACAATAAACGAATTAACTAAATTCCGCTAGTTCTCCCAAACATCTGCTTCACACTTCGAGCATAACCAGGTTGATCCTCCACAACTCGCGATCAGTCTCAAGGTATTACGCAACCGCGGTCATCTCCTCCAACAAGCAAAAATCAACATCATCTCCACTCTCCATAATATTCCAGATCTCTCTCCTCGCGCTCGCGCACGCAAAACGTAATAACGAATCCGCATCTCCTTTCGGCTCCTCGTCGCTCTCGGTAGCAGGTAAGTTACTCACCACTCGTGTGTATCGTCGATCGATAAACGAATGAACGTAGAGTTTCCTCTGCGTCGAAGGGGGATCTCGGAAGAGGAATTGAACGATGAAAACAGGAGGGAGCTCGGCTGCTGTAGCTGTAGCTGTTCACTCGATGCTCTCTCGCGCCGCACTGATAATTCTCGCTCTCGGCTCTCGCTCGTCTAAAAACACGCCGCACACTAATACTGGATTTCGAATGGCGCTGCTCGCTGCGGGCCCGTCCTAGTCATGCAGAGCTTTGCACACGGCACGCGTGCATCGCGGGGAGAACCAAGCACGAGGGAGAGACGCAGCGATAGGGAGACGAAGAGATGAGCGAGAGAGAGAGAGAGAGAGAGAGAGAGAGAGAGAGAGAGAGAGAGAGAGAGAGAGAGAGAGAGAGAGGCGTGTATATCGTGCACACGAGAATCCCGCCGACGCGCTATTTTCTCTCTCTCTCTCTCTCTCTCTCTCTCTCTCTCTCTCTCTCTCTCTCTCTTCTCTGTGTATCTATCACAGAGTGCAATATGGGGAGATGGAAGTACCTATAAGCAGCGAGAGCGTGTTTCCGTTCTAGGCGAGAGAGGAAGAAAGAAAGACAGAATGAGAGAGAGAGAGAGAGAGAGAAAGAGAGAGATGAGGAGGAGGAGAGATATCTACGAAGGGCGTTAACACGTGTTCACTTTTAAATGAACTGTTCACAATATATGTGTGTGTGTGTGAGTATGTGTATGTGTATGTGTATGCGATGTAAAAAGCCAATGTAAAGCATAGTCATACTGTACATCAAAAAACATTCGTTATCAAATACAGTAAAAATCATCCATTTATTAACGTAATTTTAACCCTAGTGTGCATTTTGCACAATCTATCACATATAATTTTATTATCCATTGAAATGTGTGTGTCTACGTGTGCACAGATATGTGTGTATGTGTACGTGTGCATGTGTGCGCATGACTGTGTGTGTGTGTGAGTGTCTACGTGTGCACAGATATGTGTGTGTGTATTTACGTGTGTATGTGTGCGCGCGTGTGTGTCTGCGCGTGTGTGCGTGTGATATACCACGTGTGATACCGGCGTGGTGGCGATTTGTGCTGCACTCGAAACTAGAAGCTTTTCGTGTGTGGGTTGGAGGAGAGCGATCATCGTGTGTCGAAAGAGTTTAATATATGGGTATTTGGTCGGAACGAATAAAGAATCGCTGTGTAGTTTTATAACATGAGTATAGTTTTGAGGAGAGTTGTAGGAGAGCGATCGTCGTGTGTCGAAAGAGTTTAATATATGGATATTTGGTCGGGATGAATACGCCGGGTAGTATTATAATGCGAGTATAGTTATGAGTAACGTGTAGCATTTTGAAAAACTGGCATTTACTAGAGTGTCATTTTTAACATTGTAAGACTTGTTTTTGGATGATTGGCATTATTAAAAATATAACGATATATGCGGAGGCAAAAATGATCGTTGAAAGAGCACTATAAAAATCCCTGGTATACGTTTGTAAGTAGATATGTACATACATAGTCAGACGTATTTTATTAAATATGAATTAGGTTTGCCTTACGTTCATATTCTTATAAATAGAATACTTTTCAAAAGCTTCCACTATTATATTATTATACATTATTACTATTTCTATGTATAATTCATTTAACAAAATTTTAATAATATTCAGTTAATTTATTGGAATGTGCATTTTTCATACTCATTCAAACCATATCATTTGAAATAACATATATGTATATATATATATGTTATTTCAAATGATATGGTTTGAATGAGTATGAAAAATGTAAATTCCAATAAATTAACTATATATATATATATATGCGTGATTATTAGAAAAGTATTATCCGTCGTATTTTTAGTTTAGAATTGAGTATTGAACTATGATTTCTCTTGGTTATTTCAACCCACTCTACTTGAGATGCAAAAACCCTTTAAAATGAGTATTATAAATTCTTTAAAATATCGCACCCTCAAAAACAAGTCTATGACAACTCAACATATTTTTAGCATTATTTTTATAGATAAAATAGCGTGCACAAAAATAAAAAGTCTTCTTACATTTCGTAAATTAGTTGTAAAAAGTTAAGAAGTCATAACACAATAATTAATAGAATTTAAGGAGAGCCTTCTCTATATATAGGACATGGAAGAAAATTATATGAGAGTTTAGGAAGGTCCTAAGATATAAATAGTAAAATGAACTTAATAAGAGTGCACAACTACACGAAAACAAAATTTTTCCAACCAAATTTTGTCAATTAAAAAAACGGAAGAAATTTCTAAAATACTATATCTGTAAGAAGAGAAAGGTAATCGGTTATAAAATGTTACTCTTCTCCTAATAAATAATTAGCTTCCTCATATTATAGATATATTATTTTATAATTCTTTTCCGTTAACTTTGTAGATAAATATAAAAAAATTTAGGTTATAACTATTTTCTTTTTATTTGACAATATTTACGCTTGTGACATCGCGATTTTGTTTCAAGAATTCTTTTCACGTAGTTATGGACTTTTATCAAGTGCATTTCACTATTTATATCATATGACCTTTATAAACTCTCATATAATTTTTTTGTTTTATGTCATATATACTTTGTACAAGGCAAACGTGCCATTCAAAGTCTGCACAAAAATTTCTTGTGCCAAGTTCGACGTATCGGATTTTGTACGAAACGGGTCGTTCACATCGGACTTTGTACAAAATTCTCTGTGCGCTTCGCGAAGTGCAGGATTTCGGACCTCACATATAATATATATATATGAGTAATGTAATTTTTTTATGGACGAGAGACTTCTGCTATATATATATAGCAAAAGTCTCTCGTTCATAAAAAAATTGCATTACAAAAATTGCATTACTCGTTTGGATTTACATCAGTGTATGTTATTTTATGTGATTCTATATTTGATTATTACAATGAGAACATTAAACATTGAATATTAAAGTATTCGAATGCTAAATATAAGTTATGTAGATATCCCAAAACTAGAAAGTAAACAATATGTTACTAACTTGTATTTACTTACGCATAAAATATCTTTTAATTCTACTTTATCGTAAAATGTACTTTTTCAATTTAATTTCATAATAGCAATTGTGCCCTTTGAATTCTTTGAAAATTGTAGCAAAGCAGTACGTCATATATCGATACATTTGTGAATGGGGCTGTATAAGGGTGATGTAAGATTGGATGTAGAGTTGACCCTCTTCATAATTTTCAGTGTTGAACCAAAGTTAAACCTTGAAATTTTTTCGAATTCTATTTTTTCATTTTGTATTTTTGTATAAGAACGATCAGAAAGTAGATATTTTAAAATAGATATATAACTTTTAACACGTTCTTGAATTTTAATAGGATTGTTATAAAATAGTAAGTAAATATTTATTTGTGACATAAATTTTTAAAACGCATAAAACCTTAATATTTAATTATAAATATTTCAGGTATAAAATTTTTTTAACTTTTATTTTATACCATACATGTAAATTATGTGTAAAAGTTAATTTTACAAGATAAGTACTATAACTGGTAGGCGTGCGATTATTCAAAATTGTTGCATTAATTTGATGTTTTAAGTAATATTTTCTGAGTATTCAGTAGTAGAAACATATACATTTTATATGACACATGCATCGTTTGTCATGAAAAATAATTTAAGTTTTGAAGTGAAGAATACATGCTTCTTTAAATAACAGGCTTGGTATTTTGTGTTTTCACTATTAGAAATTTACTTTAAACGAAAACACTTTATTCAAGGTTTCTCTACTTTTTATTTTTATTTTTTTTTCAGAACTGAGGAGACTCGTAAATGACTCGAAATATAGAAAAATTGATATAGCGTCCATCGTATTTTTTTTTATTAATCATATACAACTTTTTATACATTCAAAGTGACTTTCCTTATTTTAAACTTGAGAAAGCTATAATTTTTGTAAAAGTATTAATCACGAATATAATTAAAATAACAGCGTCTTAAACTTACTCATCAAATCTCATACATCATTTTTCTATATTCTATCTTTGACGAACTATGTATAGTATTTTAAATATTTTATACAATAAATTAACTATAAATATCATAAAGTTAAATTTACCTAAAAAGTGCGATATATTTATTCTAAATATAAAAATATTTAGCATTCCTTTGAACTTAATCAAAATACCTTTAAATAATTATTAAAGATACTTTCTCATGTAATTTTATTTAACTTTTTTTATTTGTATATTTCAAGAGACTAAACAAATATTTTTTTAAACCATATTATTAAAGTCGTAGTTCTAAATTTTGGAATTAATTTTTAACATAGTATCATTTTCTTTTTAACCGACTTCTAAAAGAAGGAGGTTTCTCTATTCAATCTTATATTATTTATTTATGTATGTTCACCGACTACTTTTGAATGGCTTGACCTATTTTGATAATTATTTGTGGATCTAATACCGGTCACCCTACGGTGGTCCCATTGGAATTTCGACAGGACTAGCCTAGTATAACGCCAGTAATATAATAGCAAAATACCATATTTTATGTCAATAATTCGGCTATGTGTTTACACTGATTAGTCGGAAACAGGGACACCGGAGGTACTATGTTGCAGGTGTTGAATGATTGATAAACAAAATACTATACATCTTAAGCCCAACTACTGCAGGAACAGCCATTTTTAATTAAGAATAAATTTTTAAATCATAGAATCATAAACGATAAACCAAACATTCAATTACCCCAAGCATAGAATTTTATTATTAAAAATAATTGTTTAAATAATAAAATCAAACCTAAGAACTTCAGGAACAGGAAATGTCACATACTTAACTGTATTTTACAAATAACTGTATTTTGTGTGACTGGACTTAAAATTCATCGTTGCTGACTGTATCAATTGCAAGCTTAGTGTTAATTAGAAATTGCTGTTCCTTGGATAGATTGGTTTGAAGTAAGTAGATTATTAATTTATTATTTAGTTATTTACTTTTAATGAGAAATGTCTGTTCCCGGGATATTTAAGTGTAAGATTTTACATAAAGGAGTATTTCGTGAAAAACGTTTACAAGTGTTGACTTCAACACCATGATTATTTACAGGTGTTGAATGCTCAATATCTACAACACCTATTTCGGCGCCCCTGCTAAGAAATGGTTTGTTTTACATCGATAATTCATTTTGCATTCGATAGAGGGTCAGTCTGCAGTAGTCTGATATAATTTTTGCCAGTACAATCTGAGTACTTCTAAAATGCCATGTACATAAATTTGACTTGGGAACGAGTGGACCGAATAACAAATAGACATAAACATAAGTAAAAATTCTAAACAGTGGTAAATAATAATCTTTTTTTTTAATTGCACCGTTTTAAAAATATAATTTCTCAAAACGTATACTGCTCTATTGTGTAAGTTTGTATTTTAAAATACTAAATTCTGATTCTTAATTTGCAATTGGATATCAGATATGTATTATGTGAGTTTGGTGCCACTTGGAGTGTACAGGTTAGAATTTATCAACTTATTTAACGCGAAACATAAATTTTGTATGCTATTTACTTTTTAGTTGACCTCACCTCATTTGATTAAATTTAATCCATAGTGTTTTAAATTACGACATAGTAACAACTTCATTTTAAAGTATGATTTGCATTTTTATATTGTGTTCCATGCGTTTGACACCATTTGCAGTGTATAAGGCTGGTTTTGCTAAATATAATAGTTTTCATTTGAAATTCATAATTAATTAGCGTAGTTATGAATCCTTGAAATGTTTTTCGTTCAACTAAAAATCATATATTTTTATATGGAAATTTTCTTAAATTATATTTGATAAAAAATCAGCTGCTCTGCGCTAGAGTTGAAAATGGATCTTACAGATCCTTCTGCTTTTAAATAAGGATGTAATATTTTATTTTAGTCGATTTGTATTATTACAAATATATCTATGTAAATTTCGCCGTAAACTAAGAGTGTAAAAGTGAAGATTTTACAAAACACATGGTAACAAATTTTTTAATACCATTAACACATTACAATCTGTGATAGTTGTGCCAGTAGATAATATCAGGTACTGTCAGGCATAATTTCTACATATCATAAATTAACAGATCCATTATTTGTAATGTGTATAGTAGAGGTGATTTTGACAAAACTGTTCTATTATATTTCAGGGTAGCGTATCTTATGTACTGTTTAAACAATTAAGTGTAAGATAAGAAATACAAATTCGTAAAATTCTATTATTTTCTAAAAATTCTGAGTTCAATAGAGGAAATGCTGTAATAAATTAACAGTAAATATTTGAAAGCAAACCATTCAAAGTGTCACCTTAATAAAGCAATAGTACCTTAATATAATATGTCTGCAAAGTGATTTTACCAAATTGTAATTATTAATTGTCAAAGATATAGAGTCCGAAAAGGAAGCATTTAAACATTGAGAATCACATTGAACATGTTTTTCCTAAAACAAGGCTTTTTTTAGTCGAACCAAAGCTTACTACATATCTCGAAAATTACTGGGATCATCTAAAGGGTTCTTTGCGATTGGAGTCCATGGATGGTGTTATTTTGCAAGAAATTAAAATAACAAAATATTTTCTCTAACTTTATTAAACATATTTCAAAATTTTGTATTTATTTAAAAACGAATACTTTAAAGTACTCATTTAGCAATAAAATATTATTGATTTACAACCGTTTATAGAAGTTAGTAGTCCCTGCAATATTTAGCGATAAATACGAATTTGTTCAAGAGTTGTTTGTTAACCGCTGAATGAATTGCTTATAGGAAATGTTAAAAATCGTATTTTGGTCTTAAAAGTGACATTTTATATCAACTAAAGACTATTATATATTTTATATTTTATATCAACTAAAGACTATTGTATATGTTTTGTATATAAAACATTTTTCCATATTTTTCGAAATTCCTGATTTTATTAAAATAACACCAAAATGTTATTAATTTGACTCCAAAATTTAATCAGTTCTGAGTTAGGCCATGTCTAATATGCCTGCAAAATTGAGCGAAAAATATAAATATATAAATGTGTTCGAGAGTTATCGTGGTTACAATTTTTCACATACATGCGTGAACATGCACACTCGCATACACATACGTATACATACGTACACTGAGAAAACTATATCGAAACTCATGCGATATATATCGTAATTCATGTAACATCATATCGTAAAAATTTACGTATCGATGTCGCAATTATTCAGCGTCATATGCAATATGATATCGTAAAATTAGCCATTTGAAATCTTAATTTCTATATTAAAAGTACAATTTTAAATAGTTTAATTTGTCTTATGTGTAGATCCTATGCTCATGATTTTACAACATTGGATGGAAAGAAATTTGATCTACGATATATGAATCGAAACATTTACGATATCATAATTTTACGATATGAAATTTACGATATGGTTTTCTCAGTGTACACATATACATATATAAATACAGACAGACGTTTGTGAACAACCTATTTATTCTGATTCAGCATCCCCGAAATCATCGAAATTCATACCAACATTTTTATCGTTACAAAGCTTTCTTTTTATGAAAGAAAAAATTGCCAAACATTTATTGAATATCACTTCTATCATTATTAGTATATGTATATTTATAATTTTTGTTTAATTAATTCTCGAAAAATCGATTAAAAAAGAGCAATTTCAGTCGCGTATACCGTTAAAATGTTTTATGTTTCGATATCTTTTTGTTAGCATGTGAAACAAATCGATTTTATTTTTTATTTATGCTATTCTGATACGGTCTGATATGTATTTCAAGTAAATGTCTTATTATTCCTCAGTGTCTTATGGATACACGATTTTCGAGATATTTGGATAATTATTATTTTATTGATAATCAGGTAGATAGTAAATACATGTCATTTTATTTTGTTAAATACTGCTTTATACGAATTTTAAAGTACATTTCACTTTAATATCTTTAAGCCCTAATATCATTATGCCCTAAGAACATAATGTTACATAACACCTGTATACCATGTTTCTTATTCCATCATAACATGTATACTTTTCAAGAAATTGATTCAATAAAAGGAAACATGTTCATTCCCATTATAAAATGTTCAGCATTACCAATGACCATTAATATATTCCAATAATCATTATAATATTCAGTCTAATTCAGTTTCCAGCCTCCGCATTCTAAATTCATCGGAAAATAGTAAAAACCAACGGACAAGTCCAGACTCTCTCTCCTCCGCTCTTTCTCTCTCTCTCTCTCTCTCTCTCTTTCTTTCTGGCAAGGAACTACTGCAGTCGTTCATAAGCCGGCTCATTTCCAGGCTCGCGCAGGCGTGGCGCGAGCGCAAACTCACGTGCCCGGTATAAAACAGCAGTTGCGAGCACTGACCATTCGCTATGGGGTAGACTGGGGCAAAATGGAAACTGTTGACTTGAGGAAAAGTATTGCGAATATTTCTTGATATTTTCAATTATATTAAATACTGTCCTATTTTTATACTTCTGATTATTTTTTAATCTTTACAGAATAAATAGCATTTTGTATATCATAAGAAATCTATTTTGTACATTAAACATATTAAGTATTGATCAATCTACCTGGAATTTAGTTGAAAAGACTCGTTTCAGTGTAATAAACAGAAGTTGGCTTTTATTATGGAAAATAATTTATTTTCATTGAATATTTTTACTGATTATTTTTACATATTTTATTAATTTTTGGAAATATAAATAGTTTTAAATAAAAGACCCAATTGCCATTTGTTATATTGAAACAAATCGTTTTAGTTAAAGAAAATTAATTAGTTTAGTATGCACATACATTTTAAGTTAAAATTAGGTATTTGATAAAATATTCAACAAGCGATGATTTCAGCACTTCTTGCTGTAAAATTTATTTATTACACTACTATATACAAAATCGTATTCTATAAATAAATAATATGAATTATAAAAATTGATAAAAATCATGAAATCTCCCCTTAGTATTATACATAATATTCATTAACAAAAATTGGATAAGAGCAATGCATTTACATTCAGATACAATTACATTTACTAACTACAAATTTCGCTTGGCTTAAGATAAAAACAAACAATGAATTTTGAATGAGAAACGATAACGTAAAAAAGTTCATTGTGCTCTTTCGGACCTGTAAGCCAGGTTTAAATGGACTCGACCTCGGGAATAATAAATTGACGCCCTATTTTTATTGACATATAACAAGGAAACATTCATTTTTTAATACAAAATAGTTTGTCTCCAAGTAGGTATTTTATCATCAATAATTTGGATCAATAGTACAAATATAGTTACATTAATATTACGCTTTGGTATTATAAGCAAAAAGTGTAATGTCATTTGAACGTATAAAAATCATCCTAATAGAATTGCAAAATAAGAATTTTTTAGAAAATACAAGAAAATACAAATTTTTGGATTTACGTATACCACGCGTAGGTGTTATTTTCACATATTCACTTTCGCACTTTATCTCCACTATTTTCTAATATACATTTCTGATTTATTGCGTTATACGATTAGTTCGATAGGTGCTCGTTGAGTCCCGTTTTAGTATGACCGGCATTATTCGTAAGTATTCGTCTTAAATGACTCTTCTATACTTTTCATATTTAACTTTGTCTCATCCGAAATTAAAAATTCTTTTATTAAAATATCTGGAAAATCATAGCATATGTCTAATTTTGAGTTCCATGCCCCCTGGCAAGACTTAAAAGAATTTGAAACTGTCTTCCACAAATAATTCGATGCTGTGATCAAATAAATACATTCAAAAAGTGATAGGTCTTTATACGAGGCTCAATCAATATATTCTTTACTTATCTTAGTTGTACAAATTAGAAACATGTATTTTTGATACTCAATGCGATAGCTACATTATATTATACATTATATTTTCATATTTTTATATACTTCAATTATAATAGTTATCAATGTTCATGCGATATGTTCAGATGCGACTTGTTCTTTATCTACATTATAATAAAACCAACTGTAAAAGGGCAATTCAGCTCGTTTAAAATGAAATAAATAATAAATAAATAAATAAAATAAAGTATACATAAAGTTTTTGTACCATGCGAAAGTATAAAGTATTGTTTTGATACTTAACTTAGTTTATTTTATTTTTAATTATGGTAATAATATTAGTGACAGGTACAAAACGTTCAACGTTTTTCACTTATTGGATAACTTATAAATTTGAATACAGCACAGAAAAACCGTAAGAATATATATAATATAAAAAATGCATGTAAAATTGTAAGTGCGTGCCCATATTACCCCGGTCTCCCCTACCTTTTATGCAACCGAAACGAAACCCATAGACACAAAGAGAGAGAGAGAGAGAGAGAGAGAGAGAGAGAGACAGTGAAGAAACGACGATGCAGTGTGGGCGACCGCGAGCAAAGCGACAGAGGCAGTAAAGTACGCGCGAGAGCCGTGTGTCGAGGAATGCGACGGGGGGGAGGGCCAATAGATATGTAAAATAAGCTCCATAGGAATTTCGACGGGAGCTCGGGAATGCGAGAGTGCATAAATAGTGATATAACCGAAAATAAGACGAACGATAACGCGTTCGCCCGCAGGAAACCGAAATAGGCGTCGGCAGTCCTGAAATATGTAAAGGATCCAAGGGGGGAATCTAATATTGCGTAATAGAGTTACACACGGCAAGGGGTATACGCGGCGTGCGGTCGCGCATGGGCGATTAATAATTCGCCCGCAGGATGTGTTGAGGATTTTCTAAGAATATGCATGGAGATGGTGAGCGTAGAGAGGAGAAAGACGATCGGTGCGGCATATCGACGTTTCCCTTTTTTAATTCTACTTTTGTGATTATTTACTGAATAATGAGCGTGGCTGCGACGTCTGCTTCTTCTTGGATGTGACAGAAATGAGATTTGGAGCTATTTCTGGGGTAGATTTGCATGTGATGTTCATCGTCATTATTTTAATGCGAATATTTTTGATGAACCGATAATTCAGTTATTTGATATTGTATATCAAATGTTAGATTCACTAAAATACATTTTTATACGAGAGACGTAGGATAATAGAAAACGGAGCCAAAATAAAATTATTTAGTCTTTAGGGGCCACCTTTGAACCCAAAAACAAAACTTATTTGTATGAGTTCATAAAAATTCTTTCTTTCAAAAGCAATCATTCTGAAACTTTTTTTACTATGAATACTTGGTAATATCTTTAATTTCACTGTAAAAAGAACTCAAAATCTTGATCCAACAGTCATATCACATCACCATATTTATTACGCTTCTAAACCACGACCCACGGGATTCCAAGTGATTCCGTGATTCCTTTTTAATACATTAGTTATGGTATGAATACAGGAAATTGTATTTCGTGAGTGAGGAATTTTATTTCTATTACTTCCTGTATGATGACAAAATGAAACATACAGTTTACCTTCACTTTGCTACAAATTCACAATGTTTCACGATTACTTTATTGGGTTGATAACATCTTTGTGCAAATATTTCGGCAACGATCATCAAGTCTGTTAGCACTCTGTCTATTTCCGCGCGACAATAGAAGCGGCGACCGGTGTTGTTGGCAAAAATATACACACACGGAGACGCGAGAGCGACGCACATCGTTTGAAATCATTACAAACAACTTCAATTTTCAACTGTTTAACAATAATGATGTAATTTTAAACTAATGACGAATTCATAATACGCCTTTGCCAAATTTTGTGAGTAATACCGACTTGAAATAAACATTGAAGTGACAAACGGCAGCCCAAAACACATGTAAGTAATATACAAAAAGGTGTATGTTAAAAGAAATTAGAAAAGTTTCGTCGAATAGTAATCAATTTTATTTATTTCTTATTATTTACAAGTAAGCAATTAAATAAGTTTATTTCTATGTAGCAAAAATAAATTTTTGAGCTCTATACTTTTAAAGGGAACATTAAATAACTACCAAAATACTAAATTTGATTTCGAAACAGTTTTCGAAAGAGATTGAGTCACTATTCCACATTCTTCACTTGTGTACGTATTTAGAAATCGCAAAAATGTTGAAAACTGGGTATCACTATTAATATTAGACAAATTACTTTGCTTTTCTTAAAAATGCTTGTGGTTACGGCTGTTTACTAAATCATGTAATGTATCAAATGTCCACATTTATTATTACAATGTATTTAACAATATAAAAAATATCTTGAAATATACTTACCTTAGTGAATTTCAATAACATAATATTATTTGAATGGGTAACTGCCCTATATAACTTTAGCATCAATATATTGATGATTGCCAAGAAAGTTCAACTTTTTAACTGCTATAATAACATAAATAATAACAATTTTTGCAATATGTATTTTATGTTTTTAAATTGGGACCATACGTAAAAAGTCAAATTCTTTTAGTCTACATCCAACACTCTAAATTTAAAGTATGGTAATATGTACAATTACAGTTATTTGTACATTTTAGATTCAATCGGATCAATACATTTAGATTTATATATAACAGATAACCAATTTAAGTTATAGAAATATGATGAAATTAACGTATTTCAATGCGTTCCATGAGCATCCAGTTTTCTCAAAAGCCTTTATATTGCATATTCTTGTAATTTTCATACAAAAATAAAAACTTTGTATAGGAAAATTATATCCTTACAATACAATACAATTATGGTTATTGTACGATTTTGTTTGATTGAGTTTCTTATTTTTCAAACAAATATTGTATGGAAAAGTACAACAAATTTTCAATCATGATAGTAATGTGAAGTGTCACTGAAGTGTCTTATAAGAAAAATAGAACCGAATGCGCATTCAGTATTAAGAATATGAAAAAATATGTTTTGAGAACAATGTATTCAAAGTTTTCGTTTTCTGCTACTTTATGTAAATTAAATAATTAAAATTTGAATTAATTAATTAAATTTATTTGATTTTTAAGTTATGATATCCTTAGAAGTCTTAAAATATTCATAAAACTTTTTTAAAATATTTTTTAAACGATTTGTGCTCAATTTTGGGTATAGCCTCACCTGAAGAATTAAAATTCACAAGTTGTAAAAAAGTCGATATTTTTGACAATCACCCACATGACTATTCAAATCCTAACAATTATCCACAAACGTAACTACATTTCCTTGCGCTAAAACAAAAGCAATGGGATAACCATTAAAGGTGCCTAAATGACACTACCAGTCCCAAATGTAGGGAGCAGTAAGAGAATGAGAGAGAGAGAGAGAGAGGAATAGAGGGAGTAGCAACGGCAAAACGTAAGGTCAAAGACGACTACACGAGCGCAAATATATAAAAACGACGCGCGTGAATCAAAGGAGCGCGAGCGGAGAGAGCTGTATGTGGCGATGCGGATGGTACTATACTCACTAAGTAGAGGGTTATCTTTAAGTGCTCTTTACGATGTCTTTAAAAATGTTGAAGTTATTACGAATAATTGCTTCATGAGTAAAAATATTTTTATAAATAATTGTAAACTATGTATAATTATATATAAATTATATAAAATTATGTATGAATATATGTATATTATGTTTACTGATGTGGGGCTGAAAGTTCCGCTCGTGGCTTGAAAATCAGTATATAATAAACTCCGAAGATTTTTAGAGTTTGAGTCTAATTTAATAACTTGAAAAAACTATCGCACGTGTAAACAAGTAAAATAAAATACTCAATATTTTAAACTAGCATGCGAAAAGTCACATTTGAATTGTGTGCTCTCCTTCTGCAAGAAAAAAACACATACATCACATCTCGAACTTTACTTTTCGCTTCTCAGCCTTAGCATTCTCAACTCGTTTTTTCGCAAAATTCAACTTTCTCTCTTTCAAAAAAAATAATACTCTCCACTGCACTCATAATAATCAAAGCAAGCAACTAACCCTCAACGAAGTAAAAGTCAAGTCATAAAGGTACGAGAGAAGCGCCGCACGAGCAGCCAGCGAGAAAAACAGAGAAAAGACGAGAGAGAGAACGAACAAGAATTATGAGAGGCGCGTACACTCATCCGCTATTAATAGGCCCTTGCTCAAATTACTATTTTTAGAACGCCGCGAGGCGTTTATATAGATGCGCGCGCGTATAAATGCCGCGCGAGTTTCCACCTAATGTCTTACCTTACCCGTCCGACGATATGGATTAGCGATTATCGTTCCTCTTTACCCCTGGCTCTCTCGTGTACGATTCTCGAGAGCGCGCGCGCGCGACCTCAGCCACTCTCGCACGTAATGGCATAAGAAGATCGCGAGATTTCGCAAGAGATTATAGTCGAAAATTATGATTATTGGGATTGCAGAATCCTGGGCCTTTTTTATAGGAAGGAATTAATGTGATATTTAGATGGCAGGCGTGCATCGAGTTATTTGATTTTTTATGCGTTAATTTTAGAGTTTTCGATGCGAGGTGGTAGGTACATATTTAAAAATAAATGTACTAAAATAGTACGTTAATTTGAAGGAACTAAAAATATAGTGTATTCACTTCAGGGTAGACAGGATATATCTGATATTATCATTAATATCATTTTACTTATTTTATTATTTCTAAACCTGAGTCAAATTAATTAATTCCAGACTAAACTACAGAGAATAATGAAATAATTTAAAAAACTTGTTTAGTTCTTTTAGGAAATTGAAAGGAACTTAGGATCAAATTTCTGCCAACAAACTAACTTAGATTCAAAACCCAACTAACCCATTAAGATTCTATTCCAGTTTAACCTTCTTTCGGAGTATCGCATAACTATTTCCTTCCGAAACCTCAATAAATACATCTATTTTCTGATAGCAATTTAATCTTAGGGAAGTAAACTTATTAGCACGAATGTTGTTTTCTATTCATTTTATTTTATATAGCACTTTAATGTCGAGACTTCGTATACCTTGTTAGATACTTAAACATGAATAACATTAAATAATTAAATAATTATTTTACTACTTCATTCAGAAAATTTTGCTATGAACATATTAGAAACATGTTTTGAGACATTAGGAATCAAAATACACTACTTTTATTATTTTATAAAATGTCTGTATGGATGTGCGTGTGTGCGTGCGTGTGGATGTCTCTGTTGTTCGTGTGTTGTGTGTATGTGTATGTGTATGTGAATGTGTGTGTGCGTGTGTGTCTGGTGTGTGTGTTGTATGTGTGCTGTGTGTGCACGGTGTGTGGTGTGTCTGAGTACCTATGTGTGCACAGATATGTACGTGTCCGCGCGTGTGCATTTGCGTGTGTGTGTGTGTGTGTAAAGCACGGTGAAATTTAATAAATCGGGGCTCATTTTGTTTGCTTTTTTTGCGCAAAGGAGGCACAATATTAATTTTTTTAGTTTTTGGATTTGTTTTTGTATTTTAGCGGATTTTCGATTTTTCGGTTTAAGTTTTTCCGATTTTTGGTACATAAGAAATATAATCATCAATCCAGTGAAAATACATTTGAAAGAGCATTAAAATTAGCTAACTTTTCAGACATGAAATTTTTGATAAGGTAATTTCTATTGTTGAAAAATTTATTTTATTGAAAAAAATTGAAATGATCATTAACATTAAGTATAATACTAAGTAACATTTTTCAGCTATTTTATTTTTTTCTTACCGAGAATAAAACCATTTTGTAAAAAAAAATTATTTACTATGGACAACGGTAACTTGAGAAAAACGGATTTATTTCTTCAGAAATTTTCCAGAAAGGTAGCTTTTTACTATCTCTTGGTTAAGTTATTTGCCTTAATCATGCGGACTAATATTTTTCCAGATTTTTGAGGTTATATTTTTTCAAAAATTTTCCATTGTTTATTTCTTGGGTATTACAAGGTAATTTTTTACCAATTAACTCTTATCTTTTTGGTTTTTTAATAGATTTGAAATAAAAGTTTTTTTAAGATTCATTGAGTCGTTTTTGTTTTTATAACGTTTCTTAAGTTTTAAGATATTTTTTTAAAATTTTCGATTGTTTATTTCTTGGGTATAAAGCAATAATTATCTACCAATCAAAGTTCATTTTTTAAGTTTTTCAATAAAGATTTGAAATCAAAAATAATTCTTAAGATTTATCAATTCGTCTGTGATTTATAACGTTTTTTCATTTTTATTATATTCATTTTTCTTTTAATTTTTGATCGCTTTCTTCTTGAGTATTATACTGATATTTTCGGCCATTCAAAGCTTTTGTTTTCAATTATATGATATTTTTGTAATAAATACATAAATCCGTTGTTCATAAATCAAGTACATTTATTTTACTATTTCACAGTAAAGAATTAACCTACAACTTTTAGAACTATTGATTAATGGTAATATTTAATTGTAATGAAAAAATTGAGTTTTACGTGCTTAACTTCCTCATTGAGATAGTTTATTATTTATCTACTTTTTTAATTAAAGAAAGAACAATAAGAAAATATGAGACGCAGCAAACTTAAAGCAGCCCAAACTAGAAGAATACAGATCACGGTAACAACTGAGTAGTGAGCATATTTCAATCTGAAAATAAAAGATTGTAATTATGTATAAAGCATATTTCACACATTATATTTTAAAAAATTTTACTTGATATTAATGATTATTGTTCTACTTTATAATATAGATATATTAAATATTTTAAAAGAATGCAGCAACATAATTTGCTCACCGATTATATTTAACTCGGCCCTGTTCAAGAGTACTTAATGGGTCTTTCAAGACGTACACACGAAGTCCACGAACATGATGATAAAAGAATTCATTCCAATCCAAACTTTGCAAATTGAAATCGAATTTCTTTCTGTCTGCTGGATTCGTCCTATCCCAAAGCGCTAATACATTTTTGTTATCAAATTTCCATTGTCGGGATGAAAAGTAAGATACGACATCGATGAATTTGTGAATTTTCTTGTATGAATTAAGCAGTCTAAGAATATTTAAAAATCACATATAATTAATGAATATGAAGAAATACATTTTGATAAATGGTGAAAACTGTATTAAGATGTTATTTTCAAAAGATATTCTTACATTGGTTCTCGTCCAGTCAATAAAGCCAGAAAGTCGACTATTGCACCAGGCACAATGTGGAGCAAGTAAATGCAAAGATTATGGACCCACAAATGTTTGTTCACTATAATCATATGATGCCAAAATACCTTAGAACTTGGAAAATTTACGCCAAACACCTCGTTCAGATGCATGGTCGTACCCCAATCAATGGGCTTTTGACATGAAGATACGCAATTGTAAATTTTCGGATCTACTGGTTTTTCTGGCTCATTCGTGTCCTCAGAGATTTCTTTTTGTTTTTCCTCCCTGAAAGTTTGAGAAAAACTAAAAAATGCTATTGTTTACGATTAATAGGTTTTCTATAAAGTACATGAGATAAACCTTATGTAAATATAAACTAGTATTTTGTTGTTTGACAGAATTTCAAATAATTTAATAATTTTCGTAAATAATTTTGATTTTTTTAGAATACCCACCATTTTTTTGCCGTATCCCAAGCAGCGACTATAATATTATTTATTACATAATCGACAGGGATGAGGTCTGCGATATTTTTTTTGTCGCAATGCAAACTTCGCAGTAGACCTATAGCTATTCCCACCGTTATGCCTGTGAATCCATAGTAATTGTTAGTCCAGCCAGAGACAGGTTCCTTATAGGTCGATATTATGATCGATGGCCTAACTATGCAAGTTGGAACTCCGATGCAGTATTTGCGAACCAATTCCTCGCTTATTGCCTTTGAGAATGCGTAGGTATTTGGCCATTTGCCAATCAATCTGTAAAATATAATACATTTTTGTGTGAATAATTTAATACTACAGTCTGCCGTAACATTCCATGCATCACGGCGGGCTGTTACGGCCGGATCGTCTTACTATTCTTTCTTTCTTTCTCTCTCTCTCTCTCTCTCTCTCTCTCTCTCTCTCTCTCTCTCTCTTTCTATTTTTTGACTTGTGTAAAATAAACTTATTATCTATCTATCTGTCTGTCTCTCTCTTCCTCTCGCGGCGTTAACACCACTTGTTCAGTAACTCTGTTTAAGTCCTAAGTCCGTTCATTGAATCTAGGTATTGGTATTTGAGCTAAAACAATCGAAATCCGGAAATTCTCTTAAATGATTGGTTTAAACGTGGTCACGTGATCAACATGGCAACGCCAGGCCTAGAGTTCCGCCCCCGTGTTAGATCCCAATAGTGAAAACATACGGCACGACTATCAATGCGGTAGGGTAATCGTCGGGTGCTAGATTTGAGTGTGATCGAACTTTAGTAATAAGGAATCTATTAAAGAATAATTATGCTTAAAATTACCGTGTTCAAAATATATATTACTTCTTTAACTTTTTCTCTTTATGAAACTATTTTTTAAAACTTGGAACGTCCAATGCCCTTATTTGATAAGCAGGAAAGCTTCTAGTTATCCCTAAATTGACCATATCATATACCGTTAATAGCTTATTTAAGGCAACACGAAAGCATAGATATATGTTGAATATATAAATATAGTAAATAGAGAAAACGGCAAATTTTTTTTCGTACTTGGATTTAATAATCGAAACAACGTTTTATACTTAAAAAATATAAATTGACTTGTTTCTATAAGTACTTACCGCGGAAGTGAGCTCAACACATTATTTTTACGCGATTATTACTCGGCGAAGTCCGGCGTTATATACGAACGCAAAAATTTTGTGTCAAATTCTGCGTACATTAATTTATTGTAGAAATATAATTGTAAACTCAATTAACATTACTAATTTAAATACGAAATAATTACATACCAAATATTTAAAAACAAATTTAAGAATACAAAAATTTATAAATTTTATTAATTTACAAATAATATATATAAGGGTTTTATAAATGAATAAATATATTTTAATAAGGGGTAACACCACTCTAGCGGCCCAAAAAAGTGCCTAATTTGTACGATTTTTTACAAAAGTAGGAAAGAAGGGATCAAATTTCTTTTTTGAGGGTTTACTATACATATATTGAGGTACAAAAATATATTTTTTTTTACATTTAAATACAAAATGGCGGCTATACAGCGAATCTCGTGAGAAGCCTTTTTCAAACTGGGAGAACAGATGTAGCTTCACAAATAGATTCTTTAAAGAAGTACGTAGCCGTTATTCGATTGAATGTAAATTTTTTTTATAAACAATTTACATCGTTTTTTTTCGAGAAAAATCGACTTTTTTTCAGAAGTGCGCCATTTCTACAGAAATTAAAATAAAAGAAAACCCCTACGTACTTCCAAAGTTAACGTTATATAAATTAAGAATTTCTTTGGTTTTTGTTCCAGGTCTCATACTTTCCGACAAAAGTGTTCTCCCGTTTGAAGGTTTGAGAAAAAGGCTTCTCACGAGATTCGCTGTATAGCCGCCATTTTGTATTTAAATGTAAAAAAAAATATATTTTTGTACCTCAATATATGTATAGTAAACCCTCAAAAAAGAAATTTGATCCCTTCTTTCCTACTCTTGTAAAAAATCGTACAATTTAGGCATTTTTTCGGGCCGCTAGAGTGGTGTTACCCCTTAAAACATTCAAACAAGCACGAGTTATCGTGAGTTTTATAAATTAATTATTTATTTTATTATGTACAAATGTTAAAAACGAAAAGTTTCACATAAAGTGATTAACATCAACAAATTAACATAAGATTTTGCAAAGATAAGATATGATATTATAATATATATGTTAAATCGATATTTAATTATTATGCAATGCAGTTAAACATGATAAAGCGTGTATAAGAGATTCACGCCAAAAATATCATATAAAGAGGTTAAAACTGAAAAATGTTACCTAAAGAATTGCAAAGAAAAGTTTTATAATTTTAAAAAGCGTATTATAAAAATTTAATTAATAAAATTTTATTAAAATGAATTGTTGTATTTAATCATAGAGAAGTCACGGAGAGAAGTGTATTATGTACAGTAGATACGATCCTGGCGTTTGACGCTTATTAGCTGACACGCCGAACATACCTCAGTATCAGTGCCGGTGTAGCGTTCACCCCGAGAGTGTCAGTGCCGTGAGGTTCGACTACATTGTATACTTCCTGATTCCATTGTCAGAAAGTACAATTTAATTTCTTATAAACAAAATCTTTGAATCGTTTTACTTTAAAATGATTTTTTAGTCAAATAAGTTGAAAATAAAATAGTTTTATTGCCTTATTAAAAACCTTAATAAAAATTAAATTGTTTAATACCTTATAATTTTTTATAAGGTATTAAATAATTTAATTTTTATTTGATTTTTTAGTAAAATAAGTTGAAAATAAAATAGTTTTATTGCCTTATTAAAAACCTTAATAAAAATTAAATTATTTAATACCTTATAATTTTTTATAAAGTATTAAATAATTTAATTTTTATTAAGGTTTTTAATAAGGCAATAAAACTATTTTATTTTCAACTTATTTTACTAAAAAATCATTTTAAAGTAAAACGATTCAAAGATTTTGTTTATAAGAAATTAAATTGTACTTTCTGACAATGGAATCAGGAAGTATACAATGTAGTCGAACCTCACGGCACTGACACTCTCGGGGTGAACGCTACACCGGCACTGATACTGAGGTATGTTCGGCGTGCCAGCTTATTTAAATTATTACACAAATTATTTAATACCTTATAAAAAATTATAAGCGAAGAATAAAAATAATATGTACGACTTGATTAAGTGTTATTTCACAGTTTGTACAATTTCATCCTAGATTTTCATCAGTTAAGTGAGCGTCAAGGTAAAGTAAGCTTTCGATATATTTCTGACAAAAATAAAACATTTGAACTAATTTTACTTATATAATACCATTGTTATACTGGACGATTTTATTATATAAGTGAAAAAATACAAATGTTTTATTTATGACAGAAATATATAGAGAGCTAACCTGCTTTACTTGAAGCTCATTATGCCCCGGTTTCCTCTAATTGACAATAAAAATCCATGTGACCTACGATCATTAAGCAAGTTAAAAAAAATGTACTTAGCGAATGGAAGAGTGTATAGTCCCCCCCCCCCCCCCTTCACTCCACCCGATTATGCACTGTCTATCCAGTCTATCGGTAGTTTGCAAACTAAAGAAATCGGAAAGAAGGAAAAGGGTGTTCGCGTAAGCTCTTTCCGGCCTTTAGACAATTAGTTAATATAAATTCAGTGTATTACTTAGGCGTCATATGCTCCAGTATATCGTCATTAAACATCTCTAACAAAGAAATAACATTATCAGGATCCACAGGAGGTTCGTAAAACTTTTCTTCGATGAGCTTCAATGTACATTGCGAAAATGCCGTGGAAATATATACAAATGCCTGTCGCACGAATATTTACATTATACTTTATTTATCAAATAACGAGAAAGAAACGAAATAATATATTATAATTACTTTTTACCTTTAGATTTTTCATCTCTTTGGCGAGTAAAAGGATCAATTTAGTACCCCTAACATTAATACTGACCACCTGACGAAGCTTCTCAACGAAGCGTACTGTCGCAGCTCCGTGAAATACGACGTGAATATTTTCTATAAGCTTTTCTCGATCCGACGCAGACAAACTTAAATCGCATGTACTGATATCGCCTTCAATCATCATCACGTGATTCGAGAAATTAGGCTGCTCATGTTTCAATCTGTTGTAGACCTGAAACGTATTAATTTAATTTGTATTTTTCTTCTTTTATTTTGTTGTTCTTAATATTTATTAATTATTCTTATATGTATATGCCTTTATATATAAATATGTATATATGTATATATATATAGTTTAAGATTTATTTAATCTTAACTGAAAAAGGTACAAAGTCACAGTTAAGTTAGTATCACAGATCAATCAGTCAATGATTTCATCATCACATTTCGTATTAACATTTCCATCATATCTTAAATACTTACGCAATTTACAGTTAAAGTAAACGCCAAATTACATAACATAAATACATAATACATAATTCACAACATTACATAAATCACACTAAAATAATCACATTATCACATTGTTATCAGTCGTTGCCGCAAGGCATACCCTGGTATTGCTGGTGAATGTGCCTGCGCACTGCAAGTTTGTACGCACTTAGTGACGGCAGATGTAAAATGTTCCGCGGTAGAGAATGCCAGAGGCGGGCACCTTGGGCATTGATCGACTTCAGGTCGGTGTCAATGCGGGACTCTGGAATCTCAATTTCCCTTGGGTCCCTACGTGAGGTCCTAGACCAGTTTGTCTTAAAGAGGGCCGCAAGGTACGGAGACTGTCCCATGATGACTACTTTGTAAAGTAGTACCGCCGCAAAATACGCCCTTCTTACCTCCACAGTCAACCAGCCCAGTTTATCCCTGTTAGGACTGATGTGCTCGTCCCTTCTAACACCACGTATGTATCTCACACAATAATTTTGCAATCTCTGAAGTCGGGTAAAAAGCGGGAAGTTTTGCTAGCGAAAATAGCATACTTCTCCTCCATGGTACACAATTAATATACTATTACATATATATAGGTTTAAATTATTTAATTGGATAGTAACTAAATTCCATTTTAGTTTTTTTATATTATTATTAACCTCAAATATCTCGAAATATAATTCCCTATGTTTTGGACATAGAACTTAACCAACAGAAAATGAAAAACACCTTTTTGGAAAATTTCACCCTAAATTCTTCTTATTTACTCCAGTAATCTTTGGAAATAGAAAATCATTTTTTGTTTACAAAATAATTTGTTTCTTGGGAAAAGAAAAGGATAAAGATTATAAATTATTAAATGTTATTCTCGATGTTAGTAATAATTAAGAATTGTTTTCATTAGATTTTCATTATTCCTAACCGAGTTATAAATCCTTTTTAAAAAACTGACATTTTCGTTTATAACAAAAGATAGAATAGCTTATCCAAAATTTCGGGACGGAATAGATAGATAATTTCAAGTTAGTTCAGATGAATTTACACTGAATTACTTAAATTGCTTCTATCGCCCCAATACAGAAAAAACTAGAATGAACATACTCGGATAGTGTATTTTTCAGCTCCATGGAAATTTCTTTTATATCTTCAGTTCTAATTATCTGAATAATAAAGAACCATAAAAAATACGCAATGCCTAAGATGTATAAAATACATAAATATAATATGTTATTTGGATTTTCAATAAACTATATTTGAACCACATAAAGCAGATGGGCACAGTGATCGCATGTCCGTTTGCACGCTTGACATTGTGATAGCATATGAACACGGTGTCATCTTACTATGTTTTTGTATGGTCTTTTAATAGTCAGTTTTTCAGAATTATAAGATACAAAAGAAATTAGTTCTTGAGTTAGTAAAAATAGTCTAACCTTATAGTTTCTATTAGGATAAGATATAAGTATTTCAAAAGCTTCTAGTATAGTCATACTAATTGAACAATAAAGGATAACAAAAACAGTTTTACTTACAACATCGTCAAAGTACTCATTGAACCTTTGTTCAGGCGTTTTTCCTTTCTTGGCACGCATCATTATGTAAAGCTTTCCTATTTTGGGACATGATCTGCAAAGACAAATTTGCCAATTAAATTCAATTCCCTGTAATCTTTTACCGGTTGTAATTTACTTTATACATTATTCTATTTTCATAAAATATTTGCATGCACTATACTTTACATGCATTATACATGTCAAAAATAAACGTGTTTGCATAAGTGCTAGTTACATGCATTTTTTTATCATTTAATTAAATTTAAGATGACCGCGATTATTTATTGTAGCCGAAAAAACGCTTATGTTATAATCATTGTATTTTCCATGGGATTTTTGGTTGTTTGTTTATTTACGTTCGAGTTCGTAAGTCTGTGAATATGTATGCATATACATAAAGCATGCGTTATAGCTATTGGCAAATTACAACTCAAAATTGACAGTTCATAATTTTAATGATATAAGTATGGATTCATATTTTACTATTATATGTATTATATACTGATAAATTAAAATACTAAATTATTATTTAAGAAACAATTATTATTTATTTTATAATAATCAAAGCTATCGATGAAATAATTATTATATAAATATTTTTATTAACTGCACAGCGCATCTAAGACGTATTATCTTACATGAACAATTAAAGAAAATTTATAACTGAAAATTGTTACTATGAATGAGTATTTATTATTAAAAAAGAACGAGTAAGAAATTAATAAGGATATTTGAATAAATAAAATATTATTATTTTGTATATACCTTTCGCTCTTATTAGGAGACTATTTTCATAGGTGAGAAAGATTGACATTTTTCTGTATACAAACTCTAATTATATAGTTTTATTAATGTTGATAAATAACCTGCCCTGGTGGGTCGTTGTGATAAAAACAACATTTTTTATTTCAATAAAAAAGTACAAGATTTTGTAATTTTAATGAATAATAAATGATCAAATTTGTTAGATAACCAAAAGTGAATATATTTTTTTATCTAGTAAGTTTCCTTAAGGAAGTTGAAACGTTTATAATGTACTACGAGAAAAAAAATAAAGTAGGGTGCTTAACGAAATGCAGAAAAATTATTTCAACAAAATCGTGACGTTAGAAGCGTAATATTATCAATTTTAATTTTAACATACTTTATTATTTATACTAGATAATGTTTACAAGCTTTTATACCATTTTTCTTCTGATGGTAAATAATAAACGCTCCCTGGTAGAAAATTGAGCATATTAGATGGTCGGTTCACGATCTATTGGGCAGATCCTTTTCCTAATAGTTCGCCAGAAATAAACCAGCATCTGACCAGAAATTTATAGAAAATCTAAATAGCTTACATAACCCTAAAAAATTATTGAAAATGTAAATCCCATTATAGTACTTCTGCGTTAAAACAGCATGCAAATTTTTATTCGATTATTTATTTGATTTTTTTATGTTTTATATAATTATAAAACTCTAACCTTAAAAAAACTTTTAATGAAATAAGTTTTTAGTTTTTATTTCGAATCTATCCCAAATATATCTTAGCATTCTATTAACAATAAGCTATTAAATCCATGACATAATAATCATTATTAACTTATAAAAATTCGTTAAACGTTATTTTTTATTTATTTATCCATTAACCATAAGTTGGTCAGGTTTCTGACGAGAAAACGTCGACAGGTAGCGGGGTTTCTGGCCAGACTTTTAAGCAGAAATTGGCCATTCCCTATAAAATAGAATAAAATCTGGCGAACATATGGGGAACGTTTCTACCAGGGCTTTAACCTCCTTAATGGTGCCCTACAACTCCACTCTCCTCTATCCCTGTAATAATTCAATAGTCATTACACTCAATGAAATTTCGTTCTCAAATTTGTAGCAAAGATACGTAAAGCCAAAAAATTTACAAATGAATGACTAATCATAAATGCGTTCGCATGTGCGTGTGTGTGAAGCAAAGACATGCTTATGGCGAAGTGTCTTACGAGTAGATTAATTTGAAAGGTGACGACAATTCGACGCGTCAGCGTAATTATTTGGCGCTTGCTTACCGAAGTAATTTCTCGATGAGGAGCATGCCGAGGAAGCCCGAACCACCGGTAACGAGAATATTGAGGCCATCGAAGAATTTGGTGATCTCGCTGACCCCTAAATCGACACCAGGCTCATCCTCTGTCATACTCAGCATGTCCTGCAAGTATGACTGACCGCTCGTGATTTGACTCTCCTGATCCGCCATGTTTCGACGCTTTCAGCGATTTCGGCTAGTTTCGTTGATCTTACCAGAAGATTAGGCCGTTGATCAGGTAAACACTACAGCTGTTTCAATCCTTCTAAACGTTGCATTTTAAATTTCAGAGCGTTGTAAATTCATAGCTAATTTAATTTCCAAGTAATATTTTCAATAATACTAATATTATACTATTCTAATTGATCATAGTATTCAATAATACATTATTAAGCATATAAAGATTAAAAAAATTTAAAAGTATAATAAGCCTTAAATACATACAAATAAAATGCCACATATTTACCGCCACGGACCCTATAGTGGATCAGTGCCTCTATTATGAATCACATTGTTTTAAATCCTTATTACGTAGGTTTTGCATTATTTTTTTTTTACTTTAAAAATTTTTATTCTGATCTGACAAAATAAAAAAATCAATAATGCAAAACTTTCACAATAATCATTTAAAACCAATTGATTCCAATTGATAGTAAATTTTACTAAAAATTGGTAACCTCGACTACACTGAGTTTTCTTAGAGTGTTTAGTAACTGACGCCAATCTTTTTCTCAATGTAAAAGTGAAAATTTGGTAATCATCAGTTATACATATAAAATATTCAATAAAATAAAAGTGAAACATATTTTAACCCCTGAAACCTTAAAAAAATTTTTAAACTAAGTTTTTTTAATATGTAATAAAAAAATTTGGAATCTAATATTATAAAAAAGAAAATATTAATTGAATATAATTTAATCTCCTTTTTACGTTTCACTAAACCAATCTATTAACATTAAAAATTAATTCAACTTCTTTCTATATATTAACGCAATTGACACTAAAAAATCTCTACAATCATTCATCGGCAAATTTTCTTTTATGATCTACAAAAAGTTCAAATATGTAATTTCAAGAATTCTGTATCATTATTAGAAATTCGATGTTAATCAACATCTGATAAAAAGAGCGTCTTAAGGAGGTTCTGCTGATATACATATATATGTACATATATATATATATATATATATATATATATATATATATATATATATATATATATATATATATATATATATATGTCATAAATACAAACATTTTTTACTACAATTTAATCTCACATAATGATGATATGAAAGTCAATATATTATGAGATAAGGTTTTTTTTATCAAACTAAAAAATTCATCAATCAATTTTTATATCGGTAAGTCCCCCTGAAATTCAAGGAACAAAATGAGACCTTCAAAATACTAGTCGGATAACAAATAAAAGAGTCTCCACTGTTTTGTCGAATCTTTCTTTGGTTGACGATAACTAATTTTACAAAAACGGAATTTTGAGAGTAAAATTTATTTTAGTAAGATGAGGGTACCTTGTTTTATTATATATTGACTTCCACATCATTAGAAGTAACTATATTATACTAACAAATGTTTTTATTTTAAGGTCAATATGACTCCTCCTTAAACACTCACTTTATGAAGAATCGACAGAGCCCCCGAAGTGGTTGCAATGACGGCCGCGCTTTGACTGCTGATTGAAAGTATTCATACTTAATTCCTGCGAAGAACAAGAAATCGAAGCATACGAACTAGAAATGGGCCGGATTTTACTTTCCACAGGGAGGGGATTGACGTAAACATGACACACGGAATATTTAAATATTTCCGCAAATTAAATAATTTGAGTTCGTGATAAGACTTCATACGGTCAGCATAGCATAACTGCTCTTATGCACCTCATAATTCGTTATATATTAGTTTTCGACACATTTTTTAATAAGAATTGATGAAAATAGTAAAACTGTAATAATTCTTTGATAATTATATTATATTTATTTTCAAATACCACTTTATTCAGTTCTTAAAAAAGTTGTGATATCTCCCTACAACTTACGTTTTACAAACATGTAAGCTAGGTAAGTATGAGTTCTTCTTCCATATTATTAATAAATCACATCTACAAAAGATTAAAAAAAAGTAATTTAGTAATAATAAAATATATGTATAAAATATTATGTATAATAGTTTTTATTTATTTTTCAGATACTGACGAAGTGGTAAATAATAAATACAAAATTATGCTTAAGAAAATTGTGAAATCAACTAATAAATGATCAAGTTTAGTAAAGAAGGAAATTATTGCATTATCAAACAATTGTATGTACATACATTATCATCTCAAATGTGAAATTATTTTTAACATTTTATAATTATCCAGATATTTATACTACGTATTCCATATTGCAGTGTAAAATATTGTATTTTCCGCTTTACCATCATTTTGTGTTTATTTTAAAATTTCGTACAATGGCAGCAATTATAGAAAATAACTATAAACATAAGGGCCCATCAATCAATAGTTCAAGTGATTGTAAAAGATAAATGTAAAAGATGTGAATAGTAATTAAAATGAAGTAAGCAAAGTTTGTTTTTTCTCATATGCAAAAGAAACTGGTTGACATATGATTAAAGATTAGTATATTTCGGAAAGATGACAAAAGCCTTTTTTATTATTTCCATGTACGAAATTTTTTAGGTTTCTCCTTTTTTAGCTTATTTCTTTAAATACTGTGCCTTAGTAAAAGGTTTTGAAAAGTTTCTCCGATAATCAAAATCTTTTTGGTATTAACGGCTTTAAATTTTGACACATTCTATTGATATTTGATAGAGAAATATAGTTTTTAAATTTTACCTTCAAACAAGGCAACTAGTGTGTTTTTTCTTAAGTACAGCTTGTTTCTTTTCCGTCGCATGGTACGAGAAAGAATAGCGTCAAGATATATTATGTCGATCTTCGCGTGACAGCGCTTCAGCGATTTGTGCATAACGCAGTACAGATGATTGCCTTATATAGGATTCAGGAAAATGAACGTCGATATTTTTGTTTACATTTCTTTCGCTGGGTCATGAAGTCAGTTTTTATGTTCTTGGACACGTATAAAATTCGAAAGATTGATGATTATGTTTAGAAAATCTTTTTGTACTTGACAGAGAAAAATGAAAATCGCTACTAAATACTTTCTCAAAGAGAGGTCTTGATTAATCGACTTACAGAATCTTATAATGGAAATTTACATTAAATAGAATAATGCTAACATTAGTTTATGATTTCAAGATTCAGAATAGCCTTAAAAGAATTACTTCAAATAAAATTTTACGTATATTTTATATATTTTAGTAAGCAGTGCCAAAAAGTTAATTTCGATTTGCTAAAATAGCTATTTCAGAGAAAAATGGATACATTCTTCAAATTCATATTTTTCTTAAAAATAGCTTAAAAATAGTTTCAAAAGACATAAATCAAAAGAAATCATGCTCACTTTATGAATTTATGTCTAACTTTTATATATCTTCAATAAAAACTGCCAAAAAGAATCATTTTTTAAACATTTTTGTCAAAAGTGATTATTTTATAAAAAAACGTCCTAAATTTTATCCATTTAGCTCCAAATTTCTGATTTCTGAAAAAAACGTCCTAAATTTTATCCATTTAGCTCCAAAAGTTATGAATGATTAAAGACAGTGAATAAGCGCGATACAGTCACTGAATTTCACAATTTCTTAGTTTTGATTAAATTTTCGTGTTTATTTACAATCTTTTATCGCTCATAACTTTTTATATTATTAATCGTCTTTAACGCAACACACCTCAAATGAAAGCTTTTTACATCATTAGGAACCAAGTGATTGTTATATCTATGATGACGGATTTTAGTCCATAATGTCCATGTTTAAATCCCGTAATAGCAATTGATATACATGTAAAACAGTTAATGAGGGTCTCTTTAATATGTTCTAAATTGTGTGCATGTATCATATTATGACCTATAGAACAAGAAAAAATGATTATATAGGTGTGCCTCTATATTTTTTTCCCTAAGTTTTGGGACCGTTTTTTGGCAGATTTTTTGTGGGATTCCTCATATACAGATTAACAGAACATTTTTCGACCGTTCGGTAAAAGTTAAATTACAACAAAATTTCATGCATAGAAAAAGTAGGAGGGAAACATACCATTAATAATGTGATATAAAGTTAAAATAATATTTTAAATAAAACTATATATATCTTTCTATATATAGTTGTACCGTATTTTCTGGGTATTCAACCCCCCCCCCCCCCCCCCAACTGCCACGCCATGACCCCACCACCACCCCTCCACTTAAAAGTCTCCGTAAAGTATACTATTCACAACCCCTACTAAGTACTTTCCATCGAAGTCTATGTTAGTCTTGACCGTAGGATACGCAAGTAAGTAAAATTTATATAATAAATTTTACTTACCTACTACGGTTACAAATTATGCTTACAGATTTCCACACCACCTTAGAGGTACTGTAAAAGCACGTTGGATTTTTGTTTCTTTTAGTAAAAGAAATTTATTTTAATAACAGATTATTTGTGTTAATAATTATATGACGTGTTCGAATTATTAAACGACTTTTGTAATTATATTTTATAATATAATTCTTTCTATAGCATTGTGTGGCTTAAATCCGCACTTAAGTCACGCCTAGCCGTGACTTAAGTAGTCCATTATTGCACCGTCCTTATCACCTTCGTTACACTCGGGTGCTAACCTCACGGTGCAATACTGGACTGCTTAAGGCACGGCTAGACGTGACAGCGGATTTAGGCAAGCAGTGCTATAAAATAGTATACGATACTCGTGTCAAAAGTCGTCCTTCATAGCACGGGGTAGCTCCTTCAATACACGCCGTGCTGTACTACTTAGGTCACACGTATCGTAATGCACTATTAAAAACTGTTATGATTTTAACATCTTCATTATGGGGAGTTAAAGTAACGCGATCAATTGAATTGTTAAGGTTAATATTACCATAAATTTTATTACAGACGTCTTTAGTCTTCCATTTATTTGGAATTACAAATTGATTGATTTCTCCTTCTCCTAATTCTAATAACAATGAAGCAAATTTTATATTTTTCTAGCTGATATTTTTTGTTAATTTCATGATTTTGAAAAGAGGCCATAAATTAGAAAATTTAATTGTTTCTTTTATAATAGAACTTCAGTAACTATGCTTTATTACAGGAAGAATTTGTCTGAAATCACCGCCTAATACTATTAATTTTCCACTAAAAGGAATATCATTACGACATATATCTTGTAAAGTACGCTCAACTATTTCCAAAGATTTTTTTGGGATCATAGATGCTTCATACCAAATTATAAGATAAACTTTTCTTAATTTCTTTTTATCAATTTTTAACTTTAAAGAGGCACTTTTTATAATATTTAAATCTAAAGGTAGTCTAAAGGTGCGATGGTTGGTCAATTATCTGGGTAATAATACGAGGGTAGTTCAATAAGTCTTTAGAATGACCAACAGATGGCGCGCGAATCGCTCCAAATCATCTGTTTTCAGTCAGCACCACTCCCGACTAGTTATATGGTGCAGTCACAGTCCACATCTTCTGAGTTTACGTGTTTTTATAACCAATTGAAAAAAAAAATTGCTTGTTAAGAAAAATGGAAAAAAACGAGTTCAGAGCGGTAATTAAACATTTTCATTTAAAGGGTTTAACTCCATATGAGATAAAAAATGAATTGGACTCAGTTCATGGCACATCTGCCCCTGCCTTAGCAACAGTTTATAACTGGGTAAATGAATTTAAGCGTGGTCGTACATCAATAAGTGACGAACCACGTTCAGGAAGGCCCGTAGAAGCAACTACTCCCGAAATCATCAATAAAATCCACGATATGGTGTTGAAGGATAGAAGATTAAAAGTGCGTGAGTTAGCTGAGGCCACAAGTATATCTATAGGTGCAGTTGTTTCAATTCTACATGAAAAATTAGGCATGAAAAAGCTATCGGAAGATGGGTGCCGCGTTTGCTCTCAGCTGAGAATAAACGCAATAGAGTGGTCGCCTCTGAGGCTCTTTTGGCGCGCATAAGTCGGAATCCTGAGGAATTTTTTCGTCGATTTGTGACTGTGGATGAAACATGGATACACCACTACACTCCTGAGACAAAGGAACAATCCAAACAGTGGATTTCCACAGGCGAACCAGCTCCAAAGAAGGCAAAGACCGTAAAGTCAGCTGGTAAGGTTATGGCTACAGTTTTTTGGGATGCACGTGGAATTATACTTATTGACTACTTGGAAAAGGGTAAAACAATTACTGGTGAGTATTATGCATCATTATTAGAGCAGCTGAAAGAAGAAATTAAAAAAAACGACCACATTTGGCGAGAAAAAAATTCTCTTTCACCACGACAACGCCCGAGTTCACACATGCTTCGTTTCAATGGCTAAAATTGAAGAACTAAAATTCGAATTGGTCGAACACCCACTGTATTCACCAGATTTAGCCCCCAGTGACTTTTTCTTATTTCCAAATTTGAAAAAATGGCTCGGTGGACAGAGATTTACGGACAACGAAGACGTCATTGCCTCTGTAAGTGCTTATTTTGAGGAACTTCCGAAAACGCACTTTTCTGAAGGATTAAAAAAACTTAAAATCGATTGACCAAGTGTATAGAGCTCCAAGGAGATTATGTTGAAAAATAAAAAAAAATTTACCCAAAAAAAATTGTTTTTATACTTTATTCTAAAGACTTATTGAACTACCCTCGTATATACGCAATTCCTGTCCTAGTCATTGATAAAACTTTTTTGTTTATCAATATAAAATGGTATTAATGTTTTGTATAACAAAGTTTTTCCTGGTCCTCCAGGTCCATCAATAAAATAAATATTATCTAGATCGTTAACTATCTGTTAAAAAATAAAATTTTCATATTAGTACTATACGATATATTTTCTACAGTATAGTCGTCATTATCTACAAGAATATTGTTTGGTTCTGGTAAACTAAAATCTATACAGGATTTTTCTTCCGTTTCTAATATAGTTTGGATGTGAGATAGAGCATTATTATCTTTGTTTTCACTAAAATCTTCAGTAAAAAATTATTAAATCATATTACCTTGAATATTTTCTGCTAGAGTAATATATGGCAACCTTCTTAAAAAATAATATAAATATGAGAATCATCTTTGATTCAACCCATAGCAAGTGCTGCTTCTTTATAAGTTTAATATGTTAATCCATTATAAGTTCATAAATCTTTTAAAAAAGTAGCACCTTTTATTCGGTTTAATAATAATTTCAAGATAAATATTTTATCATCTTTTGTTGAAACAATATGCAAGCGCCCAATGGCGTCGTATTGCTGGATGTGTGTTCGTTTTACCCAGTATTTAGTTTTTAGAATCTTTTTTTGTATTATAAGAAATTTTTAGTAAGAGTATTGTATTATCTTGAGAATAAGTGACTAAGATCAAATTTTGTGAATTATTCAAAAAGTCATCGATGCAGGTTATCCAATCCACATGACCAATTACTTACGCTTCACCATAAGTGAGAGTTCACATAAGCGCAATCCCGTGCTGTTCTGCGCTGTGCTGTGTCGTCCGATTTTAGAATGGAGAAGTCTATCTACATCTATTCTTATGATCATTCAATTAATATTATACCACTCTAACTTAAAAATCGCAACTTTGGCATGATTTTTAGGCTGTCGTTGTATAAAATATTGTTCGATATTGGTTGGCTCGGGCAAAAAACGTCCCATGCGCTAAAAAAGTCAACGTACCCACCAGTGTCGAAAAGTACTATTTTATAACTATCATTTAGATTATTTAATAAATGGTCTAATATCTATGGTTTTTGAATAAATATTTTAAATGTATATACAAAAGTTAAAAAAACAAAACATATAAACATTCAATAAAAATTATACGCATTATTCTATATAAGAGTATCATAAACTCAAATGTTTTCATTACCTTACTTGATAACGTTTTTGTTTTAATATTTTATTAAAATCTTTAATTTATTAAAGAATCTAAATAATACTTTTAAAATAAAAATTTGAAAATCATAGATACAGATGTAGATAGGCTTGTTCTAAAATCGGACCGTACAACACAGCACAGCACAGCATAACACAGTAATTTTTTCTAACTAATCATCTTCCTTACCGTAAATAAGTTTGTGTGTTAGTTATAATGATATTGTTCTATAATAAATCATACTATTATACTAACTGTACTACAACCATATACTACATATATTATATAAATCAGATAAAAATTGGTTGAAATCGGTAAAGTATACCTAATTTTTTAGTTTTTTGCGAAGACACAAAAAAAAAAACTTTTTTTTTATACACAATAGTAAAATTATGTATTTACATTATCTTAAGCTTTTTCGATCGTTGATAACTCATAAATACATTTTGTCAACATCAATATTTTATTTTATTTTATTTATTAATTATCAATCGGAAAACTACCCTTTTTATATGTTAAAAATATGTTAAAAAAATTAAAGTTTATACAAAAATTTCCCTTTACAGTTAAATGTTTTACTTTTTCTTCTCTATTTATTTTATTAAAAGTAAAAATAGAGGTTGGCGAGCGGAACGAGCAGGGCGAACCTCCCCAGTATATTTATATATGTAGGGTCTAATAATTTTTTTTTGTATTTCTTACCTTATTTTCACCAAAAAATGTTCCGACACTTTTTTCTCAAAAGTCCCTAGTTTTTGAGTTAAAATTAAACATGTTGGCCAAATCTTAAAATATTAAAGCAAACGAATTTTTCAACCTTTAATTGCCCTTGACATATAACACCTTAATTTTTGTAGAATTTTTGTAGAATTTTTGGAGAGTTTCAGATATTTTTATTTTTGGACATGCTCACTTGACATGGAAGCATCCATATTATATATATAATGACAAAAATAACACTTACACTTGACGATCAAATATGACGAAAATGTTGTTGTTCGCCATATTGGCCATTTTTAATTTTGAAAAACTGACTTCAGATTTGCAACTAAAGACTGAAGTAAGCTCTTTATGCAAAGTTACACGATAGTATAAAAATGTATGGCTAAAATAGTTAAATTTGATAAAAATGTATAATGTAGGTTGATTTCCGTTTTTTGTTAGATAACTAACGAGAAAATATTTAAAAATAAACAAAAATAAGTCGGCAATAAAATTATAAAATTATTTATTCTCAGTTTCAATTATAATATGTATGTACAAGGAAAATAATCAAAAATCAACTTTCCTCAACGCTTCCCATATTCTAAATTAATTATTCAATATTATTATTATTATAAGAAATGTGGGTCACAACCCAATAATTAATTAGTTTGCTTCCTCAAAGAGGAAACAATTTGCATAAGTTTAAGTTTAAAAATTTAAATCTGTATATCTTGATATATTAAAATGTAGACTTGTCAATATGATTTTTCACAGAATTACATAGAACAAATAATTTCATATTGGAACAATTAATAAGGTGTGTGGAAGCTAACTGCCAATGAATATATAATATTCGATTAATATTTAATAGCAAAAAGTTTTGTTTATAAAATCGAAACAAAAATATGATTTCGTATGATTTATTCAATATTAGAAATGCAGTATAAAATTGATTGATTGAAAATTTGTCCCAATTTTCTACCTTATTTTCAGGCATGAAATGAACCTTTTTTTTGTGTCGAATAATAGTACATTGTGCAACAAGAGGAAAAAATCTGGTTATCCTATGCAAGAATGATGACTGAGCACGAGAGAGAGTCGAGGGCGCCGAAGGCTTCCGAGACTATCATGAGTGCTCAAAATCATCATCCGAGTCTGGAAAACCCTTTCTCCCCCTGTTACACACCGTAGTTTTTAACAAGTTCATGTAAGGCCTCTTTTGTGCATGTAAAGCCCATGGAGAATGGAAAATTCTGAGCGTCTATGCGCAGAGGGCAGAAAAAATAAGTGATAGTCTTTCAACATTTTTGAAAATTTGCTAATGTGTTTAAGTTTTGAAAAAATTAGATTCAGAAATTTTTTCCCTTGGCCAACCTGAGTTAAACTAGTAAAAAGATTTTTTTTTTCATGAGCCGATATAAATTTTTTCTTTAAAGCAACCATTCTGATTTTTCCTTTGCTATATAAACTTGATTATATCTGTAATTTTACCGTTGTAATACATCAACATCTCGCTCCGACGTGACACTAAATATTACTATTCTCAATACTATATTTATTGGAAAAATTTTGCGGCGTGCACGTTTCTAGGTGACACGATTAACAAATTTCTTTTTTCCGACTGTAATTTGTATCCTTATGATATGTACTAAAAGTTTTACGGTTTACTTTTTCGGTGAAAATTCTTTTTATCGTTATTTTTGAGAGAACAAACCAATAGTTTAAAAATCATTAAGAGATTTTGTTTAAAAATTGGTTTGTACTACAAAAAATAATGTTAAAAAATTTTTTAATGAAAAACTAAGCCGTTAATGTTTTAGTATATGCTAAGAGAAGTTAAATTACCATCAGAAATTTTTTTTGGTTGTTAATCGTGTCACGTAGAAACGTACACGCCAACCAAACCAAGTGTGAGAATCACGTTTCGAGCACGCCAAACATGCACGACAAATCGAGTTTCACGCACCGAGTTAAAAAATACTATATATTCACGCATATGAAGCTATGGGTTTATAAATATATTCATACTAGCAACCTTATCATAGCTTCACCCGTGCTAAGAGAACGTGGAACTCAAAATTTAGAGATGTCTATTATTTAATAATGGTGCGTGTGTGTAAATTGATGCTACGCCTTTGTGATTAAAAAACAAATGTATAACTCATGAAACTTCACAGATATTTAAGATATTGTGAAAATGCATTTTTAACTTTTCCTAATAATACTTCCATACCTGTAGTTCATTTTTTGCAATAAGAATTCGGAACAATTGTTCATATTTTTTGTCTGACCAGTATAGATCTTTCGGAATTAAGAAATCAAGCTAAGCGTATTAAAGATTATTTTTTAAACCAAGTTATGATTTTTTTAGTAAGTTTAACATCTATGACCTATAGGACCGTTAAAGACTTTAGTAAAATCAAATCAAGACTCTCCTAATAACACATCTACGGACCCATCATGCTATCAAACTTATCTCGCCATCTCAATCCAAACATTCTTATTCTCACGTTAATCAAAACAAAACATCAAGAACACTTCCGTCATCTTTTCACCCCTGAAATATTAATTCACTCCCTCCTGCAGAGAGTGACTTTTCCGTCCGAGGAATTTATGGAGCCCGGAACACGCGCGGCCTGCAGCGCAGAACGCGCATCTCTTTAACTCGATTTAACGCAAATAGACCACGCGGCAGCGGCCGCAAGTGCCACACTCGCAGCATTTTCGTATATATACATAAGACAGCCAGCAGCATCAGCCGAGCACAACCAAGAGACAGAGAGAGAGAGAGAGAGAGAGAGAGAGAGAGAGAGAGAGAGAGAGAGAGAGAGAGAGAGAGAGAGAGAGAGAGAGAGAGAGAGAGAGAGAGAGAGAGAGAGAGAGAGAGAGATGCCTGCACGGTAACTGACCCCTAAACGTAATGGCCCGAAAGGGACGTTTCCGGTATACTCTTCTCTCTCCGCGGAGCTCATCAATTTTGCACGCGACTATTCCTACAGCTCGCGCACGCGTACACTGTCACGTACTTATGGCGCATTATTTCGGGAAACGGGAAATCCTGTTTAGTGCTCGGCGAAATCGAGTTTCGCCAGTTGCTACTGGACGATTGCTCGCTTCGCTATAATGCGATACGAGGAGTAGGTACGGACGATGCGATTTTTCTCTCTCGCTGCTTTTGTCGTGAAGCGAGAGTTTCGGCAGGTTGAGAAGCGGTATAATAGGGTTTGAGATAATACCGTAATCGGATTGATCCACGAATATAGCTGATGAAGTTAGCAGCGAGGTTATTATGGGCGGAGAGAGTGAGCGGTCCGGCTATTATATTCAGGTGGCAAGGGGTTAACGAGGTTATCGAAATTACAGTTACGGAGAGTTAAGATGGTAATTGACAAGCTTTTTTGTGTAAATAGATTGAGGAGGATTGAAGAGGTGGGAATTAGGCTGAGTGGTGCTTGTTTTAAACACTATTTCCGGTACGGATTTTTGTAAATTTTGGTGGCCTGATGTCTTGTTGTAGACTGCTATCGCTGATTCGTTGGAGATTTTAGAATATTTATTTAGATTGCTAGTGGGTATTTTATTTAAGCGAGTTCTGGAAAAGGCAACGAATTGTTTTAACTTTAATCCTTTATCTTTTCACATTCTAGACAATTATTATTAGCACTTCAAACCATTAGAATAGATTCAAATTTATCTAATATTATTGAATTTTTTTTTAATTGTTCCATTTGTTTATTATTAGGTGTTTAAATGCAATGCGACACTGCTTCGGGAGCTGCTTCTATACAAGATTTATATGGGAAAAATATTTAGTAACAGTAATACAAGTTTAATATGTGACTAAAATATTTATTTGTATAGTCCATTATACTACTCGTTATTATACGGTATGGACAACGTCAATAACAAGTTTATTTTGTCACATATAAAACTTAAATATTAGGTATCAATTTAGAAAAAATATGATCTCCAGTTTAATTTTAATCTTATAAGAAGCTTTCCCGGCAGCGACCAAGTATTTTTCTGTTTTCTTATGCAAAACAGCAGTGCCCCTGTAGGAGCGATGGTAGTTTTATTTGCTAGTTGCAGGTTCAAATAGAAAACAGCAAAAAAAACGATTTCTTTTTATTAAGGGATATAACAATTTTTGTTTAAAATTCTTTGAAGCTTTTAAGCTGTAATGGCAGACCTCTTATGACACCTTTAGAAACATATGTTATTTATAAGGAGAACAAAGTGTATTTCGGTGTTTACCAATAGTACATTATGTAACAAGGGAATAATTGACTGTATTCCAGTGTTGCATATAGAACTTTATTCCCGACTTAACTGTTGCCACTTTATTGACTTGAAAAGTGGGGACCCACGAAAAAAATTAGAATTTATTAAAAATTTATATTACTATATAAAGAAAAAGTTAAAGAAAATTAAAAAAAATTACTTTTTTCTCTCTAATTTGGGGGGTCTACATTAGTGAAAACGTTATCCGTTTTGATATTAAATACCGCCTTTTTCCGAATAAAAAACAAAATTTAAAGATTTAAAAAAATCAGTAGAACTCCACATTAAGACCGTTTTGAAAAAC
This sequence comes from Gastracanthus pulcherrimus, assembly GCA_949152435.1. Taxonomy (NCBI): domain Eukaryota; kingdom Metazoa; phylum Arthropoda; class Insecta; order Hymenoptera; family Pteromalidae; genus Gastracanthus; species Gastracanthus pulcherrimus. The sequence goes on along the minus strand of OX424574.1, from coordinate 21,609,183 downwards.
CGCAAACGTAGCCCTGGTAGAAACCTTATTATGGCACCCATAATGATTATAAAGATCTATGTAGATAGAATAGATAGTACTAGACTACAGAAAACTCGATAGATCTATACAGATGTACATAGATTCCTCAATAATAATATTATACATACGTGAAATCTTCGTTATATATTTAGCGCATAGAAATTTTAATTTAATTAATGTTAAAAAAAGTTTAACATAAAAGTTCTCATTTATAATGATAATAATTACAGTCTTATTTGATACCAGTTACATGTAAGAGAATGAAAAGCATTTTTAACCAAAAAAGTGAGAATTTGGAAATAATATTTTTTGCATAATAAACAAACAATGTCAGCGTAATATGGGATTATCTTGATTAATCTAATTAATTTGTTTATAAACGACACAACCATTTTACATTCTCTTCCAAAGTACAATAATATGTGCCAAATTATTGTATTAAATTGTATGAGTAATTTATAAATTTTTATAATACTGTTTATAATAATTCAGTCATAAACTATACCATGATTTTAGTAAGGCAATTGTCTAATTTATTCAAACATTTGTTTACAATATATAAATATGTACTTTACGATAGTAATAGTAATATAATTCTTATACATACAAACTATACAGGTTTTGAATCAGATATATTTAGGATGGAATATAATCAACTACTCGTATAAGAAACTGTTTTAAAACAAAATAAATATTATGCACAAAAACTTCATGTAGAAATTATTTAGAGATTATTTACTACTTTTAATTATTTAACAATTTGACATACACCTGCATCATGTATTGTTTATTTCATAAAAATCAGAAATCTCGTTGCACCTAAAACTTGATAACCTCACATTTTGGAGGTTATTCATATAAACTTAAATTGATAAAAGGTGAACAAAAATATGTAATTACTTATAAATCAAAACATTACACAATAAATTATAATTCTGTTTCTTAAAAAAATAACCTTTATGTTGTTGTTGCTATCGAAATGACCCTTATACAGTGTTATCTGGAAAAATAATGCGGGAAACTAGAAGAGACGACCGTTACACACCTTTATAGTAACTATCTAGTTTGCCTACATAGATCTACATAGCACGAGACTATTCTTGATAGATCTATAAAGGGGTCGAGATAAATTTCTACCAGGGAGATTTATAAACAATACCTTTTTTGTAAATCTAAATTGTAAATAGTCCCAAATTAATATCTACAGCTGAATTTGGCTAAATTTATCAACTATACCTGTATCTTCAACTTTTTTACAATCCGACAGTTCGATGATCTCCCGCAGAGACCGCGGAACTGGGAAAGGGGGAGGGGCAGAGGGGTCCCGGGCCCCCCAATGTGAAATTCGGGGGGGGGGGGGGGGGCGCTCAAACCCCCCAATTTCTCAGTCATTGCATCATCGTTAATATTATGATTTCGTTCGATTTGACCAATCTTACCTCAATCTTAACCAAATTAAAATAAAAAAAATATATACTATAAACCCTAATAACCCAAAGACAGCAGTTTACAATTAAATAAATTGTTCAACAAAAAATCATAAACCATAATTATGGAAACTGAATTAACCCAATCGTAAGTATTGTCAATAAATAAATAATTGAACTAAAAACTTCCAATTTAACTACCCCAAGAACATCAATTTCCAATAAATAATTATATTAATAATAAAATCCGAAACTATAAATAGAAACTTCATTTTATCATTTAAGAAATTTTGAATCAAGACTTTCTATCCTTGGTCTAGCATAGAGAAGGGCGATATTTGTGTTATACAATAATTTGGAAATATTGGTTCATTTATAACTTTTCATTGTCTTAGGAAAAAATGTTTTCAATTCCCCCTCTTTTCTTGGATAAAAAGTAGTTTAAATCTATCGGTGTGAATATTTTAATAAAAATATTTTATATACATTATTTTTATTATTGATTAAGTTACAAAATCCATTTTTACAAATAATGTAACGCTTTTAAGATTCAATTCACTTTATATGTCTTATAATAAGGTAGATCTAAATGACCTGCTAACCACCCCCACTATTATTCAAAAATTGTGAATGTATCGTTTATGTTTCTGTTTGGTGCATAAGTGTAAAATATCAACGTGATTAATATCTTATCGATAACTTCATAATTAATTAATAAAATTTTATTATGAATATATTTAAAAATCGCTTTGCTGGGCAGCTTTTATAAAAAACAGCATTCAAGAGAATGTATTAAAATATCTATAAAATGTTATGACTTAAAAAAGAATAGGATCCCGTTAAAAATACAATACATGCCGACACACACACACATATATATATATATATATATATATATATATATATATATATATATATATATGCCTTGGGTTGATTCATCATATTTATAATTGGAGCTCCGTTTTGTCGTCAAATATTTTGCAAAACGGCTGCATTATGCGGACCGCTTTTTTCGTGTTTTTTACACTTTTAATAGCATTTTTCCATTTCTGTACGCCAATTGTAGAGAAAGCCTCTTCATGCTCCAAAGAAGAATTATGTTGAAAAGTTTTTTCTGCATTCATGACACATTATTGTGTCATTCCTCACATCATAATGCAGCTACTTGTAGTTCTCAAAACAAATCCTCTGACATGATCGGTTTTGGTCATTTTTTGGGAATAAAAAGTCTTTGGGAGGCATCAAATGAACGATTTCAGTTGACAAGTTTTCGCTTTTGAGTTCTTCGGTGACAGGCTCTAGTTCTAAGCAGTTTTCTTTTTGATTATTAATTAAGTTTTCGTTCGAAATCTTCCTCGTTTTTTTTACATCGGTTTCGGAAGTCGCTTCTTTTTCAGAAATAGCTGGTGTTTCTACTACATTTTCTACTAATATTTGAGAAAAATTTGCTTTAGTAGGCTTCAACCAATTCAAAAGTGAATGCTTTTGTTTGGACATTTTTTAAGTCATAAATTAAGCCCAGAGTACCTAAGAAATAAAAATATAAATAAAAGATGGATAATAATAATATTTGGAAATATTAATTAATTTGCACTTTTTACATGCTTAAAAACTGTATCAAGAAATAAACATTTTCATGAATTTAAGTTTTCAAATTTATGGTTTTTTATTTTGTATTTTTTTGCTTGATAAAATTATCTAGAATAGTGTAGATCTATCTAGTTTTCCACGGTAAATAATCAAGGCGTCGATAAAACTAGATAATTGTTTACCAGGGTAATGATGAAAATAAATATAAACAAATTAAATGTTATAATAATACAAAATTTTAGATTTTACAAAGAAAACACAATTTGTCTGAAATTTATTATTATACTGTCAACGGAAACACTCTAGATATTATTGTTAGAATTATATTATTATAACAAATGTTTGATAAAAAAAACTTTTATTCTACAGTGCAAAAATAATTTCATGTATAAACAATTATATTTTTTTCATTGTAGTAAAATATAATAATTCGAATCAAAATAAAAAAAACTATAAATTACGCTACAGAGAATTATATCTGTTTCACTATAAATTCGCAAATACAACTTTTAATTCATTATAATATCCCTTTTTATCTAAAAACTAAAACCTATCAAGTAGTACTCTATTTACAAATGTGCATAAAATAGTTTATAAAACTTACCTTTGTATTTATGTAACGTATGTGTAATAAATCAGTTAACGCAATAATATAATCGATAATATTTTAGATATAAATAAAATAATATGCAATTCAAATTATATTTATACGAGACACTCAGTTTTTTATTGAAGAAATCCGAACAAATTACATATCGTAATTTACGATCATCTGCAGTAGCTCACGATCATGCCGGTCACTAAAACTTACATTAACGATCTTTTTCTTCCACGAACTGAAAAACGGCTAATAATTCGAAAAGAACTTGAAGAGACTGAGCTTAGCGCCATTTTAAGCCTAGTTATCGCGTGCACTGTATTTGCGTCGGCTGCAACTCCCGCGTGCCAACTCATGATACAATTGCGATATACCTATTAATTGGGTTCCTCTCTTTAAGTTCTTGTCGAATTATTAGGCGTTTTCTAGCTAACTTATAGCTAAATATAACCTTACGAAACTGACTGATTGTTGCTGAGTTAACCAGTATAAGTAAATATTTTATCAGTACAGCGGTAATAGTATATTATGACACTGTTGTGGGAGATGATTTTCTACCTTGCTCGAGGGTTTTCGCACGAGCGAAGCGAGTGAGAAAATCGAGCAAGGTAGAAAAACACCTCCCACAACAGTCTCATACGATATTTTATAGCACAACAACCTCAAAATCGACAATAAAGTTGGCATTTTGAGGTTAGTGTGCTATCAAATATATAAGAAACAAACTGTAGTTTGTGTATTTTGTACTCGATAGAGAAAAACAATCGGCAGTCGATTGCGTGCGCGTTGATATCACATCATTTTCAGTTCGTGGAAGAAAAAGATCGTTAATGTAAGTTTTAGCAACCGGCATGATCGTGAGCTACTGCAGATGATCGTAAATTACGATATGTAATTTGTTCGGATTTCTTCAATAAAAAACTGAGTGTCTCATATAAATATCATTTGAATTGCATATTGTTTTATTTATATCTAAAATATTATCGATTATATTATTGCGTTAACTGATTTATTACACATACGTCACATAAATACAAAGGTAAGTTTTATAAACTATTTTATGCACATTTGTAAATAGAGTACTATTTGATAGGTTTTAGTTTTTAGATAAAAAGGGATATTATAATGAATTAAAAGTTGTATTTGCGAATTTATAGTGAAACAGATATAATTCTCTGTAGCGTAATTTATAGTTTTTTTTTATTTTGATTCGAATTATTATATTTTACTACAATGAAAAAAATATAATTGTTTATACATGAAATTATTTTTGCACTGTAGAATAAAAGTTTTTTGATCAAACATTTGTTATAATAATATAATTCTAACATAATATCTAGAGTGTTTCCGTTGACAGTATAATAATAAAATTCAGACACATTGTGTTTTCTTTGTAAAATCTAAAATTATGTATTATTATAACATTTAATTTGTTTATATTTATTTTCATCATTACCCTGGTAAACAATTATCTAGTTTTATCGACGCCTTGATTATTTACCGTGGAAAACTAGATAGATCTACACTATTCTAGATAATTTTATCAAGCAAAAAAATACCAAATTAAAAAACCATAAATTTGAAAACTTAAATTCATGAAAATGTTTATTTTTTGATACAGTTTTTAAGCATGTAAAAAGTGCAAATTAATTAATATTTCCAAATTTTATTATTATCCATCTTTTATTTATATTTTTATTTCTTAGGTACTCTGGGCTTAATTTATGACTTAAAAAATGTCCAAACAAAAGCATTCAATTTTGAATTGGTTGAAGCATTCTAAAGCAAATTTTTCTCAAATATTAGTAGAAAATGTAGTAGAAACACCAGCTATTTCTGAAAAAGAAGCGACTTCCGAAACCGATGTAAACGAAACGAGAAAGATTTCGAACGAAAACTTGATTAATAATCAAAAAGAAAACTGCTTAGAACTAGAGCCTGTCACCGAAGAACTCAAAAGCGAAAACTTGTCAACAGAAATCGTTCATTTGATGCCTCCCAAAGACTTTTTATTCCCAAAAAATGACCAAAGCCGATCATGTCAGAGGGTTTGTTTTGAGAACTACAAGTAGCTGCATTATGATGTGAGGAATGACACAATAATGTGTCATGAATGCAGAAAAACATTTCAACATAATTCTTCTTTGGAGCATGAAGAGGCTTTCTCTACAATTGGCGTACAGAAATGGAAAAATGCTATTAAAAGTGTAAAAAACACGAAAAAAGCGGGTCGCATAATGCAGCCGTTTCGCAAAATATTTGACGACAAACGGAGCTCCAATTATAAATATGATGAATCAACCCAAGGCAACTCAAGAAAGAAAAGATGCACTCATTGCGTTAGAAATAATGTTCAGTTCTATTTGTTACTTAGCCACATCTGGACAAGCTCTACAAGGTCATTATGTAGATACAGGTAATTATATCGACCTTCTACACAAAAGATCAAAATTTATCCCAGTTTTAGAAAAATTGGCTAATGGGAAGGGACAATTGGACAAGCCATGAAATACAAAATGAGCTTTTAAGTTTAATGTCACATCAAGTTTTGCGGGATATTTTTTCTGAAGCGCATGCAAGTCCATTTTTTTCTATAATGGCTGATGGAACAATGGATATAGGTGGTAACGAGCAATTTTCCATTTGTTTACGTTATATAAATATTGATGATTATCAAATAAAAGAAGAACTTGTTGGCCTATACAATGCTCTTAACTCAAAATCAGAGACACTTTTTAAAATTATAGAGGACGTTTGTTTGCAATTAAACCTTGATTTAAATAAATTACGAGGTCACTGGTTTGATGGAGTAGCTAATATGTCAGGGAGGGGCCTGCGGCGGCTCAGTCGGTAGAGTGTCGGATTCCCAGGCCGGTGACCCGGGTTCGAATCCTAGTCTCTGCCGATTGATACAAGCACCTCTGTAAAAATTACATGTGCTTTGTTTACAAACACACCGCAGACCCCCGTCTTCGATTAGCACCACATAGAAGCACAAACATGGCGACGTTAAAAAAAAAAAAAAAAATATGTCAGGGAGAATAAGTGGAATGAAACAAAGAATTCGTGAAAATTATCCGAAATCAATGTATGTGCATTGTTCCAATAACTCATTGGATCTATGTTTGCAAGAAATTGCACATAAAAAGCGAGATCATTAACGATGGATTATCAACGGTTAAAGATGTTTCTAACATTATATCCGAATTGACCAGAAGAAAATCCATCTATAAGAACATCGTTTTTCCAGTCTCAGATGATAATCTATCAAACATTCGCGTGCAAACTCTGTTACCGTTGCGTCCAAGTAGATAGGCTGTCCACGTAAAAGCTATTGAACGGTTTATCACTAATTTAAAGAGAGCTAACCATTCAAGAATTATTAGACACGCCTGAATCCATTCGCGATGATCGAAGAGCGAGTCTTGAAGATTATGCTAAACAATTACATGACTTTGAATGTATTTGTGCATTAAAGATTGCAAACTTAATATTTGCACCATGTGAGGAACTAGCAAGTGCACTACAAAGTATGAATTTGACGGTATCGGGAGCAAAAGACGCGGTGGACTATTTAATCGAAACTATGAAGAATTTACGATGTGAAGAAATTTTTAATAAGGAATCTGTGGAAATGGACACGACAGAACTGGGTAAATAGATTTATTATAATAACGTTATAAAGTGATCTTTCGAAATTTTCTTCTTAAACTAGAAATTTTAAATAATTCACGTATAAAATTAAAGATTTTACCATTATTATAAAAAATATCTCCATTTCGCTCAATAACATTAAAACTTCGGTAACTTTTTTCACATAGTTAAAAAAGGTCATAATAAAAATTGAATCATTTTTTATTAACATCCATCCACAAGTTATCAAAGAAAATGCATATTTTTTATGATAATAATAAGGGCGTCAAAAGTCCCTTACGGAAACTATTTGACTAAATTTATTTATCCTGAAATTTTGGCCTGAAATAAATAAAACTTTTTGTTAACATTAAAAATGTTAATAGCTTAATTTCGTCCAGTCGGCAAAATATTCTGAGTAAATTCCATGCCCACGTTTATATAAGATTGGTTCGGAGAAAACTCGCTTTAAGATATATGAATTGGAAAATTTACGATACGAAATTTACGATATTGTCTTCTCAGTGTAGTAACAAATTAATAATTTTCAATATGTTTCACAAGAATATCAAAGTATAGAAAGTTCTGTAAAGTAATTCTGTTCTTCTTATTGTTTAAAATTGAATAGTAGTTTAGACCTTTAATTTCTAGTAATGATCGTTAATGTTTCTTATTCAAAAATGTTTACAACAATTAGTAGTAAACAATAAAATTGAATAACTAGATTATACTTTCATTTTTTTTAAATCCTAGAGATTAACAGTCCCAACATTAGAAGAAAAAGGAAACTTTCAAAGAGATAAGAGAATTCAGATACACCATGACAGCCAGAAGAATCTACTCCACAAGCAAATATGCGCAAAGATTATTATGAAGTTTTAGATAGCCTTATTGACGAACTCCAGCGTAGATTTTGTCAAGAAATCTTTTGGTAGAAGCAAAATTTGGTGAAATGATGAAACGATCATTTGGTAGAAGTTATATTCTTGAATCTTTTTGTTATATCCATTGAGAAAACGTTTTGTTATCAAATTCTGATAAAGGAATATTTTTGGCATCTGAATGACCAACCGTTGTTGTTATTTTTACATTTAGTAAAACGTCCAACTTATTTGTCAAATGCGCGTTATGTTATGGATTCACAAAATATAAAGACATACATTCAGGAACTGCATAGTTTACGAGATAAAGTCTTGATTTGAATGTTAAGCTATTTACATTTACTGAAAAAAATATCGGCGATTCAATGTACTTTATATCTTGCTGAAGAAATGAACTGACATTTTTTACCGCCCAATTATAGTTAAAAATGTACTTCTAGTCTCGACAACTGACAAAGTATTGATAGCTAGAGATATCTAAAAAATAGACGAGATTATTCATTGTAATAAATTTACTCAATAAAATTACTAGTGCTAACTAAGAAGGTCTGGAAGGGTCTATCGAAATGCAAAGAAAAATGGTTCTAATAATATTTGTATTTAGACTAAATCTATTATCACATAGCAAATAATATTTTATATAAAACAAAATGATGCACATCGTTTTCAATAAATTCAATTTTCAATTTCATTCTTTACTTGCTGTTTTATAAATACTATATTCAATGATGTGTGTTTATATATGTGAGTAATGCATTAAATAATAAATCAAACGCACCCACAGTAAATTAAATACACCGTTTTCCCTCTGGTGACGTATTTCGTGTACATTTCGAAAGTCGTCAACAAAAGCAATTATCGGTCATTCGGTCATCTGTAAAGAATATTTGTTTTAGTTCAGATTGTAGGATTGATGAGAGGACGTAGAGTAAAAGACTAGTTGTAGAGTTAACTGAGTTTGTATATTGTATTATTACAAATTAAAATTCGTCTAATAATGAACTTTACATTCTAACTTTGGATGATTAGCTAAGGTTTTAATCTAAATTAGGTAGTAGTAAAATTAGTTTCATAAGTGGTCTTCGATAAGTAGCTTTTGCAGTTCTAACGGTAACCACTCGTGTGACAGAATCCTCTCTTGGGTGAATGTCTAGTATTCTAGTCAGGGGCTACTGAGCAGGAGCAGTGGTTTCAGTTTTCACAAGAACGAGGTCACCTACTCTTGCCGGTCGTTGAGGGATGAGACATTTGACTTTTTTACATGAGCTGAAGATAACCATGCGACCATCGTTTCCACTAATTTTGCATCATTTTCTGATTAATTAGCCAGCGCTTACCAACTGGGATCCGCTCCGCTGTCAAATCTGGTTCTGGAATGAGATATGAGGAAGATTGTATTAGAAAATGTGCAGGTGTTAGTGGTGCAAGATCAGTGGAATCATCAGTCAACGCTCCCAGAGGTAGTGAATTATGGCAAGCTTCTATCTGATTTAGTAAAACCTCCCAGATACCACCAAAGTGGGGAGCTACAGGGGGATTGAAATTCCAGTTAGTGCCTTTGGAAGCTACATAAGAACGAACTATATTTACATGCGGGAAAGACTTTGTATACATTTTTTTAGTTCCGCATCTGCTCCAATGAAGTTAGTACCCTGATCACTGTATAGGAGTCCCTCCGACATGCTGTAAAGCGTCGAAACGCCGCTAGAAAACACTCAGTGGAATAGTTTGACACCGCCACTAGATTTATCGCTTTCGTGCTTAGACACACAAACACAGCTATGGAGCCCTTCATCGACTTATTACCTCTACCGGGAGTGGTCCTCATTAGAATTGGTCCAGCATAGTAAACTCTCGTACGAGAAAATGGCGGAGATGGCCTCACGCGTATAGCCGGGAGATTTTCCATTATGTGATACATAGAAGTGGCTCATTACCTGATACATGTAACGCAACGATGTATAATGGCCTTAGCCAGTTGCCTAGCCCTCTGAATCCAACATTGTGTTCTTAAAGTGGCAAGACTAAGCTGCGTACTACCATGCAACACTCGCTTGTGACAGTCACTTATACGAGTAATTAGCTCTGCAAGTCTATGAGTAGATGGAACTAGTTGAGGAAACTTTTGATCGTCGCAGTTACTATAAGTAGTTAATACATTCGATTCTTGCCTTTCTTACGCAGGCGCTGGTTGCTTTAATATAGGTCACTCATCAGCTTCACGTGACAACCAGTGCGGTTCATTCTACTAAATCGAAAGTTCGGCCAGACTCGATGGATCTATCCCCTCGATGCTGGGTCAGCAGGGTTGTCTGAATTAACGTGTGTACTATGAAACATCGATTTGCCACATATGCGTGCCAGCGTGAGGAATGATCAAGCAACCAGAATAACACATCCATGGAATCTGTCTAAAGTTAGATTGGTAGTTGATTTTCAATTTTTCTATGATTCTATGACCCAGTTGTGAAAGTAAATCAGCCGCGGAGAGCTCTGCACTAGGTATTGAGACAATCTTAACAGGGGTAACTCGATTTTTGGACTGCAGCAGGTATGTCGTTGTGCCGTTTTCTGCACTGACACGAAGATACACTACTGCACCATAAGCCCATTGAGACGCATCCGCAAAGCCGTGTAACTCATATGATGATTCCCTATTTGCAAAGCCTATCCATCTTGGAATATGAATTTTCTGCACTCTTGCTCAACAATCAGTTAGTGTACAGGGGCACCTAAGAGCAGATCGATTTTTCCAGCTTTCATGAAGTGCAGATCTACCAACGTCAAGTCCTGGATGTACTCCTAAGACCTGGGATCTTCTCCGACAGTTGGTTGGCATCGAGTAACTTTGGATACTATCAGAGCCTCCATCATGCAATTGAATGTTGATAGAAACCATGGTTGTAGCATCACGTGGGTACGTTCTCTAGCTGTAGTATGCCGCTTATTACCCAATCCGACCATAAGCACTGAAACAGATTTTCTAATTAGAGCAATTTTTTTGACGTAGTGATTCTGTAATAAAGGAGGCTTGCGAGCATTGATCAACTAGTACTCTGACAAGCAAGCGTTCTCACCTCGGCTATTTTAAATACAACTCAGCAGTTGGCCATAGTACGATTTCAGCATTGGCAGTTAGAGGCAAGGTCATTTGATTGATGACATCTTTTACCTGACAGGTCTTAATTTGGAAGTAAATGCTGTGACGCTCTGTGGCGCCTTCGGGTTTCTTTTCTGTACTTGTAGATTCAGAAGACGACCAATAACTGCATATTCGTGGTGCAATTGCGAAGAGATGAGGCGTTAAGAAATTAAAGTTTCTTGGATCTAGTAAATTCTAATCTATCTGGCGGTGCATTTTGCTTGAAGCTCTCACAAAAAACTAGTGAGTGAGCTTGATCACAAAGAGGACAAACCTGTTTAGTATAAGCCTTCATCTGTTTCTTTTATGGTATGAAAAGCCTTTGGCTTATATTGAGAAGAATTATTTTTCTTGGGTTGTTGAAGGTTTGTTCGGCTTTCACAGTGCTAGAAAGTTGAATTGAGCGAACATTGTAACTTATCTCTATAGCTTCAAGTGCATACATCCGAGTAGTGAGAAAAGTCTTAAGTTCGGTCTACGTAGGATTCTCAGTAGTTTCTTCTAGCAATATTTTCCATAGCTTTCGCGACTGCAAGTCCATTCTACTGACAGTCAAAATTACCAACAAATCATCCCATTGATCAATTGGACATTTAAATGACTCAAGAGCTATGAACGGATTAGTTGTACCATTAATTAATCTTTTAACTTCAGCTGTAGCCACAGCCTGCATTTCTTTTAATAAAAATAAGAATGATAAATGTACTGTAGCAATACGACCCCCCGCCAGATGATCAAGAGCTGAACCAGGATTCAATTGAGGGGTCAGGATAGGAATTAGTTAAATAAATAAATATGTATCTAAGGAAAATAAAAAACAACAATATTTATTCAGTATTCAATTATCCAATAACAATAAAATCTAGAAATATATGTAAAGAAACTAATAATAATAAAGTCAAGTTAATAATAATATTTACAATAATTTGCAAAGTAACTGAATGCGGTCTGTCTCAGGATCCGTGGACTTTACAGGCAGCTATAACATAAAAGAAACCACAATAATTAGACTAGAGTACAATAATAAATATATAATTAATATGTTTGTGTGTATCAGTATACCTAACCTTAACCTAATGTTCTCGTTGAGACGCGTCTCCACGAGGCCGCAACCTATAATGCATTAGTAATCCGGATGCGCCTACCTTACTAGTGTGTTAACATCGCCTACACTGGAGTACCACTCTAGGAGCGCCACGAGGGGTTCTCTACAGTCCATCAGACTGGCTACTTAAAACTAACTTAAATATTAATGCACGCGATTCGAAGAGCATCTGGAATCGCGGCCGCGTCTATTCTATGACAGTAACACGGGAGCGCCCGGTTTACTGTCAGTTCGCACTGCAGGTATCTGCGTTACTTATCGAGGAGCGCGTTTCGTGCGGTTCAACGCAAGTTTCACAGCGGCTCGTGGGCTATGGGTCAGAAAAACTACCGGTCAGGGTGGCGAGAGCGTCCGCACAACATAATTCCGCCGTAGCGTACAGGGAAACGGGTAACGATAGGATAATGTAAGTGTACGCATTTATACGCAGCTGGACGTCGAGCGAGGTGCGCCTCGCTGGATATCCCACTACACATGTATACGTACCGGCGTCGGCAACGTCAGGTTCTTGGCCGGGGTGCGCCCCGAGTCAGTAATCTGGTAAGCCAGACGTGAGTTGCGAGTACGTCCGCAACTCATTGACACGAGAGAACGATCGAGCACATAGATGCGCCTACAGCACGCTGAGCGCCCGCGGATCAACTGACGGCGGCGAGTAACTGCGACGAGGTGGTTCGATTTGCCGCAAACCCCCACCGCGTGCCGCGAGGTGCGCGCATACGTTTATCCGTCTCTCTCTATCCCTACTTTTCGGACCACTTGACGTCGCGTGACGAGTTAACGTGTGCGTGCAATGCATTAATCAAACACCTTTGATTTTCGTACGTTTTCTTTAGAGCCTCCCACGCACGCATAAAGTTCTCCTTTGTAATAGGTATTTCCGAATAACTTCAGCGGCCTCACCTGTTATGTTAGTTTGCAGATAATAAAAGTTAACTACATTTGAATAAAGAGGTGAATTTGCAACAGTTGAGTTAAGTAAGTCGCGAAATCTGTACCACTCCTGAATATTACCGGAAAGGTGGGAAGTTCTATGGGTTTTAGCATCACCTGTTGATACTCATGAACAGGTGCTCTTAAGTTTCTCAATTGGGACTGCTCTGCTTGCAATTTCTTTCGCTCGGCTGCAGCTAAAATATTTAAGTGCTCCTTAAATTCTCTCATTACGTCTAAATACAATTCTTCTGTAATGTCAAGAAATTTACCTACAAAATAAGTATGTGCATATCGGCCGCCATAGGAATTTGTAATGATTGGTGTTCATCTCATTCCAATATTTAGTCATAACCGCTAAGAAGTAAGAAATAATACTTTCTGTAATATCGGGGTTGAGAAAATAACAGGCTCAATCAAATGTTTATTATTTTTATATAATATAAAGTCAAAATTTATTCCAATTACAACTTTTTGGAGTTGGTGCCAAAATTTTCAGCCAATTACTCTATACTATAAACATACTACCCTATATTCTAGCGTTTACTCTAAAAAGTTGTAATTTCAATAAATGTTGCCTTTGTATTAAAAAAAGATAATAAACATTTGATTGAGCCTATTATTTTCTCAATTCGTTAAAACCGAAAATATTGTGCCAACACAACCTATTTCACCCAAATCCTTAGGGGTAGTTTTTTCTAAACCGTTAGCCCCCTGTAAAGGGGTGAAAAAGCAGCAGCCCCCATTTGGAGTAATTTCATAATTATAGATTTCGATGAAATCTTTCATTTGTGCCCTCATTCGATTGCTGAAAAGTGTGCCAAGTTGGGAATTCGATAATGACGATTTAAGGGTTTATTCTGATATTTTAAGAATAGTCTTAAAATACTAATAAGGTATCACATCCCCCAAAAGGCGATGGCTCGAATTGATAGCCTTTATCGTCAGCTTTCATTTGCCGTCTCATTCGTGAAAAAGGAATTGTGCCAAAGCACCCTATATGACCAAAATCCATACGGGTAGTTTTTATCTAAACCGTTTACCTCCTATGAGAGGGTGAAAATAAAGCAGCCCCAATTTGGAGTAATTTTTGAATGATAGTTTTTGTTAAAATCTTTCGTTTGAGCCTTTAGTTGATTCCTGAAAGTTGTGCTAAGTTGCTGTTTTATGGTTTTGTGTTGTTTTCTGTCTTTTAGGGGTTGAATACTTTGATCCTTAATACTCGTATCTCAAGTTCCCTTGAGTCTAGGGTGTTGATTTTTCTTTAAATTCATGGTTTTTGATGCTCCAAAGGATGGCATTGGTTTTATAGGTTGTATATAAAATATATATAAAATTTTAAAACATTCGGAGGTTCAGGGGTTACAAAACGACCAATTTATTGTCTTTCTTCATTCTATTTTGTTAAAACTTGTTAGTATCAATCATTATATATCTTCTACTAATATTCTTTATGTACATAGAAAGAATTTTTTAATCAACAATTGTGATGTTGCAAATACGATTATTGTCAATTGATAAAAATCATTTAAAAAGAAGAAACTTTTTTGTTTTCCATCCAATTTTAATGACCAGGTCTTACTTTGTTCTTTGAATTTTGTTTGACAGTTCGACCTAAAGAAAACTTTAAAATAATTTATGAGTACTACAGAAAAGCTTATTGTTTATAACTAAACACGTAATCTAGTTAAAGAAAATGGATGGGGCAAGAATGGGTAATTTTTTTATTAAACCAGTTCAACGAATATTTCATTAACATTTTGGGTGTGTTTAAACTGATGATAACAAGTTAAGGGGGTATGAGCGAAAAGTAATTTTAAACTTTAAGACCCAAATCTATTTTGTAATTGTTAATAAAGATTATTTGAAACCAGAGACAACTTTTCAGTATAGGTTGCCTTGCATTTCGAAAAGATATTTAATTCTAAAGTTCGCCCGTTTAGCCCGTTTAATATGCAAAAAACGCAGTTTTCGCGTTTGAAATAAAAAATTCATGCATTTGTAGGAAACTTTTCTAGATTATTAAAGTATCAAATTAAGCTTTAGCTTTCCAATTTTATGTGCATACAATACAAAAATAGGGTTGCCTGGCGTTTTAGAGAGATATTTATAGAATAACGCAAAAAAGTACTGAAAACAGAGAAACACCTTAGAGGTTAGAGTCAAATCAAGGTCTATATTGATCTTTTCAGAAATAAATAAGATAAATATGCGTTTGATATAAATATGAATATTCAAAGTTTTTTAAATATTTAATTTGTTAACATGATACATTGTCATAAACTTCTCTATTGAATAACGTTTTTTCATAAGTTACTGTTTTGACTAGTATGTCGCTCGGACCTCCTTAATAAAAAAATTTGGTGTTACAAAATGGCCGCCCATAATTGAGAAATTAGCCATGTTTGGCATATATTTGCGAAAATCGCTTTATAAATTGGTGTAAGCTTTGGTGTCCAGTACACTTAATTAAAACTAAAAACCAAAAAGATTATTATTCTGCATGACATTACGCTGTCAATAACCCTCTTAAATCAAACAAAATAACAATTTTGTAATGATTTTCATTTGTATTAGTAAACAGAAAATTTATTTTAAAAATTGTAATTTTTTAAACAAATGTAATTTTTTTAAATTGTACACTTTTTTCTTAAAGGTTCATCGATAGCGTATTTTCATGCAAATTAAGAATCTTTATTCCTGCAGCAACCGTAATGGCCACTTTGTTGACCTAAAAAGCGGGACAAAAGTAGCATATGGTTCCAGCAAATCTACTTTTCTCCGTAAATTGAATTTTTCTTTTATTTCCCGCAAATGCGGGAATAAAGCAACGTTCAGTTTCTGTTGCTCTCTTTTTTCAATTTTGAACTATTTCTTTCTCTTTCCGTGTGTCCCTCTCTTCAAATCAATAAAGTGTCCACAGTTAAGTCGGAAATAAAGTTCTATATGCAACACGGGAATAAAGTCTACTATTAGCCCGACTATTCCCTCGCTTCGCTCGGACAGTAAATCCACCCTCGAGAATAATCTTCGACTTTATAGTTGAGCACAACAATTGGTATAACCTACACCATTTTGTAACTCCTGTACTAAGATCACAACGAAATCTAGTATTTTTTAGATTATACGACATTTTCTAATAAAGAAAAAATTTCTTATTCTCAAAATGTGTACTTTTATAACTAAAAAGTTTCGAAAAAGAACTTAGTTCGTTTTTGCGTTTTACATAATAATCAACCCTTAAATACACTAATTTTGTCAATAATTTTTATATACAAAACCTTGCGGTAGCCCGAGAAATATAGAGGTTTTCATTATGGACAATCCAAGACTCCTAAGGACCATAAAGAAAAAACCGATGCCAATTCATTGGCACTTAGCTTCCTCAAACTAAATTAATTGTTCCAATATAAATTTTTTTGTTCTAATTAATGAATTCTAAATTGTTATGTGTCCTTCTGAATAATAGCTTAAAAAGGATGTGCTATTTTATCATTGATGGTTTGACAAAAGATAATTTTTTACTAAAATTACAGAACGATAGGTAATAATCCTTATCACATCAATTTTTTCTCTGTACATAATTTATTAAAATTATTTAAATATTTAAAATAAATGTGGCTAGATGTTAGTACAAAAATTCACTGAATTCATAATCATCTAAAATTTTTGAACGATTTTCCATCATAGATTTTCGAGATATAACCGTTTAAACTAAATAAAACTTTTTTCGTGTATAACAAAAGAAGGGAAAGAGCCTATCGAAAATTTGCGGTTGTAAAACCGCACCGTTGTACACACACACAAGCACACGCTCGCGCACACGCACACGCACACGCACGCGCACACGCACACGCACGCGCACATATACACACATACACACACGCACAAATACGCATGCATGCATGCACTCACGCACGAATTTCACAAATGGAATAACGTAACTTTCAAATAAAATAACTTTTACGGTTAATAATTCAAATTTGTGTGTAAGAAAGAAGCGCACATTCGTATTTCATACATATATCCTCGCATTAAAGATTAATATATTCTACATCTATGGTGCGTCCCGAGACACACACATTTTTTTTACCATCACAAAGCTTCCTCTACGTGGAAGAAAAATTAAAAAAAAAATTCGTTATATTTTGATAAAATATTCAAGTTTATCGAAAACAGAAATATTAAAGTAAATATTTAAGTTTCACAGTTTACCTCTTTTATTCATTTTATTGCTTAAGGAAAGATAATACAAAAAATACTTTCAATTGAGGCATAACACAATAAATCATTACTTTGTCTGTGTGATATCTCGACTTTAGATAGTTGTATTTGTACTTGGTCATTATTTGCGAGATATCATCTTCTTAACAATAAGAGCTACTGACAATATAAAAGGTGAATACGATGTCTTGCGTTTCAGTCTCAGTATACTAATTTATAAGTAGATAATGTGCAAAATGATTCGACTTCTGTACATCACAATTTGCGCCTTGGCATTTGTCATTAATGCAAATGCTAATCATTTGCAACCACAGGTAAAATTATACATTCAGACAATTATAAAATTCAACGATGTGCATCTACAATCATTTTTAATGTTATACTTTCGGTTTAGATCAAAGTAACACGCGTTCAAATCTGGTATGTTAACCAAAAATACGTTAGTTTACTGGATTACAAACCCACCAAGCACAATGAGACCTACAACAACATTGAACTTAAGTTGACAATCTCTAAGGACCTTCCAGCTGATACCGCTGTAAGTACAATATACACGCGTCCTCCATTCATAGTCAGAGTACAGGCTATTAGAATGCGTGTAACTCTTATCCTTTATGGATAAACACATATATTTTTGGTCATTTGCACTATATAATATACTCTCGAAATTTTAGTGTTATCGATAATGTACTACAAGTTAAATTGAGAGTATAATTGTTAAGACTAGCCCTCATGTGTTAAGGGTATTTTCTTATATGTTCGGTGCTCACCCTCAATCGTGAACATAATGCTCAATATGGAGTGCAACACTAAATTTTTATTCTCAAATGTTGAGTATTTACATTCGTATTAAGTTAGTTAATATAATGGTGTGTACTTTTACTTTTGTGGATTCTTAATTAAGGTGATGCTAAACCCCCTGTCACCGTCAAATACGGGAAACCACTTATTTCATTCAATTTTCAATTTTGAGAAAATATCTCTATGGAAAGTTGTTGTTTTTGATTAGGACAATAACGTTTCATAAAGATACTTGCTAAAAATTGAAAATTAAATGAGAAAAGTGGTTCCTCGTATTTTTCGGTGACAGGTGGCTGTCGGTGACATCACGTTAAGAAGAACCCTCGTTCAGCCGGTAGAATTCGAGCCTTTTGTTCCAAAATTATTGAGTTCAATTTCTGAAGTCTTGACTCGCAGATTGGGCTGCTTATTTTTAATTTCAGAGTAACAACCCCATTTGAGGGTTGCATTATACTTGCTTATTTCTTGAGTTTTACTAGCTTGTTGAGAGTTAATTCTCTTGTTACAAATAACACATATGTAGTGAAACCCAAGTTAAGTGTCATTTGTAAGTTGAGATCTTGAAATTATCGAAACAGTACTTAAGTTGAAAGTAACACTTATGTTGCGTAGTAATTTTAGTTTAAGTATACTTTTGAGTGTTTTTTCCGGAAATACGTGCTTCAAACTTTGTAACATGATACATCATTCAGAAACCGAGGAGACTTGAATTTGGTTTTGTCTAAATCTATCTTAAAACTTTGTAAGAACGGACAAACAAACCTTTAAATAAATTTAAAAAGTGAATGCATAATTATGGTAATTATCTGATCGATTAATGCAACAAATTTGTTTTTGAATTCTCGGTTTTTATCAAGTATAGGTACAATAACTTGTAAGCCCCAAGGTCTGCAATATCTCGATTCAAATAATTATTTTACAGAATTTGTTGAACACATAAAAATTCTACAAAATAGAAAAACAAACAAACATTACACTTGTACACTATAATACTTACCTACACAAGTTTCATTACAGTCTATTATTAATTTCTCAGTCGGTAAAATTCAAGGCGGTAGGTTTCAATTTTTAACTATCTAACCTATAATTTCGGAAATTCAGCTCTTCAGTAAAGTATACACCACCAACTCCAAGCACGAGAACGCGAAACTCCTCCTGGTGGACAACACGCCGATCTGCAAGGAGAGCCCGCACCGTCTGCTGCTGCCGAAGGTGAGCGTGTTACCCAAGAGTCTGCTCCATGGCAAATGCCTGAAGGCTGGAGTCTACAACACGGAAGACGCGGGCAACTTCCGGTTCGATGTGCTGGTTCCGAACATCAATGAGATTAGCAACTATCATTACACTCACTTCATAGGCGGCAACGATAAGGAAGTCCTATTCGAGGCTACCTTCTACTCCGAGTCGGGTTATCTGAAGAAGGGTCTCTGACTATTATGAGCGAAAAGAAATGATTTTTTTCCCTCATATATTTTTGTCAGTAAAACTTTGAAGTCTTTGACCTTTACAATACATGTTTGTTGCGTGTGGCTCCGGGCCTTCCACTCATAGCCGAAGTGTTCGCTCAAGATGGTATGTTTAATTTAGGACCTCAATTATCGGTGCGCGTGCGGCTTCTTTGTTCTCGGGGCATCCTTGTGTATTTCGGCTGGTAACATATACCAGATGCTATCTTGGTGTCATCGCGGACTCGATTTCTCGCCGCGCACATTCTTCTAATCCTTGCTTCGTGTATATCGCGACCCTTCTATACGATTGGCTCTTGTATAGGTATACTGAGATGCGGTCTCATACACACCGTAGGTATATTGGGCCTTATACAGTCCGCGCTCTACATTGTATTACATCTTATAACTATATTTCTGAGTTAGTATTCTTGTCAATCTTAAAAATCTTTTGTTGGTTGACTTTATAAAATATAATTTCTTCGCACATAAAAAATGTACTATTTGTTCGTTGAAATGTTAAAATTCAATGAATAATAATGTAACAAAATATAACGTGAAATGACTTAATTATTTGCATTTTTAGTTTGCATTGTACAATGTAAAATTAATGTTCGCTCTAAGCATAGTCAGAAGAACGCATAGTAAATTTATCCCATTTTGGCTGGATAGTTCTCCATCTCTCACGTTCTTTCTTATGTGCTTTTCCTCTTTTATTCCGTTTGAAAATAAGCTATGAAGTGATGAGGAATTTGAATGAGTCCTAAGAACACATGTTTTAAATATTTACCATCATGTAGAACTGTTTAAGAAATTAAAAAAAAAACCTTCCCAATAATCGGTATAATCTTCCCTTAACAATTTATATATTATCGTATGTATAAGTTCTTATTTTTAAATAGTTTAAAGACTATGATTACATTAACATTTACTAACATTCTTATAATTTAAAATTACTTATTAAATTAGTTATATGAAATATAATTTTATTGCTTTTTATTAGTAAGCAGATATATTTAAAACTTTGGTATCGTTATATTTTGTTGTATTACTTTAGTATTGCATATTCCAACATTATTAAATGATTTAATTTTATAAAAATACATAAAATGAGTCTATATCTTTTCAATATACAAATTCTTATTGTGCAATAAACCAAAGTATCATAATATTTTGTAATATATTAGTTTTAACTTGTATCTTTATATTTTCAAAATAATTATAGGATAAATGTATATTTTTGCACAATTGTAATAA
This sequence comes from Gastracanthus pulcherrimus, assembly GCA_949152435.1. Classification (NCBI taxonomy): domain Eukaryota; kingdom Metazoa; phylum Arthropoda; class Insecta; order Hymenoptera; family Pteromalidae; genus Gastracanthus; species Gastracanthus pulcherrimus. The sequence goes on along the minus strand of OX424574.1, from coordinate 21,588,126 downwards.
AATCTAGATTATATTTAACATTAAAAACATAAAATAAATGCTTATACAATATTATACATGTGCTTTCATTTATTAAAATTATACGTATTTGAGATATAATGACATATATTTCGAGAAAAAAGGCCTTTTGGAGAAAACTACGGGGCTAGGCTTCATTTTTAGGTGTAAAAAAACACCTCCTAAAGTTTCACCAAATATTGTGACCCAGAGGATGGGGACTCTCCTTGTAAGTTTTGTTAAATACTTAGTAATTATTGTGAAAAGTATTCATAGAAAAATTTTATTTTCAAATACAGAGAAATTTTGAAATATCAAATAAACATCTTTTCCAGTTTATTTTCAAATTGTATAAATTTATTAAATATTTTTAATGTATTAACTAACCAAAAAAATTTTTCAATCGAACTCATAGTTAGATTTAATTTAAGATAATTATTGATGTATAGGCATATTATATTGTTAATATAAAAAAGCTAAGAGTAAAAGATACCGTCACATATTGCTTTCCCAAAATGAAAACATTGATTTGATACAATGAATAAGAATTTATGCAGAAACCCCTCCTACCATATCGGATCCACTATTTTGAATTTATAAAATCTAAATTCAGATTTTAATCAGTTTCTTCCAAAAACTTTATAATAAGATTTTTAGTATATATGTTTACATTGAAAAAAATTGCTATAACCAAAAAAAAATTAACTGATTCAAAACAATTATTTCATTCAATAGTACTAACAAAATTTTTATTTGGATCACAATACAAGTATTCTTCGAAGTAAATCAATATTTCCTCAACTGAAGTATTTATATACTAGATCTAAACAACAAATTAATGAGTATCCAATAGTTAATAATTTGATTTAAATAACTATTTATTTAAATGAAGATACTATGATCAATAATGAACCATTAACCAAAATGTTTTACTTCATCGAAGTTATCGATTTTGGTGCCGACTCCAAAAAGGTATGGTTTCTCGTATGGAAAGAACTCTCAAGTTGAGTGTTAATTCGTACCCTCAACTGAATTTTTATATTGTCCAAGTCTAATAACCTACCAAATTTTAGTTGAGGGTACGAAATAACACTCAACTTGAGAATTTTCCATACGGGTTGAATTTAATAACTAACATGTTGTTATTGATAATGAGATTACATTCTCCCAACTTCATAAATTATCTACACGGAGAGAATTTTCTAATAAAAATGATGACGAAATTCGCAGTAAAATTTACCGTGAATGACTATAAAGCTGGGACACTCTAACTTTCCGGCAGTTTTTATTTATATTTACGATAAATTTTACCGTACTGAAGGGTAAAATTTGCCTGCCGCAGAGTAAAAGTTCCCTGTACGAATCTTAGAGAAAACCAAAATATGTGTTGTAATTTGTATGAAATATGTTTTAAAAATCTGGATTTTCTTCCAATTGTTGTAGCAGTATCATTAATACTTAAATAAGTACATTATACACATTTATATTTGAGTTAACCTAAAATGTGTACACGCTCAGTTGTTTCCTTTATCAGCTGTCTTCTTTTTCTCAAATCAGGCAAATTTTACCATTCAGTGCGGTAAAATTTATAGTCTGTGCAGTAAAATTTGTAGTCGATGACGTAAAGTTTTTAGTAAAATATCAGTAAAAAGTACCAGAAAGTAGGACTGTCCCAGCTTTATAGTTATTTACGGTAATTTTTACCCTGAATTTCGTTATAATTTTTATTAGAAAATTCTCTCTGTGTATAAAGTATAATTTTTTACGTTTTAAAGCGTTATTTGTGAGTATATCGCTTTTATTAAAAAAAAACTATTTATCACATTTTAGTGTTGTGTTGAAAATGATGACAAGAAAATTCATATTTTGCCAGTAATAATACCGGCCCAGTTTGTTATGGTTACCTAGGTTGACGCGTGGTCGTAGCATAGTCTTCCTAGCAGGAGGAAGCGCAGCGGTCCTTCCGGTGGGATTGTAGCTGGATGATTCCCCAGTTCGCCTGGAAATCAGAAGCTGGCTAAATGGTAACCGAGCATACCGTAATATATCACACTAATCGCCTAACAATACCCAATGTGAAAGAGAGACACCCCCCTAAAGACCGTGGCGTTACTCCTATTATGCGAACCATGCAGAGTACGTAAATAATGAGTGAATCGGGGGTCCTTCGAACGGGTATCCACCCGGAGGTAAATAAGACGGGCGCTCTATAGACCGACATCGCCTGGGAGTAAATGTTACGGGGGCCCTATGAACGGGTATCGTCTCTTTAGACGATACCCGTAACATTTACTCCCAAGCGATGTCGGTCTATAGAGCGCCCGTCTGAGACGAATGGATGAGGCATGACAGAGACAGAAGTCCTATAGACGGGTATCGAGGTCGGCTCCTACGCTCGTTGCGAGCAGACCAAATTCCAGTAAATTGGCGCCAAAAGTACTAGCAGAAAAGAAAGTTAAGGTGCATCATCGCAAGCGGACAATCATAAAAAATGTGTACATGTATAATACACCACGCAACTTGGTGAATATCGTTCGCCTGCAGAAATTTCTGAATGAACATCACGCACAGTCGAGTGCCGTGAACAATGATTGTTTTATGCACACATCGTACCTTCGCGACTGTAATGTAAATAGCGGGGGCAAGCGGGCAATGAATATGAGTTGCTTGCAAGGTGGCTCTAATCAAGGAGATCGCAATCAAGGATTTTTGGCGAAGCTGTCTTATATATTATAACGACGGAGCTCTAGCTGGAGTCTGGGTAATGAAAGTTCAAACCCTCTTCAAAGAAGATGATCACATAACTAATTGCTTTAACCTCACGATCAATATAGCTAAACAGTTATAGAATCATCTTCTCGAAGATGAGCTCGATAAGCAAATCCCGGCCAACGTCAAGGCAACTTGCAATGTGAAGGCAATTGCAATAAAAAATGCCTTGAGATTGGTACCAACAGTGTTGGTAGATAATCTAGATACATTACATACAGGCGCTCCTAAAAAGATAGGCACTGAACTCTAGCACGACATGATTCGAGAAATGAAGGCATTAGTGGACGACAGAACAAGTAGGCACAAGAATAAAAAGGCAAGAGGTACTTTACAGCAAAAGCAGCGGCCAAAACTAGCAAAGTTGCCCAGACGGCCAAAAAATCCGCCACAAAAGCGGTAGCCTGCTGATGAGGCCGCCAAACAAATGCAAAAAAAGCGTCCGCACGCTACGATGACGGTGGCCAAGGTAGACGCAACCACATCAGGGAAGGCGGCCGCAAATACGTGAGTGAAGGCGGCAGAAGTAGCAGCAAAGATGGCGATGGAGGCGGCTAGTAAGGCCGCAACACCAGCCTCAACGTGGTCGGCAAAATAAATGTATAAAAAAGCTTTTAAATTTTGCGAACGATTACATTCTGCGAGAAAAAAATTTAAGTGCTCTGAGATAAAAAAATCACTATGCCTAATTGGTACTATAAAAATTGTGAAAGTTACAGATTTGAATGATGATAATATACCTTCAGACTTAGTACGAGACAAAAGTCTTTTTAAATTTTATAGGTTAAAGAAAAAAAAGTGATTTGTATACTTCCGAAGAATACACGAGGCAGGCAGTGACGTCTTCCTCCTTATAACACGTAACATTTTTAAAACGTTTAAATTCAAACCTTCAAACGTTAAAAAGAAAAGTTATAAATACGTCTGAAAAACGTTGATAAAACGTCTCAGTGTTCGGAGATTCGTTCCACATAAGACGTTGTAAAGCCGTTTTTAAAACGTTTGAAAAACTCTCCAAGGTCTGTTCAATAATAAAAATTTAAACGGTTTAAAAACGTTTTTAAAACGTTTGGATTAAAACGTTTGAAAATGGTTAAAAAAACTAGCATAGAATATATCAAAAAACATTGTTTAAATAGAATTTGATGCTACAAATATTACCAGATGGTACTTCCAAAATTGGTAATATTTGTAGCATCAAATTCTATTTAAACAATTTTTTTCTATATATTTTATGCTAGTATTTTTTCAAACCTTTTTCAAACCTGTTTCAAACGTTTCAAAAACGGTTTTAGAACGTCTTATGTGGAACGAATCTGCAGACATTGAGACGTTTTACCAACGTTTTTCAGAAGTATTTAAAACTTTGCTTTTCAACGTTTGAAGGTTTGAACTCTAACGTTTTTAGAACGTTCGAAAAACGTTATGTGTTATTGTGGCCAAGTGTATTAAGTATCATAAAAATGAAAAGTGTGACTTTTATGCGAGTGTGAAGAGATTAATAATTAGTGATAATTTATTAAGAAACCGATTTAGAGTTCATGAGTCTCATATTTACAGATGCTAGATTAGATTACTTACTACATTAGATAATGAAATCAAAATCGTCAATGTTGATGGTTTACATTATGTTTGCTTTAATATGCAATAAAAGACGTTGACAAACTGTATATAGCCGAACCTTAATTGATTATATGACGGATAAATGCTTATAAACTCTTATTTAAATCTATAATATTGTTACTGAACGAAATAATAATAAAAAGTCTTTTAAAATTAATTATTCTATTTTTATCGAGTTTGGTAACCATATAGAGCATGTATTCTTAAAGGTCTTAGAATATTATTTACGAATAATCTATACAGTATTCTCTCAGTTGCGGAACACTGGATAGACAAATAATTTTCCAAGGAAAATTGGAAAATTTTGGTTAAAATAATTGTTGAAAAAATTTTCCTTGGAAAATCATTGCTAAATATATGACCAAAGTATGACAAAAATGTAGCTAATGACCAAAAATCAGGGTTTAGCCACATAATTTTTTTAGAAAATTTCTAGGAAAATAAAACAATTCATGGACAAAAACTTGGTATTTACATTTATCACATTTTATGAATAATAATTCAATAAATTTACCATGAAAATTGTAAGCTTATTTCATAGTAAATTTTAAAAATTTCTATTAATAATACATAGAAAACTAAAAAACATAAAAAGTGGACTTCAGTCATTTTTCTGGGAACCCACAGAAATGTTTTCATAAGTTATTCGCATTGAACTCTACATAACCTAATTGCGCAACTTTAAAAACATCAAAATTCACAAAAATCTTGAATTTAAAAAAATATAATCGTTATAAATCTTTCTCTTAGAACAATCAAAACGTGCGAGAAGAATCGTTCCACTGGCAACGACCAGCAAGTCGCGATTGCCACTGTTGTATTTGTGAGTTGGTCGAATTAGTTCATGAAGTCTATATTAATTTACATTTGTTGAATACTATTTTGCTTTATGTATAGTTTTAAAAATCATGTTTGTCTTCCGTCTAACTATTAGCATAGCTGTTTTTATTAAATATAGTGTTACGCACTACAAAAAATCAAGTCTGGATTCTGCGCTCCGAGGCTTTTGTTGTATTCGTGTACATTTCTTCAAGTAAGGTATGCATACCACTCTGGTCTCTCGTAAATGAGATCCAGGGCGCCTTCCGGCATGTCAATTTTTGGATGTCCGTTCTGATAGAACCTAATATTACAGAATACAGAATTGATTAAATCCTACATCGAAAGTACTTTAATTTTTAAAAAGGGGTGTGCAGGTAATGTGGTCACCTTAAGGAAGTTTCGATTCCCAGTAGACATATATCGGGTTTTGGGGCCGGCTTTGGAAACTATTGAGACATGTTATTTGAACCTTTACTCTACTACCTCATGAGTTATTTTACAAGAAAATTGCTTTCTGAATTTTAATTAAAGAAGTTCTAAGTAGTTAAAAATTGCCAATACCATTGGTAAGGTGGCCATATATCAGTTCTTATGGTAAAATCATATAGTAAGTACTTCAAAAAGCCAAGACTAGCCCAACAGAGACTTCCTTTATGTGTTATTTAACTACGTGGTGCCGTAGCGCACTTCTTGCTATAGATATTTTTGGATTAGTAGACCTAGGAATTTTGAAGAAGCAACCGCCGTTTTTATAGGCGTCGATTGGCTTTTGCCCTGCAATGTATTCGTATGGCCACTTTACCAACCGACAAACGTCAACGAAAGTTGCAATTTTCGCATCGAAAATAAACTCCACGGCAAAAACTGGCACATGTATCTTAAAGTACGTAAAAAAAGCTACAATTCTATGTACCATATGATTTATTTTTCGCTAATATCACGCTGACAAAAGCGGTTTCTTTACATGCATGCACTTCTATGAAATCACAATGTTGATGCTTTCACGCGTAAACATGACACTATCTTATAATTAGAGGGCGCTAGCAGCGGGGTCACCGCGAATCTCAACATATATGGTCAGAATAGCGCGTACAGCGAGATCTCTTATAGGTGGCTACATCACCTGCATGCCCACATTAACTGCATCCACCTTATATTTAAAAGATTAAAATAAATTTAGAATCATTTAAGATACATTTTAAATCAGAAAAATCTATATATTGATTTATTTCCCGTGTTATATATCGCTTATTAATTTTAAATGTTACGTTGTGGTCAAATTTGGGACGATGAATTGAAAGAATCGATGTTCTTAAAACCAAATATATTGTAAACCATTCACAAGTAAATCAAATACGTTATTATAAATATTGTGAACGCTGATTATGAAACTAAAATCAGATTTTTGAAATTCAAAGTATTGAATCCGATGTATAGCGGACAGCTAATTTATTACACAGATAATTTGTTCACCTTTTTGGATATTCAATTTATTAAAACCGTTTCTTTTTCAGTTTCTCTTTTTTAAATGATAAACCAAAAAAGCTAAAAAATAATAACAATACGTAGGTGGTATAAATACTACCAACGTGAATGTTTTAAAAAAATTTATTTTCAACTAAAAAGAAAAATTAAATAATATTCATAAAAAATCAATCAATTTATAGCATAGGTTAAAGAAATATAACGAAAATTATTCTACAAAACATATACGATTCTAAAATTAAATTATAGGTAAAAACGAATTTTAAGTATACTATTCACTATACAATTAAATAAAAAAATATAGCGTAAAAATATATAATAAATATACGGGCGCATGGCAGCCCGCATAAATCTTTCTACACGAAAAAAAATATCTTGTAATATTTGCATGACACTAATTTGGGTACGTAACATGTTGATTCCTGTTAATCTTACAGGTTCGGTTTGTAGAAATCCTAATCTAAGCTTGAGCCCAAACAACCTAATCTTTTTTCATCACCCACGTGTATCTGCTTAAATTTGTTGGAATGCGAAGAAAACTAACAATAAAATTAACTTTAAAATATGGTAAATATATAAACGAATTTTCGATTTCTAATTATGATATTTTGATTTACAACAAAAAATTGAATGGGAAGGTAACCTCGGCGCGTAGAGTGCGCCATCATCTTCTCTAGTAGTTATATATAACTGAGAAAATGATCGAAATGTGAGGTTACGCGGACGTAAGCAGGCGCGCAAGTCTTCAAGCCACTGGCTTGGTAAAATCCCGTGTGTAGAATATCCAACATCACGCATGGGGGATCGCGATACAAGCGACAGTGTTTAGAGAATTATTTAACATAACTCGGCCTGAAATATCCACCTTCTTTCTTGTAGAAATAGCCGACTATCTTTTTCCGTGTAGTAATATAAACATCAGATAAAAAAATTTCCTTGTTCACAGCAGCATGATGTCTTGATCATTATTGTCTTTGTGTTTGTCAATATTTACGTTCTGTCAGACTATAAACAAATAGTTTCACGTTGCTGCGAACTTGGAAAATTTTATACTAAAAATAATGCCAAATTATTTTAAGAACAACAGTAATATTTCTATTTATCACAATTTGATGACGAATCTCATCCTATATTTTACTACAATAATGCTTCAAATAAGTTTACAATTTCTCTTTAAAAAAATTCAAATTTCTGCAACCGAACCTTATAACCTCTTTTTCCGGACAAATACTTTCTGTATTCTTTTACATTTTTCAGGGCAGTTATAATATAATTTTGATTCTATTATCAGTCTTACATAAGGAATTGTTTACGATATGCTTGCTTTTTATATCACGGACAAGGGCGATAGTAATTGGTGATATGAGCGGCGTACTTATACTTATCAAGGAAATTCGATGTTTACAGCAACGGCTATGCCGATGGACTTATTTGCAAGCTAATGGAATACCTATAGTACGCTTGCAGTAAGAAAAGAATTTTTCATTATATTTGTTTGCTATTTTAATGAGTATTAGCAATCATCACCACATTTCTATCTTTTAACGTCGATGCATCTTGTAGAATTATTATTTATTGAAATACGATAATAAACAAACTAATCAAGTAGCGGCACTACTCGGTGGGTCAATAATCAATAATCGGTTTCCCTCGATTTGTTTTTATGTAAACCTTGACCAACTACATTATTAAAACATTTTTACAATTATAGTCAAGATTTTTAGCAAAATAAAACGATAACATTTAAATGTTATCGTTAAATAAATAGTGACTGATTTATTGCCATATGATATAGTAGCAATATTTCCACAGTATTAGTTTGAAATGCATCCAAGAATGTCACTATGTAATCTTGCACAAATGTAGCTGTAATATCTTGAAGTAATACGTCACATAATAATATTGCGGAATATTTCGCATATATTTCAGTGTGATGTGTAAACGTGTAATATTATACAAATATTTCGTCAGTAATAATATGAGATGCATTACGAAATATTATTCTGTAAACTTGCAGGAGTATTACTATAATATTTCCACGCGTTATGTCACATAACAATATTACAGGATGTTTCACGTATATTTCAATGTGATTTGTCACAGTGAAATATTGTAGAAATATTTTGGCAATATTAATGTGACATGCATTGAGAACTGTCATCCTGTAAACTTGTAATAATATTGATGTAATAGTGCAATGTGATATGTCACATAACAATATTGCAGTAATTTACTACGTATATTAGGATGTAATTTATCAAAATGTAATATTGTAGAATTATTGCATTTACTTACTTTTATTTACAATCTTGCGTTGTAATTTATTATCGGGCAGTGTTACAAGAATATCACTGCAATATTACAATGTGATATATCGTAATGTAATAGTATAATAATATAGAAAGATTGCTGCAATACTGCAATCTTGAAACTCATACTGGAATTCACAGAAATGTAGGTGCAATATATCAACTTATCTGCAATATCACAGCAACGTTGATATATTTCTACAACATTCCTGCAATATTGAGTGCTATGTGGGTATTTCAGTAAAAAATGGTACCTATACTTCGTATCATAACTCTACAAGTTATTTTGCTACAGAAATGACGTAATAATTTACGGAAATAAACTACTGGCGCGAACTACTGGCGCGAACTACTGCCCAAACTACTGCCCAAAGTACTGCCTGAATTACTACCGGGACTACCAGCTGAACTACTGGTTTACTATTAATATTACATTTTTTAAACATTGCACTAGCAATTAGTTGATAAATGGGAACAATTATGAAAAATTTGTGCTTTCTGCAGATTAATTTTGTTTTTTAGTTGATTTAGTTTAGTTTTTTAAGCTTATCACTTTAGTAGATATTTATAAAAATAAAATTTTCTATTGTAAATTAAATTATTACGTGGTAACTCTCTGCACCGTGCCTCTGACACTCTGATTCAGCTGGTATCCAACTGCCGATGTAAGTTTTGTACTTGTCAATGAGGGACTCTCCTACTCCATTTCTTCATTACAAACCTTGTCGAATCCAAGAGTTTTGTGAATTTTGTAGCAACCCTGAGATCGCGCGAAATAAGTTAATTTTATTTCCTATTATAAGTATCTGCGTTTCTTACTTCCATATTTTAGAAAAGTATCTTATTTTGAGTTTCTTAAAATTCTCTTTCTTAAAATAAGTAATGCATTCTATTGTAAGTACAGATTTCTTAAAATAAGTAAAATTCGCGATTAGGTTACTTGTTTTAAGAACGAAAAAACAATTGGTTTAATAGTTTTAAATTATTTTTAGATAAATTAGGTATGCAACTAATTTTTTAACGATTAAAAAGTTCTGCCGTTAAAAACTCGAACCAATACCTCGGTCTTCGAATTTATGGTAATGAAGGTTTACTGCATTAATTTTTTAACTTTTTCTTAGAAGACAAGACAACGCGATGCCAATACTCACTACTACGGATAGATACATCTGCTATTTCTTGCGCAACTCATTGTTTATATCACGTCAGCTGATCCTCATATGCACTTAACCTTATTATGATAACGTAGATAATGCACTTATATATCTTGTAAAATCTGCTAATACTTATTTAAACTTTACACACGTTTTGAATTATTTAATTAAAAACTCGAAATTTGTCCACGTATACAACACTCACGTAACCTTATTATAATATTCGTATGCCTGTTGACATGTATCTAGGTATGTATATTTGTTTACAAAATAAAACCAGAACTCGGAAGAGATGTCAGGGAAGAGACAAAAATCGAACATTCAGACGCCGAAAATTAAAAGCTATTTATAGCATTTCTTTTCAATATGCTATATTTAATCAAAGAATGGATCGTTTGAAACCTTTTTATTTCAAGATAAAAGTAATAACTCTTAAATAATTATCGATGTAGTGCATAATGTACAAAATAGAATTAAAAATTAATACAATCGAACTTTTGAGAAGGTTATGGAGCACGAAATCAAGGTATAAGGTCCACAGTGCGGCCCCGATGGCTTCGTATCGTACCTAGTACTTATTTTGTTATAGTGGCGCCAACGTGCCCCCCTGATCCACGGTGCGCCCGAAGGCTCTCTAGTATTTATACTTGCCACGTGGCGATACCGCTCCCTGTAATATATTTTGACACAAAAAGTTTTAAAGTTTATCTCAATTAAAAAAATACATATTAACGTACAAAATGTGTGCATTTTTACAGGTGTCAAAAGTGGCTTACCCTCTTGATAGATAAAAATAAAATTAGAAGCTAAAATAATTAAAAATCGTGCTAGATCATGTGACTTTGGTATAACTTTGAAGGCTGGTATCAGCGCCACCTAACGAGACTTGAATATGCAAATAGATCTAACTTTTCCATGCGCAGATATATAACAAAAAATTGTATCCACAAACGCATTTTCATCTTGAGTATATTTATACTTATTTTCTCAAATTCTATAGATATATCACGTTAGACCTGACTATCAAGAAAAGTGCTTGAAGTGCGGAGATCGAAAATATTATTCAGGTTCCAAGGGTGTTTTGTAGTATTAGCAAAAAAATATACTTATAAATTATTCTTCCAAAAAAAAAATTATATAAAAATTTTTAATTAAAAAAATTTTACCAATTCACGTATAATTTTTCTAAATTTTCAAATTTTTAATTTTTGTTTTTTTTTAATTAAAGTTCTTCAAGTTTGCGATTTGTTCCAAATTTTCCACATTATTCAAAACTTTATAATTTTTTTCAGAATTTTTCAATAATTAATACACACAGTTTTTCACTTTACGCACACTTCAATACTTTACGTACAGATGTGCGAAAAAGTACACTTTGTGCACAGAAATTTGCACTTTACACATGGACTTTATGCACACTGTAAAATAACTTTTTTTTTCGATTTATTTGATGCTGTAGAAGTTTCTGACGGTTATTGAAACTGCAACGTTTTTATCATATTTTTAATGATATTTTTATTTATTTACGTATAAATGATAAAAAAAGTGTAGGATATATTTTGGACGTATAGGGTATCTAGAACTTGAAAATGAGATTTAAGGAACCATTGAACAAATATAAAAAGACTTATAAACCATAAATAGAGGGGATAGATGGAGTAACGGTATAACTCTAAAAATGTCGTGTTGAGAAAAATGAGAAAAGCGAGGAAATTGTAGTTAAAGTTAATTTATATTTCCTTTTTTTCATTTCTAGTTTCTACGCGTAGTCTCCTGAGTACCTAAATACATGAAATGAGAATGACATTTTATAGAGCTTGTATTATCTATGGCATTGTAGTAGTGGTAAACATTAGCATCCATAATTTGCAGAAAAATAGATAAAATTATTCTCATTTTACTTGAAACCCGTTTTTCTCAAAACATAATTATTTAAACTTTGTAATGCACATGAGATTTTATTGAATTATGTTGAAATTTTGTATACATCTTTGTTTTCATATTAAGAACAGAAAGATTGAAAGTTTTTTGCGTTTGATGATTATGCTCAAACACAGATCACTTTGATATGTAATAAAAAACAGTGTTTTTAATAAAATATTATAATAAAATAAATGTAAAGAACTAAAATCATTAGAAAACATCTAGAAAAAGCTTTCTATTTCTCGCTTATATTTACAATGTAGAACATGTATACAAAAGTTAGTTATGAGAAAAGAAAATGTGTTGCGCATAAAAAATTTTGAAGTTATATATTTTTGCTTCCTCATAGAGGAAGCTTTGTGATGGAGGTTGTGCTAAAAACATGTTAGAAAAATGTTTTGAAGAATTAGGAGTCAAAGTACACTATTTTTAGAAAAAGTTTGTATGGATATGTGTGTGTGTACGCGCGTGTGTGTGTATGTGTGTGTGTGTGGGTGTGTGGGTGTACGTGTGCCTGTGCGTGTGCGTGTGCGTATGGGTGTGGATGTGGGTGTGCGCATGTGCGTGTGCGTGCGCGTGTGTATGTGTGTGTATGTGTGTGTGTAACTGAGAGAATGGGGTAGAACAATATAAAATAACACGTTATTTCCATTCGAATTATGTTATTTTGTAAATATTTTTAAACATTGTTTAAGAAATCATAAATAATATAATTATTGGAATATAAATGCTCTGGTCTGGTAATTTATACTAAATATATATAAAATATATCTATATATAAATGAAGTACACATACAATTACCAAATAGTAAAATATCACTTTTTTCAGTCAAAATTTTCAATAATATATTCTGAATTAATTTCTCTTTAAGAGAGTATTGTACTAAATCACTTAGCAGTTCATTAATAGACTCTATAAATTTTTTAGAAGCCAACATTTTATAACAAATTACCTAAAAGTATTAATTAACTTAAAAATTCAACATTGCGCTACTTCACACCTCCAACTGAATATAATTAATGGTCAAGCTAAGATAATATATCGCGCTTCTGCATTGCTCCACTGCGTGTAACACGAGAAATTGCATAAAGACGATGCATAAATACAAAATGCCTCGGGCCAGTGGCAGCGAGGCGCCAAATTCAACGGATAAAAGAAAAAGAACTTTGCACGCCGCGCGCGATATTAATACGTCGGCCCGCCACGTTGCAAAGTTAACAATACCGAGAAATCCTCGCGTCATTCAATAAACACGTTCTTTTAGCTCTTTGCCGCGAAACGCGCTTGTGCTCGCAGCTTCTGGCAAGCCGCGGGCTCTTTCAAGCTTTCGTTCCTCGATCTCGGTCTCCGCTCTGCGTGGTGGAAAACCTTTCTGGAAAAAGTTTTCTGTAGATTTTGCTGTATGATTGTTTGTATAGATTTTTTAGACCTAGCAGGTTTTACTGCTGGTTTTTCTACACGTATTGTATAAATAAATCTGCAATCAAAAACATATAAAATAACGTAGTAAAACTTGCAATAAAACCAGCAAAATCTAAAAGCTGTACAGATAACCGAAATTACAAAAATTTGTACTTACTTTTTCCATTAGGGCATGTTGACCGTTGAGTACAGAGCAGTTTAAAATCCCTTTTTATTTTAACAAAAATTACATTTTAATGGCAAAAAGATCGTAATAAAATCAGTGTAATATATTTAACATTTCGTAGAATATTATATCACAGTTTTATACTGAATTCATAAGAAAACAAAAGTATTCTTATTAGCATATAAAGTTGTATCCATATTTAAAATCATAGAGTTAATCTAAATTTATTTTAAAATATTTTCATAAGCTCATAATTTCCAGATTTTCTAGAACAGAGTTTCCCAACTTTATATCCAAAGGACCTACTTAATATTCACTTGACACTTCATTCGAAATGGTTTAATAAACTCTTAGCAATTTTCTTAGAAATACTGGACTTATAAATAAATTTGACATTATAGAGCAGTTAAGAGTATAGTATCGTACACAAAATCTGCGTATTAGGTAATTTTAATAACTAATTATGACTTATTATATTTGCAGAAAATATTTATAAAAATTTTATAGAATGCTTATTATTATTATTATATTATTATTATAGATGCCAAATATTGATGATAGGCAGTAACAGTGCCTGCAGAGTCACAGCTATTACATAGTCTTTATGTCACCATAGCTATCATAACTACTTTTTGGGATAAGCTATCCAAAGCTGTGTAGTCCATATTCTTGTTCACACAGTCACGCCATCTTTCTCTATTGTTTGCGTGTTGCATCCAATCCTCCTCATAACATATTATTTCTCGTAGATCAATTTGAATATTGTCCTCCCACCTTCGTCTCGGTCTACCTGGGGGTCTTGCTCCTGTTGGCTCCCCTACAAGCTCTCCAAGTGCTGCTCTGTCATTTCGCATCCTAGCTACATGTCCAGCCAACCCTAGTCTTCGAGATTTAATCACTCTCATAGAATACTTATAAATAATGAATATCAACATTTTTTAGAATAAATCGGTCCTTCGTTTTTCAGCTTCTCTTTTATGTTTAGTATACTAGATAATAATATTTTATTATGTTTCTGAAAAAAATAAAATATTGATATACTTTTGTTGAAAATGAAAAGTTAATTATGATAAATTATAAGAAAATGGTATTTATTTATTTATTTATTTATTTATTTATTTATTTATTTATACCATTATATTATTATTTCATACCTAAATTCAAAACCAATGCTTTTAAAAGCGTTGCATTTAAATTCAAAATAGAAAGTTCCACTTTCATCGGATAGTTAAAAAAGAAGAATAAGGGAAAACAGAGGAAAGGACAGAAACGGCCAGTCGGTCTCGCAAATACCAGGAAGCGGAAGACTGCATGTACTCAACGAAAATACATTCACCAAGAACTCAACACTTTTGAATGCTTATCTACGCGATATATACACCTTCCAAGCAAATATACATTCTACGCGCTGAAAATGAAAAATTCTACATGAATTTTTCACCGTTAAAAATGCACAGAAAGTCAAAAGATATACATAAAGTATAATAATTGCTGATAACTGCATTAGTAGAATCCTTTTTCAAAAGAGAGTTAATTAAGCATGTTTTTATTGAAAATTTGCACGAAAGAAATTAAATTTAGAACCTCCCATGAGATATCGTACATTGCAGTACTTGAACAATATATGAGCCGTTTGCTCAAAGAACGACCTAAATCGACTTAGGTCGTTTTACCAGATTTGATTCTAATGCGTAGATATTGATCATAAAAGTATATCTGTAAAGTATTAAACGGTTTGAAACAGTTTTGATACGTCAATGAACCTTTTAAGCTGCGCGCCTGCTGTATGTTCACGTCTATGCGCGATGCACCGCAAGTCCCCGCGCTACATCGGATGTTGATACGCGTCCTAGGACGTGTTGTTGTTACTCCCTCACGTATATTAGAAGCTTAGAAGGTTAAATTGATAGGTTCCTAAACAAAAAGGTACTAGTTTTGCTATTCAGAAGTATGCTAAATTGGCATTGAAACCAACAAAATCTATATTTGGTTACAAGTAATGCAATTGCAGTGGTGTAAATTTTAATTTCAAAATTAACGCTACTATTTCGAGAAAATATCAGTTGGTCTACAAAATCTGTTTGCAGTATGTATCATAAAAACGGATGTGCCTTAAAAAAGGATCATTTATTTTTAACGCTTTTTTCTTTAATATACCAATCGACAATTTCACAATCATATATTATCTCCAAAAAGTCTGCAAAAATGTATCAAACAGTGACTCAAACTTCGAATGAGAAATTCAACAATTAAAGCGAATAACTTATTTCATTTAATTTACGATTACATTTTACTTTATATTTTTCATGTTATCGTTTCTTTTTTCTTATTATAAACTTTTAAATAAACTATTTTTGAAGCTAATATATTTTTTATATTTTAAAATTAATTAATTAACCTCGGAGCACCGAACATCTAAACTGAATTATAAACTAATATTATGCTTCAAATATGATATATTACTATTACAACAATGTAAATAATACCTTTTTTTCTTCTATTATATCCTAGAATTACTAAAAATGTTTAAACTATTATTATTACTACCTTTTTCTTCATATTTTTATGATTATAAAACATTTTTTACTAGTTCGCTGGAAAAACGACTTAAGTCATTCGGTATAAATAATATATTTAAAAATTGTTTAAATATTTATACGTCACATTTTATCATCATTATACACTTTACAGTTTACAATAGAACGCTGAATCTTTAAATCGCTTTATCTCAAAACAGCCAAATTCGACGTATGTCGCTCTTTGAGCAAATGGCTCGTATGCATATTTTTTACATTTTAAGTACAAGGACCCATAAATTTTGGTTTTTTATTTGTTAGAAAAGTTATTCACACATGTATATACAATCAATATTCAAAATGTTGACCATACATTTAGTTAGGTACACACATACGCAAACTTGTACACACGCGCGCACACCTACAGTCACACACCTACACTGCCGTCCTCTGGAAGAAAAGTCGTATGTTGCACACGATCCTATGTAACGTACGACTTTTCTTCCAGATCACGGCAGTACACCCATAGACACACACACACCTACACACTCACATACACACTCACACACACACGCGCACACTCACATGCGCGCGCACACGCATACACACATATTTTTGAATAGCTCGAATATTCTGATTCAGGATCCTCGAAAATATTAAAGTTCTCCAAACTTTCTTAATAGATCCGAAAAGTCGCAGCGCTGAAAAGTTTTCTACCTAAGAAAGCGCAAATCTCGCTCTCGTGCAATATTAGTAAGTAATCTAATTACCATAGCTCCAAATTATGCTCGCGTATAATATAGCTGAACACAAAAAGAAGGGTAAAAAGTTAATAAGGAACCACGCTGCACCGAACTCAACGGCGTTTGGCGCCCGCCCCGCGCGCGACCGGGAGAGCGATGGGTCCTCGTCACATTGACCCCGCATTCTTCATATCTCGCTCTCCTCTCTCTCTCTCTCTCTCTCTCTCTCTCTCTCTCGCTCTCTCTCATCTCTCTCCCTCTCACACTTCTCGCTGTGCAGCAGCAGCACTAACAGCAGCAGCGGGGGCTTAAATATAACGCGCGATTTCCTATTCTCGTCTCCGCGCTACCACAGCACCTCTCTGTCTCTCTCTCTCTCTCTCTCTCTCTCTCTCTCGGGCGCTGTCTCTCTCTCTCTCTCTCTCTCGGTACTTTGACCTGTCGCCGCGAGTTGCCGCGAGCTTGTACAACAGCAGGAATTGTTCGATGTCGCGGGCCTTTGTTTTCGTTTGATCGCGTCAGCGGGGGGTACGAGCGTAATGCGAAAATAGCTGCTTGGCTTCGATTATCTTGCGGCGATCGCGATTGCGTGTGTCGGACCGAGCTGGGGTTAGTGGACGCGCTGGGTCACGGACGCGACAAAACGGTAAGTATGCAGATAGGTGTCGAGGAAGGAGATGCGTGCGTCTCTATTGACGAGCTAGAGAATTGGCCGAGATGTCCCCCGAGGGCAATGTATAATGAAGATGCTTCGAGAGAATTTGTAGGAGAGATATTGGAGATTACGGAACTGACTCGGATCTGGTTTTGTATAATGATCAATCTTGGTGATGGATAGGAATGTTGAGTTAAACTTTATCACAGTTCGTTAAATTAGTTAGATTAGTAACAGTATATATATATATATATATATATATTGCAAATTCTTGCAAGTAGATATGTACCGAGTTTGGGCAGACACGGGTTAATTTATAAATTTTTAATTTTGAAGGGCTCTTCAAATATTTTTATAAAAGTGGCGCTCGATACATCATATATTTTCTAAATATTCTTGAAATATTCATAAACATTGTATATTTTTTTTCGTGATGAATATACAATAATATTAGATAAATTTAAGTGTATACATATATATATATACATTTTTGACAAAGTTCAGAGTTTGATAAATGAATTAAACTTTTACTACAAGAAATTTAGCATTATTAATATTACATAAATTTTAACATACCATATTTTATAGCATAATTTAGCACACTCAAGAAGATAATGTATAATTAGAACGATAATCTTGTTTCATTAACTAATTCTGAAATGTTTTTTGTAGCATTCACTGAAACAGTAGTATCGAGAACACTGAGAAGCTTAATATTTCAATCCATAAATATTGCAGAATGAATCGTAGATATTATGTACTTGAGAAATCAAAATACATTAAATCCCTAACGACGTTAGCCGCTCTGAATTCCTGTTTTATTAATTAAAAGACACTATTTTACAACAGTACAGATTCATAGTTTGTTTCATACTTTGTTCTCAGCAAAAATATAATACTCTTCTGCGAATTAATCAATAAGATTGAATTATTTACCATTCTACAGTAACTACAATAAATAGAAAAGTATTTAAATAAAAGCGAACTTCGTCTATTTCGCTTTAACTATTGTAGTGTATCACAGTTCTTAGGATTTTCAATTGATATATTAAAATCATTCTACCGGGTTTAAGTAGTAATAATCAGGTTCTAGTTAGACAATTATTTTTCCACGACATTTTTAATTAATATAGTATTTCCATCAAATACCTGAATGCTAACTCATAAGCTGTGCTATTATTCAGAATAAACATCCTTAACGGTTAAATCAGATCTCGAATATCTAAAAAAGAAAGAAGCCACCAAAAAAACCATAAATAACAAAAATGGCTGAACGGTCGCAGCGTATAATTCCAACTCTCGGTCAAAATGCAAACGCATTCCAAGCCTACGCACTCCCAATGCTCGAGTAAGCATAAGTAAGTAAGTAAGTAAGTAAAACTCGACGCCGGCAGCGGTAGCCCCTAATGAATAGAGTCGCGATTCTGCAATTTCTCAATTAAAAGCCGACGATCATCGATCTCCGTCCGCGCAGCTTTTTGGCCCCGCGCACGCCTCGCGAGCAAGGGAGAGAAAATAGAGAAATAAAGGAGACGGATAAAGCAAAGACCGAAAGTCTTATATACGTATTCGTGCAACGCGCGCGTACACACACAAATATGCTAGAAAGTGGGAGAGGGAGAGAGAGAGATAGAGAGAGAGAGAGAGAGAGAACGGAGAAGGGGTGGCCTAGTTGTTGTCGGGCGCAGAGCGAGCGAGCGCGGGCACCAAAAATATTAGAATATCCCACGCGCGTAATACAATCCCGTGGCCGAGGTAACCAAATTTAGCAGCTGACTGGCAGACGCTTTCGAGACACTTGTGCGTGTACGCGCCGAGTGACTCATAACGCTGCTACTGCTGCTGGGGCGACGGAGGTGGCAGCGAACCTCGAGAACGGTGCTGAAATTATGCTCGTGATTACATATTGCCCCCGTGGGTCAACTCTTCATCGACAGATTTTTGCCTGATTCAGGGGTGATGAGGTGTAAGTAGTGATAGCTAAAGTCGTACTTCGCAATTTGAAGTATTTGACAATAGAACTTGAAGTACTTTAGAATAGAACTTGAAATACTTGAGAATAGAACTTGTAGTACTTGAGAATAGAACTTGAAGTACTTGAGAATGCAGAATGCAGAATACTGGTGCAGTGCTTGTTCAGTAGTACTTATAAGTATTTTCGTACTTAAGTATATTAAGGGAAACTCTATACTTGAATACAATTTTTTTAACTCAATGGTTATATTTATTACTTTGAGCTTTAGTACTGTTATCTCATAAGTAATGCTCATCACTAGGTGTAGAAGCTCGTTCTGCCTACTACTAAGATGTCCATCTTAATTTTTGTATAAGACATTAGAATACGACTGGAGAAGATTCGCCTATTATCAAATAGTACTTAGTAATGAATAGTAATCTTGACTAATTCCTAAATAATTCCGTAGGTATGTAAAGTTTGTTGTTACTAACGCTTAAATTTTTTTTTTATTTAAACATTATAGAATTACTTTTAAAATAAAACAGAGGAATGAAGTGTTTACATTTAAATTTTTGTGTACATTTTTATGTTATACGTTAATAAAAAGATCACAATTATTTAGAGCATTATAAATATGGACATCTAATTCTTAAGAATTAGGTGCAGTTTATCTTCCCAAATAGTAATAAGTTACATATTACTTTATTACTTATACAGTTACATATTATTATTACATGTTACATATACATTATGCAGATCATATAAAACCTACAAAGTTTAAGAATAAGGGATATTTAAGAATATACATTTCTTTTCTTTGTTATAATTGATTTCACCATCGTTATCTTTTCTCAAGATTGTTGAACCGAAGTTTGTACACATTGTGATTATTTCATTATATATAGGTTTTGAATGTTGAAATATAGTTTTAAACTAATTAAGTATTATAAAAAATGTTCACTAACTATGATAAAATTAATCATAAGTGTATATTATTTTAGAAGTAAATTTATTTGAATATTGCATAGTCGGAAATTCAATTTTTGCTTTATTTTAACATACCAAAATATTTACAAGGCTTATTATATTTTATGAGTATATATTTTAAGAAAAGTATAAAGCACCTCTTTCATAAATTTAACTAAACTATTGCCAATAGGAAGGTGTTCGTATTTCCGAGATGTTGCGTATTTAAAGAATATAATCGAACAATATAACTTTTGGCAGTACTTATTTTGATCCATGCCAAGTTTATAAGTGTTTATAAAAATTACATTTATTATTTCAGAAATTCATCGCTGCAAAATGCCATTAATTTCTTACATTACATGATTTGATATAATTACTATATATACTTTTTAATTAAAGGAGAGGGTAAATACATTTATTAATGTACGCTTGCATCGTAAATGTAGGGTAAAGTACTTAAAATTATCTATCCAATAACCCTTTCCAATGAATGTTTACATTTTGTAGCTCATCGAATAGTCATATAAGTTGAATATTTACCGGCTTGAATGCGTATGATAAAAATATGAACAAATTTATTTGGTTGATTTCACGCTTTGTGAGAATTATTTATGAAAACAATTACTTTGTAGAATTATTTTAAGTAACATAAATCAATAATGAAGTATGCATGTATGATTTAATTTTGATCCGTTCAGTGATACCAGAAATATTTTAACTCTAAAATATTTTTGCACCTATTTTAAGAAATAATCAAAAATCGATAAAACAAAATCGAAAAATTTTTTAAGTGAAATAAAATTCTCATATAGTCATGTTTTAAAATTATACATCTAAATCTTTAAGAGGGTATATATCGACGGCCGAGCTGAAGAACCTGTTACCTAGGCGCGCGTTCGATGAGAGGTTAACTCGAATTGCGCTCCAAGAGTATGTTAACTCAGTTATAGCGTAAATAACGGCTTCTTTAGACAATTATTCCTCGCTTTACATTGTATATTGGTAACTTGAAAAAAAATAGGAAATTGCATTTTTTGCGGTAATATTCGTTCTCATATTTTTGTAGAGTTGCCAAAACACAACGTAAAGCTAGTATTAAGTAACTAAAGAAGCCGCCCTTCACGAAATATCGGAGTTGACATACTCTTGGAGCGCGCTCCGAGTTAACCTCTTCTTCGAGCGTGCGCCGAGTTAACAGCTTCTTCCGCTCAGCCGTCGATATACACTTTAAATTTTAAATAATAATTATTATTTTTAATCTTTGATAACAAATTTGATAATGCAGATTTGTACTCATGTAACAAATTTACTCTTTTTTAATGCATATAATGCATCATTCCAATGGATAAAAAGACCCTAATATCGATTACGAGTCCAGAAAACGAGCATCTCACTTTTCATGAAAAATTCACTGATATAGTCCAGTAGTCGTAAAGTATAGCATCTGCCTGTAAGGTCAATTTTTCAAGTTTTTTCCACTTTGCTTGGACACTGGCTACAAGCACGTACAATTTGGACACACAATGCTTTCGTTTTTGCTGCAACAATTAAGTACCGATAATCTCCAGTCAATTCTTTAGTCACAGCATCTACATTTAGAGGAGTTTCGCGCAAAGGTTTTTCAAGCAGAAAGCTTTATTTCATTATGTAATTGTGTTTCGAAAATTGATTTAATTTCGGCTAATAACTAGAAAATATTATACCAATATCCATTACTATTAATAGGTAGAGTACGACTAATGTGTAAACTAATTTTTGTAATGCTCTAAAAAATAAATTAAAATTTGTAACATTTAATAAAAGACGATGCTTCTACCTCTTTCCAAGATCTTAGAAAATACAATAACGGGTTACGTTAATAATTTCAGTAATTTCTACTTTCACAATAACACAATATGTACAGAAATTTGCGTCAATGCAAGATATACACATGTCACGCCGTGTTCAGTCTGGGAGAGGTTCTTCGAATAAGAAAAAGATCTTCAGACTTCTGTTAAATACAATGAATGATTTATTCTCTTTAATATAAATAAAGGATGTTTTTCACTTAGCTTTAACCCAATCCATATTGAATGTAGAAAGAGTTATTTAAAAATGTAATGACTTAAAAATCAATAATGATATTTAATTAAAGAAAGTTAAAGAAAATATATTTCTATTACATTTTCAATAGTTCTAGATTATACATTCATACCATATTTATTAAGCATGTAGTATATTCCAAAAGCAAACTTCTTTCTTGAATGCTTTAAAAATTACATAGATACAATCGAAATTATTGACGAAAAATGCATGAGAATTTGAGGATATTCAGCTCTTTAAATTGAGTAGTTTTCCCTATATATTGTTATCATTTTCGATTGTTTATAAATTTGGGACAAATTATATTTTATATGAAACAAAGCATAAATTATAACTCCTTTGGTCAACTTTTGTTGTCTTATTATATAATTTTTTTTTCGAAAGCGCAAATTTTGAATACAACAGGTCATATCTTGACCCCAAAGGCCTATGAGACATAACTACGGGTGAAGTTAGCCATCATTTATTACCACAAACTACTTCCCTTATTAAAATTCCAATCACGCATGTTGTTGAACTCTCCTTGTTAGACTTTGATGGTTAAATTTCAGTTAAGGGGATGAGATAGGGATTTTTTTAACTCCATTTCTGTCTGGTGAATATAAAGAAATTACTTGAGACTAACTACCTTACCGACTTCTTTTATTATTATTATTTTTTTGATATTTGCGTTTCAGCAAAGTATTTCGAAGCAAACGTTCTAATTCTTACCAATACTGGCAAGACCTGCGAAATATCTTAACATAATTTATAGTTAAAATTTCAACCGACTTCGATTACAAGAAGAACAGTTTGAAAATTTGTAATATGACGTAACACGCATTTCGTAAGTTTCACGTCCCCTTAAAAAAAATTTAAACCTCAAAATAATACTTGTTCTAGTAATATATATATATATATATATTACTAAAACAAGTATTATGTTGACGTTTAAATTTTATATATATATATATATATATATATATATATATATATATATATATATATATATATATATATATATATATATATATATATATATATATAAACAATACTTTAAAAAAATAATTTATATATTAGAAAATTAGTAGAACCTTCCCTTAAATGTAGAAAATAAGTAGAAAATTTTCGACGATTTCAAAATGGTTCCCAGGATTGGAAACCTAATAAGTTTATTGAACATGTATGGTGAAATTTAGCATATTTTAAATTTAAAATCACTTATAAATTGCAAATTTTCATTGTCTAATATTGGATGAACGTACAAAAAAAATAATAAATTCATACAAAAAGTAGTGTAAGTCTTTATGGTATATATCCATCTCTCTGAAGCATAGTTTTAAGAGTTTCTAACAACGAACAAACCTTATGTACCAATCAGACCAATACCGCCCTTAACTGGTATAAGTGATCAAAACTGCTTCTGACAAGAGAGAAGAAGAAGAAGAAAACTGCTACTGTCCAATACTAGGTACTGTTCAATGAATTTCGAATCTTCCTTGCGCATTTAAGTCATACAAGCTAGGCTAAAACAGCCAGCACTCGATCGTCCACATCCTATATATTTAGATCCAATTTAGAACGTCCGCGGCCTTCGTTAGTTCGCTCGAATATACGGCCGCGCATTCGCCGATAGACACGCACTCCAAAATTTCGCTACGATGCGACGCCCCCGCATGCGTGGCCTTCGAAATTCCCCGAAAAATCAGTCTGTGCGACCGGTGGAGATTTTTATTTTGGGATCACGAGTGAGAGAGACAGAGCGCGTTAATAACGATGTGGACGTTTTACGGCTGAGGTGCGACGGTGTAAATTGTTTTTGGATGGTTTTAGAAATGATTTGTGACCGAGGGTGTGGAGGAAGTTGATGGGTTTTGATTGGTTTGAGATTCGGAGACAGATGTGGAAGGACAGTGCACGTTGTTTATTGAGGTATTTATACAAGGTTGTAAAGTTGTTGGTTAATAAATTGATGTATTGAGGATGGAGCAACGCTTAGAAATTTGAGAATTATGAGAATTGTTATTATTTATTCGAGGGAAGAGACGTATTTTAATTTTCTCTGGTAGATTCATTAATTTTGGTTACTGTTGAGTATAGTTTAGGATATACATTGGATGATGCCACGTACTCAAACATTTTGTACTGTTTCCAATATATACGTAATTATTAAAAACTTAAAAATAATTGGGTTCTAAATTTAAAAATAAACGAAATGTTTACGAATATGAATAGTAGAATACTTTATTATAACTTATTGCATGAAACGGGTGCGTTATCCAAAATATAAATTTACGCTTTATTGAAATTGAAAATAAAATTTTGTACAGTAAATTTGTCATATAGTAGATACGTTATTGCTACTTAAACAATCGGTAAAAAAACTTTTTATATATTGATTACTAACTGAAAATATAAATTTTAAAACATTTACAGTTGTAAGAGACAGTTAAAGTTTTTACATTTATTCATTTATTGTTTAAATATTTGTTTTGAGTACACCCGACCCTGAAAACAACTTTTCGAATGTGCCGTGGAGGAAACTGTTGACACCTGGGCCTCTGGCTAACCTAATGAGGTTCACGTTACGAAGGAAGTTGCATTTCTGAACCCCATGAACCATAGCGTCGTAGTTTATGACGTTCTAGGGGTTGATAACCTATTGATGGGTTGACAAATACAACTCCCTTCGAAACATGAACCCCGTTAGGTTAGCCAGTGCCAGATGTCACTAGCTTCCTTCACGGCACATTCGAAAACTTGATTTCCGGGTCGGGTCAGTCGGGTGTACAAAGCCGAATTCAATTTATTTTCAGAACCAGTTACACATTAGTTACTATAGCTATAATAATAATGTCCGCGAATGTATAAGGCTAGAATTCTTGCTTGAGAATGGCGATATGGTCGATCTATTAGAACTTCCATAGAGTCGTTACTGGATAGATTAACATGACAAAGTGTAAGTTTATCATTATTTATTATATATTGACGTCTAAGGCACGATCTACTTATGCGCAGCCTTACTTATGAGTCCGGTAGCCAAACCTGAGATGGAACGCATAGTTATATAATTTAAGATTATTTAATATTCTCTATCTGTGTCCATTACACTACTGCACTTGTTTAATACAAGTTTATGCTAATTCTGAATTTCGCGCTCAAACCATACCGATTAATCGAATAACGCATGCAGAATAGATGTATTCTTTTTTAGTTTTCAGGGCGGACTATAAATTACCTATATTATTAAGAAAAAATTGTAATAAAAAGCGCATAAAAAGTGGATCATATTAAAAAAGGTGAAGTAGATACAGGCCGAGTTTAGTAAGACGTGTATTTTAAATCCTCTTCTTTTCTATTTAATAAGAGGATTCAAAAAATGTTTTCTATTCAATGATTCTTATAGATGATATAGGTATCATAAGTCATTGTCATCGTGGCCAAAAAGAACAGCGACCTTTTCACCCGAAATTCATCATTCCCTCATCCTATACACAAACACACCACGATCGATCTAAAGAACGACGTAGCGACAGACCCGTTGTACCTACAAAGTAGCCCGTCACCTGCGACAAGTCGATCGTCGCCGCGCGGCTAATAGGCCGCTTCGCTCGCGAGCATACAGTATCTTAGGCGCAGAAGACGAATGTCGAGTGCCGCCGCAACTGCACACCTTTGTTTTCGTGCCAGCGGCGCGAACGGTCATCCTGATTTATGCTTTATTTACCTCGGCGATTTTTCAGCTTTGATCCGCGAGAAGCCATGCGTCGAGGCGAACTCTTAGGCGGATCCGGTAGCTTTGGGATTACGGGTACAAGGAGAGATACGCGTTGTTTTGTAAACATTGAATTAGGTGAGTAGGTGACAAATTGGTGTGCAGTTTTTTTTAGGAACTGACCGTTGACAGCTCGCGTGGACGGAATAGTACAGTTGGGAAAAGTTTGGCACAAGTTTTGTTTCGGTATAAGTAAGTTTGGCCGAAAATGAAGCAATGTGACAGTATCAAAGTTTCGCTAAACTTGTAAAAAGCGAAATAATCATAAAATTCTGAAGAAGAAATTTTAAAAAATTCAGCGCGGAGTTGAACCTGTGGACTTTTGGTTTTAGGCTTGCTCTCTAGCATCTAATGAGCTATGGTTTTAAATTACTTCTGTTATTTTTAATAAATTATTAAGTTTAATCATACCAAACATTTGCCGAACAAAGCTTATACCAAACTTTTTCCACGCGAGTAATTTAGTACTTATTTCATTTAGAAAATGTATCGCCCAAGCTTTTATGTTATTTTAGTATATTGTAATTTCTTCATTATTAAAGTCATTGATCGATATTGTTGAACACAGCTATAAAAACAAAATATATGAAATATTTAACTAAGTGTACTAGTATTGAATTTATATTGGTTGTATGTACTACTACACTCGGTGGCATAGTTCAATGTTGCGACCGTTTTTAAAATTTTGGAAATGCAGTAATGTGATAGGTTAAGTTTTCTGTTTGTTTGTTTTATGGACCTTTCCTTTGGAGAACAAATTTAAAAAACGTTCTCGACAATAGAAAATACCATCGAGTGCATATTCCATGTCTACCGTACCGGAATAATTGTATTGAAGAGACAAATGTTTTGCGCTGATTGATTTTACAATAGGATGTGCCTGCTAGAAATGGCCCATCCCCCTTGTTGCACAATATAATATTGTGTGCAATATATTAAGTCGACTTAGGCCATTCTTCGGCTCAGATCGCACTTCCAGGAAAGACAATGAAAACTCGAAATTTTATTAACTTGATTTTTGCACACAAAATAGCTCATACGCAAATAAAAGACTTTATATCCTTCAAAAATTGTTTAAAGAAGGTTGAGGAACTATAATTCAATAATAAAATTCATGCATATTAAAAATTCGAAATCATAATTATTTAACAGAAAAACTTTAAAGTAATTGTAAGATATGTAGAAGGTAATTACGTCTACTTTACAAATACGTGCAACTTTTTGACATATGGGTGATTGTCAAAAAAGTCAGATGCACGGTGTCCTATCTATTTAAATGCTTTCTAAGAAAATAGAACAAGGCGAAAAGATTCTAGAGTATTATAACCCGGCTAAAAATGAGTTATAAATAATTATATATAATTATATATAAGTAGTTATATATAATTATATATAACTTTTGTCTCTATATAAAATGCATAATTATACATGATTATATATAACTGTAAAATAAAAATATTATAAACAATAATCCATTATACTATAACATTACATTTCTTTTAAAATGAATCATAGTGAGTGTATGTGCGTAAGTTTAAGAATATGTTAAACTCCCCTCTCACCGACAAATACCCGGAACCTCTTACTTAAATTAATTTTTAATTTTCAGAAAATATCTCTTTGGATCATTGTTGTTTTTTATTAATAGAACAACGTTCCAGAAATATATTTGCAGAAAATTGAAAATGAAATGAAAACAGTGGATCAATGTAATTGTTTGTAACGGGTAGACTTAACATCACCGTAAGTATAATCTTCATGTCTCCTGATATATAGGTGTATGTATGTGTGTGTGCTTATGCGTATGAGTATAACTTTTAATGCGTGTCTTTTTCTTATACAGTGTGCAACTGTTTTGATATGTATCCGAGTATTTCGATGTTTGATTATGCTTGTGTGGGTTGTCTGCATGTGTTTTGATATTTGTGTGTTTGAATTTGAGCATATACGTGACGTGTGGATGAGTACGTATATGTTTTTCGATGAGTGTAACAGTGTATGTAGTTGAGTATAGATATATATTTTTATGCGTGTGAGTATTTTCTGATGTGGGTGTGTGTATATGGATATGCATACGTGTTCAAACGCTTGTTATGGACAAACTATTAGATGTAATTATATATATATATATATATATATGTACATATAATCATATAGTTATCTAAATAAATTATTTTTAATTTTAAAAAATTGCCGTTCTTGACATTTTTCTTGTAATTTTCGTGGCATATCTAATTTACGAATTTATCAACGTTAACAGAATATTTATACTTTCGGAACCAAAATATATCTTCTATTTCATTATTTCTTAATAATATAACTCAAAAAATCTTGTTGCATGTTATATATGTAGTACAAATGCCAAATCTGTAATACAAATAACACGAAAATTACATTGTCTCGTCAGACATTGTAATTTTCGTGTCATTTCAATTACAGATTTGGCATCTGTACTTTGATGAAATTTGACTCTTAAATTCGATGATTTTTGTTGCATTTTTAATCATCTTCAAATGCTAACAACTTTGTATCAGAATAATGATTTAATAGAAAAAAAAACTTAAATTGTAGCTCTTTTCACCTACTTTCATTATCTATTGGATCAATTATTCTTGCATGCAGACTTGCAGAGGAGAAGATTATGGGTGCTATGCTTCATTTTTAGATACCGTAAACCACCTCCTAAAGTTTGATAAAAAGTCGTTTCCCACAGGGTGTGTACTCCTCTTCAAAGGGACAATATCAATCAATTTGAGAAGTGCAGTCTCTGTTCTGTTATACTTTCTAAAGCATGTCTGTAATGGGTCAAGGATTTTCTTTGATACAAGTCAAGTACTCTGATATTTTTCCATAAACAATTATTTAGTACAGACTCGAACATTTAAAAAATTATTCAAATGCCATTCGTAGAGGTTTTAAAGTTTTTGTTTCAAACTGATTAAAAACTCAGAAAATGCAAATATAGCGGTATGTGTTTCGCGAGCAGTTCATATAACGCTCGCCTGGTGGCTACCCGTTTTTGCCGTCCGCAAGTAGAGTTATCTACTCATGATCATAAAGAGAAGCTTATTTGGTGGGCGATTGCTACGTTTTCGATATTATTATTACTACTTTCTTAATTAACAACGATAAAATCTTCTTAAAATTTCGAATGTCCATTTTTGGACGACCGAAAGATCGTAGCCAAAATATGCTTGGTACGAGAAAAGCACATTTCAATTTCTAGACGAAGAATAACACGTTTGAAAATCTAATACGAAGAATAGCACATTGCTTAAATTTACCTCGAAGAGTAGCATATTTCAAAAATCTACGACGAAGAGTAGCATATTTTAGAAATCGGCGACGAAAAGCTGCACATGTTTAAAAATAAGCCCTAAACGTGTTTAGGTCCCCGTAAACATAAGGCTTCCAGAAATGTATTTTCCCAACCTCAGCCACGCCATCCGCTTCGCTGCTGTAGGTCCTGGAGGGAGTTGCATTTCACTGTAAATGAAAATATTGTTTATTAATTATCATCTACTTACACACACTCTCTTACTTTATAAATAAATACTTACCCATTAAACGCTTCCATAGTTGCTGCTTCAGCTTTTATCATGGCTCGACAAATACCCCATGTTGTTCTGATTTACTTTAAATAATTCTAATTGTTTAATTGATATCCCCAATTTTATTTACTTTAAGGTTCCGTAATTAACATCTAGCATATTGTTCAGTGATATCATTAACTGCTGCTCGCACAGGTGATTTTGATTCGTCGTTATTTTTAAAGGTCAATTGATCTTGATTTGATGATGAAATGACTCGACTTTCGTGTTTATATCGTTTTTCTGGCTAAAAAACGAAGCTTACGAGCTTTTACGTTTTTGAGTCCTTGGTCGGGGTTTCTCCTTCGGTGTAATCGATTATTCCCTAGTTGTCGATTAACCTGGATAAAATGTTGTTTGAAGAACACGTATTATATTCTTAAAGAACAACGTTCCCTCACGTACTCTTCTCTCATTTTACTTGTAAGGGGCAACAATTCAATCGTGCATTTGGCGACTTTCTCAATAAAATCTACATAAATATTGCCAACAGGGATAGTAGCGCGTTCAATGAGAAAGAGCACGTAGATAGAATTGCTATCTAAACCCATTGACTTTGACTTGGACCAAATAAAATAATTAAATGGATGGGGCTATGAACTGATGGGGCCTTAGCTCAATCTCTGAATGATTTAACAGAATTGTTTTATTGAATTCATCTTTATGAAACTCTTCATAAAATTACATTTTCATATGTATAAATCAGCGTTTTTATTGCTTAGTTCACATTTTTGTAACTTGTCTTTTTCACGTTTACTTCTTTTATCGTATCTTTTAATCTTTCCATATTCTATATTTTTTACTTTCATGTTACATGTATTAATGTTTCTAAATGTAAAAATTATTCCTTTTCCTCCTTTAGTATCGGAGTTATTTTCTTGATCTATTTTTGAATTCCACTCTGATTCTTATTCGAGCGCATTTCTTGTATTTTTTTGACACGCTATTTTTCTATCTCAGTTCTTCTAGTCGCTTGTCGCTTCCGCCCCCATCGCTATCAATTTAATTTCTTTCTTGATTCTTCCAGCTCGCTTTCATGAAAACGCTACAATTAAAATAGTAAACTTAAACTAATATTCTATTTAAAAAATAATATAGTTTAAAATATTTCCATGTTTTACTAATTCTGATAATCTGAAAAAAACGCGACATTATATTTGACATAAATACATGTTGATATATAATGTAATTATAAACCTGAGCTTACAAACATTGATTAATTATAGTTTTATAATTTCATTAAAATGACCCTTCTGAGTCAGCGTTGACTTTATATTTGGATAGAACATGAGTATATTATGTGTTACTTTCAAATAAATAAATGTTTGTGTATGGTATCACGTAATAAAAACAAATCACGTAAAAACAACCAGTTTTATTTTAATAATACAAATGACACAAACGCATCCTTCATCCTTCAATATTTGATTTTAATAATAGGTTAGATTTTGTGGTTGTCATCTGCAATGTCTCCAGGCACTATATATATATATATATATATATATATGGTCTGTAAGTGTGTATATGTGTAGACGAAAAACTGTTTCCGTCGCGAGAACGGAAGTGACGTAGGTAAAGAAAAAGAAATTTAGTGAGCTAAATTTCAATCTGCTTTATTTCATTAAAGGATGAACCTTTTTCAGCAAAAGTTTTTTTATGTGAAAGATTTAATAAATATCTTTTAAATGAATGCCAATAGATTACATATATAAGTCAATAAGCATTACCGTTAATGCTCGAAAATTTTGAAGAGGTTAGAAAGACTGAATTAGGTGTATAAAAGGGCGTCGGTGCGCCCCACAGCTCGTTAACGTTAACACTTTATACTTGCCATCGGGCGCGACCGCGCCCCTTGATAATATTTTTTATTATACTAAAAAAATGATGTTTTTAAGTTGTACCTATCTGCAATAGAACAAACAATTTTAGCTACAAAAATTTATATTTTTAACGTTTCTATTAAGAAAAGTTTTTTAAATTTACTAATAATAGTCTCAACTCTAATCATACATAAAAATGTCAGTGCCGCACCGTGACAAATTATATTTCCTACTAGAACAACAACAAACTAATGGCATTCCTAGACGCATACATTATGACAATAGATGATTAAAAAATATTATGCAAGACGTCAAGCTTATTATAATCGATCCACTGATAAAAAAAAATTAAAATAATGCAGTATAATATTAAAAAGCTTATTATTATTAATCATAGAACATAGCAAATAGGAAATACCAATGGTTAACCATAAAAAGAGTAATAAAATTAAAATATATCCAACAATAATACTCAAAATAGTGGATGACATAATCCAAATACAGTTAACGGGGCAAACCGAAACGATATCTTTAAATCGCTATAACTCATTCAATATTCAAAATTGTTGTCTGAAATGTAAATTAAATTAACATAATATAAATACTTAAAAAATATGCACAAAATTTGGTTTTACATTAATAAAATCCTGATCAAAAGTTCTCATTTGAGCTCGAAAGATCTGAGAATAGTCAATTGTCGAGTCCATGAGGAGAACTATTGATGGTATTTCATGAATCATACTGTGCATTTACTGATCACAATTTGTGAAACTCAATTGTTGTAACATATGCATTATAATAAGTAAGAAGTAAGTACAAAACATATGTTATCTATATATTGGTTATTTAATGCCCTATAATCTTAATTAATTTAATAGGTTTTAAACTTAATTGACTTTAAAGAATAAAACGATGCTCGAATTTTACAGAACTTCGTTACGGTTCGTCCCTTTTGACTATGCACCAACGTTCCCAGCGATACCACCGATAAAAAAAGAAAAGTCAATTCCAGCTCCTCTTCGTCAATTCATTTGTCTCCTAACTCTCTCGCGACGAATGCAGAGAAAATAGATCGTAAAATCCGTGCGATCGGGGGTTAAAAGGAGAAGAGAGTCATCGTTGTGCTCACGTGATCGAGGCAAACAGCGAAAGCGCATATAAGAGAGCGCTTGCTTATTTCGGTGGGGAGCGCGCGGGATCGTCGCCGAACGTTATAGGCGTGCAGCGCGACTCGCGCGATGCGTTCAGAAATAAAGTCGGAGAGAATACGCGGGGAGATAAGACGATGACGTGAAATGACACTGCGTGGAATTTACGGGGAAGGAATTATCTTATTATTGGGATTTGGTCTATTCTATAGGATAGAATGAAGCTATACAGCAATACTGCTGTATCGTTGTAAACCTTCAGTGAGGAAAATTGAAAATAGTACATGTTACTTAGATATAATTACTGGATTTTATAGTGCGTAATCATTGCAGCCGAATTTGTCCAGTAATACAGTTACCCTAAAATTTAAAATAGTTATAACAACCATAGTTATTACACCATTGTAATGATGAATAATAAATTCATGGTTCGAAATAAAATCGAATGTACACTTGAAATTTTTCTCTTAAAACTTAGCCGTGTCCAGAAAAATAATTTTTGATATTACGAAACTTAAAATTGAAGGGAAGAAAGTCTCCTATTTCGCCCCGGTCTTTAATGGTGTTCCGCTATACATTCTTACTTAACGACAACCGTATATTTCCAGAACAATTTCAGCAGACCGACTCCTCCGCCACTGGAATAATTAAAATCTTCCTCATTCCTATTTTCCTTCCCCTTTTACATCTCTCTCAGACTCTCTAGCCGCTTCAAAGACAGAAACAGAGAAAACATCGCGCGCGCGAGCTCACTAGTCTCTCTCCACTTCTCGCTGGACGCACGGTGCTCCGTCTGTCCGTGTGTTGTCGTTTTTTTTTTCTCGCTCGCTTACGACTCTCGAGCTCCTTTGTAAAAGCGAACCGCGCCCGCGCGGTGTAACTCGAGCATTGCGACGTCGCGTCGTCGGCGTCGTTGGTCGCTGGTAGCGCGCTTTCCCGGGGTATATTTTTAGCGGAAATCATATACGCCCGCGGTGTTAAAGGTTTATCGACTAATTTTAGCCGCGCGCGGCGCGCTTTTTATGAAAACGCACGACGCGCCGCCAGAAATAAGCGCCGGTTTGTTCGTGAGTCTTTTTTTATGTGCTTTTTTGTTCTTGTTTTATATTTTTGCCAATTAGCGTTGTTTATTTATGAGGAAGACGAGATTTTTGTGTGATTTTGTCGTTACGTGTACGAATCGAAGAATTGTTGTGCATTATAGAACACTCTACGTTATTATCGAATAATTAGTTATCTTGCTAATTGTAATTTTTAATATTAACTTTTTTTCCGCACAATAATTTATACTTTTTAATATTATTAGCGATCGGTTCGACATTAATAGAAACAGATAGTAACTTATTTGTAAGTTTGGATTTTTTGTCGTGTGTGATTTCAATGATTTGATGAATGTTCAAGGTTTTATATGAATGTATAAGTGAGTAGAAGAAGGAGAATAATACATTCTGATAACAAAATATATACAATAAAACTATTTTATGATCATAAACGCGTAAATAAAAGTTGAATAAAAAGAAGTACGTAACAAAGTAGTTTACTGTAAAAATATCCTGTTTCTAAATTTAGTTATTCAAAAATAAAAATAAAATTTCTTATACACTGAGAGAAATGGAAAGATGTCTATTACTAAAATAGTACCAAAGTTCCAAATGTAAAATATTTACAATTAAATTTTTCCAGCAACAATTACTAAGACGATTAGAATAGCGTATATTAAAAAATAATTAAAGCGTTATGTACTATTTTCTTGTAACTAAACTTGACAAATTAAGATTGAAAATAGCTAAAGATAAAAGTCAAAAAGTTATGTTTATAATATACTTTGAAATATTTCAGCTTTAACATTATCTGCCCATTACTTTTGAAGCAACGATATATTGATGATGATCTGTTGCTCGGCTAAAAAAGGTGCAAGACAAATCTAATTAACAATGAAAAATACGCTTTTGAATGTAAAATGCAATATCGATTCTGAATTTAGAATTTCAGAATTTTTTCAAGTAGGCAAACATTTCTTTCTTCAATCATGTTTTATTTGCTTTTAGGTAAAAAAATATCAAAAATGTGACACCAGAATCAAACACAGCAAGTTTTTCTCAGAGATGAGGTGTGCCGTAATAAACGATTGTTTTTAGTAAAAGGATTAATACGGATTTCTTTGCTCAAACAGAATAACAGTTTAGCTCGATCATTTTATTTGGTAAAATAGCTAATTTTTTAGCTAAAACAAGTAAAATATTTACTGTGTCGACAAATGACGATGCTTTATTAACCCAGCAAAATCTTAAGTGATTTCCAGAAAGACTTTCAGCTGCTACATCAGATTATTTCTATGTGTGAATTTATTTTCACGTTACATTGCATTAGTAAATGATACTAAAAACTTGGTAACACCAAATAAATTATGTTATACTTGTGTTCATTTACTACTACCAAACAATTTTCTAACAGCGCGCAAATTACACGAAATTTTCTTCTGTAAGCAGATAAAAAACAAGCAATAATGCAACGCGCGAAGCAACGTTCAACCACTCGACGATCGCTATCACTCGTCACCTTCGACCAACTCCACCGACTTTGTTCGCAACGAAATTCCACTGTATATCCACCGCGCGCATACCAACATCGAAAGCGAGAGATAAATTTATGCCTCTTCATGCCGAAAAACTGTCAGCGGGAGTAAACGATTAGCAACATCGTCGTCGCGCGCAGCTCGCCACCGCTCGCAATATATTTTTAACGTTCGATAAATTCATATCGATGGCCAGCGGCCAAAAATTCACCTCCGCGCGTACACGGCACTTTTTCCTTGACATTCAATGCCGCGCGATTATTCGGAAGAATAAGACGAAAAAGAAAACTGTATGAGAAAATGTAGGGAACTGGTTCAGAAGGTGCAAGTTGAGAGAGGACTTGGATTTGGGACGAATAAGCGTGCAGGGGGATTATTAGATGTTAAAGATTATTACACATTGACCGCGCGCGTGAAAGTGAGTCAGCGAGTTAAGCTGCTCGGCAGCGGCGTTCGATGTAAATTATTGCGAAAATTTCATTAAAGCTCTTTTGGCCTTCGGCCATCGGTAATATCATTACGAGCTATTTAAATCCGAGATTCTAGAGCCGGCAAAAACACGGCTACGGAGTTTAGCGCGATTATTACGGTGTTGTAAGTGCAACTCTGACTTATTGGTGAAGTAAATGTGCGTGAACTTTTCGTTTATTGAAAAGTGTCTGTTCAGAAATCTTCGGATTCGTTTGTGATACGAGAAATGAGTCGTAAATCAATTTGATACTTATAAATTAATTTTTTTGAAAGTATATCTTTCACTGATTGAATCTACATAATGAAATAAAATGATATAATATCATAATATAATATTTCATTGATAAAACATTTATTTGATTGACTGTCCAGTAAATTTTAATACTTTCGAAATCATTCATTCTTTGCACACAAATCTGTTTAGGAGATCAGTACATAAATTTAAAGGAAGCTATTTCAGTTTTATGTTCGCAATAATAATACAATACGTTTATATTAATAAAACGCTTAAGAAGTCGTAAAAGTGTTATCACCAATGTTACATTATGTTAAAAACTTTTAAAACCATTTTTCCCTCTCAAATAAGAACAAAATTGGTTCATTTTAAACTCGAAGGTATTTATTAATGATAGTTTGTCAACTTAGCAGGGCGTTTTTCCGGAAAAATAACATATTAAAAAAAAAAAAAAGTAGATTTCTGTTTCTCATGATCTTTGGAAAGAAACGTTATAATGACAAGTTTTTTAAAATATGGTGAGTATTCACTAGTTATAACTTTAATCGACAAAAATCGCTTTAAAAAATACTCTATCATATCCTCTTAGGATTCATTAATTTAATATTAAACAAAATCATTATGAAAGTATTTTTTTTTTTTCAAAAATTAAATAGCAAATCACAAGAATTTGTAAAAAAAACTTCCAATTGTAATAAAAGTATAACAGAAATCATTGGTATACAAATGAATTCTTCTAAAGAATTGCAGTATCATGTACAGAAACGTTCCCAATAAGTCCTGTCTCAAGCGAACATATTTCCTCAATATAAATCACTAACCATTTGGAACTGTAATCTTACGTCTACAGACTTTCTACATAAGTTACAATCTACTCGAGAGCCTAATAAAAATCCCATTTTCTCAACCACGTGTATCATCATTTCCCCAACCAAAAAAAAAATCCCATTGGTAATCGTTCGCATCGTGAATTTCAAATAAAAGTTGGCCCCTCTCGCAATAATCCACATCCAAAAATACGTGCATCATCAGCGCGCAGCAGCTCTTTCGATTTTTATAGCGTGCATTCGTGCGCAACCTGCGTACGCTCTCTCTCTCTCAAAATCCGTATCTCGCGCGCTCTCGAAAACTCCCCCCTACGTACTTGGGTGCTTCCGCGAAAGCTGCGATTTTTTGTGACCAGGCATTTAGATGTGTGAAAGGAGCATGGTCTTAGGCTTTTCATAGATGTATATCATAGCCACCTTAATTGATGAAAATATTTTAATGAACAATATAGGTCTTAAATGTTAAGTATGCAACAAGTCCAAATCTCGATTTTCATGGTAAAACTGCTCTTCACGTCTAAATCCTGAATGATTTCAATGTCATAAGAGTAGTTATAAATTTTAGAAAAGATGATATACGCATGTACCCTCTATGAGTTTAGACAATAATTAGAAATTAGGAAATTTCTTGACCTTTTGTACTTTATACAAAAGGCAGATTTGTTTATGCATCTTTCCTCATATCAGTTTTATAGATCCCCTCTCAATGTTTTACCTGGGGCCGGCGTATACCACACATAGGCATACTTCCTTTAAAATAAGAAGTGTCAAATATTGCCATAAAAAATTCGTTGCGTGCCTAGGTTCGAAGGAAAAAACTCTAGTGATGCTGTAATCACTTATGTTCATTTTCAAGTTTTAAACCCCATGCCTGTCCCTTTAACTTTCTGAAAATCATGAAAATCCGCCCTTTTCAGGCCGAATAAATCAGTTACACCGGAATCACCCGTATACTTATCTGCACATCTCCCTCGTGCTCTCGCGATTTTCCTAATAACCGCGGACAACCTGCTAATGGCGGCTTAGGCAGCGAGCCCACTTTTTGCACTAGCGCAGTGTGAAGTCAGATAGAGAAACAGAGAGAGAGACAGAGAGAATGCTACGCTGGACGTGGCTTGCGATGACGAATACTTTTTCAAGGGTAAACGCGCCAAAATATCGCACCCTCCGCCCCGCGCGCGTGTTATATAGAGGCGGAATTTAATATTATACATCGGCGCCCGATGCAAGATCGCGCAGCTGCACCGTGCCAATGCGCAAGGGATCTTGTGCATTTTCGTATTTTTGCGTGTGCGGGCAAAACGCATGATAGATTTTGAGTTATAAACGCGAGCGTATGTGTGTGTGTGAGAGGTACGCGGATGATGATCTTCCTGGATGAAGAGGGAGCCAGCTCGCGGGGATATGTGTGTAGTTTGTTGAGGGTTTGATTTAGATGCTCGAGTATGGCTGATTTATTCTTTACTGGGGTAACTTATTTCGTTATTTGTAAACGATAATGACTTCTATTTTGTATAGCTCGTTCCCTGATAGAAATAAAACGGGTCTTTTAACAGTGTCTGACCAGTATTTGTTATAAATATTCAATTTATGCAGGAAATAAGTTTTTAATGACGGAAAATCTGGCGCGAAATTTAAGAGATACATACGATGATCGTTCATTACTAGACTTATTTTTGTAAAATGATTGATTACCTACAGAATAGCTACAGTCTTGAAACTTATGTATTAAAGGGTGATTAGTTTCAAGATATATATAACTGATGTTTTCGAACCAATATGCTTCGGTAATAAATATTACTACAATAAACGATATGTAATATGTTATAGTAACTTTTATATTATTTTGTAGCAGAAAATATTTTATACAAAAATGATGCTCAAAATTTCCCGTAAAAAAACCTTATCATTTCTGCTAAAATATATGATAACTTTTTATTTATGATAAATTTAAAAAATTTTCTGGATGAAGAGGGAGCTACTTTGCAGGGATATGTTTGCAGATAATGGGTATCTAGTTTGATGAGAGTCCCATTTAAATACTTTAGCAAGGCTCAAAAATAATTTTTTTTCTTATAAATAATAAAATAAGCTATCTGAAAAAAAATTGTATGCAATTCATT
The DNA here is from genome assembly GCA_949152435.1 of Gastracanthus pulcherrimus. Classification (NCBI taxonomy): domain Eukaryota; kingdom Metazoa; phylum Arthropoda; class Insecta; order Hymenoptera; family Pteromalidae; genus Gastracanthus; species Gastracanthus pulcherrimus. Next base: position 21,548,990 of record OX424574.1, on the reverse strand, counting down.
ACATGATAATTTTATTTATGAAAAATTTGACTAGTTTTTAATAGGCTCCTTTTTCAGGGTCTTTGAGCTTGTAAGATATTTAAGGACTACATGAATACAAAAATAATATAACAACTTTTTAATTGTAAATAGGGCTATAAATAAATAAAACACGGATATTTGTATTTTTTTAGAGTCATGGTGTTCTATAACGACATAAAGTATTTTGGTGAAGATCCGTGTACAGTAGTTCTCAGGGTCACTGATTATGAATTCAGATCAAAATAGGAAATTACTAATTTTTTAATTTTTTCTGCTATGTTCGACGAATATATTTTGATTGGTCATTTAAACTTTAGAAATTTGATTCGCAATAGTACACCTAAAATTCCTCTTTATAGGTATAAAGCTGCACAAAATTCGCCCTCTTATACAATAATGTGTGACTAAAATGGTTAATTGTTAAATATATTTATATTGTTTAAATAATTCAGTGATATAAAAATATATTCCCTTTGAATTATAAGCTTTACGGAATATATAATATTAATTTCGTGGTGCATACTTTTCATTTATACAAATATTACATATCTTCAGGATCGATCGATAATTAAAAATGAAACATTTTTTAATTTAATATCGGTAGAAACAGACTTTCTACTATCAATATGAAATGAAATTTATTAATTCACAGTTTTTTACCAAAAATAAATCTATCATACTTTTTTCTCTCAAATAATAAAACAAAATTATGGCTTTACAAGTAGCTTATTGAAATAGTGTGCATTTTCGTTTTAAGTACGAAGGAAAGTGTTTAACTGATAGGGTACAAATACTTGAAAATATATATTCTGTGGCAAACCGGAAAAACGAATTAAGTCCACTTTTTTTGAAAATTGAGTTTTGAGCGATTTTAGTATCCTTACATAGTATATTTTCAGATAACTCTGCAAAAACTCAAGAAGTGTAAAAACAAATGACCCTATCAAATATATATAAATATTTTTAACATTAGTTTAATTGGAAATTAAAAACTTTAAACCTTAATATCTGAAAAACATGAAAAGTGGACTTAAGTCGTTTTTCCGGGATCCCACAGAAATGCACTTTTTATGTAATTATGTTGTACTTGTAGTCAATGCTTTTTAAAGTTCTGCATGATCAAAGAGATGATCAGAAAATTACTTTTCACTAATGCTATGATATTAATATATACTTACAAGGGAAGTCCAATACCCGAGGAAAGCAGTTTTTTAGGAGGCTTCAAAGTCATTTCAGGCTTCTTTAGCCTGTAGTTTCTTCTCATAAGCCCTTGGGGTCAACATATGACCTTTTGTATTCAAGATACGCGTTATTGCTGTAAATAATATGGTACCTATACTTTGTATCATAACTCTGCAAGCGTTTTGCTAGAGAAATGATATAATAAGATATAATAGTTTACTAAAATAGCTTTAATTTAAACTTTGTTTCATATAAAAATATTATTCTGTTGCAAAGTTATGAACAATAAAAAATAATGACGAAAAATGCATGGAAAAATACTGAATTTAAAAAGAAGGTTGTCGACTCTCTTTGCCAAGTACTTAAATTCTTTCATCCCAGAACTTTTTGTTATACTTGAAACAAGAAGACAAAAGTTCTTATTAGCATCCATATTTTTGTTCGAATAAACTGCTATATTAAATTACATTACTTTGCTAACAGAAAATCACCTTTGGTATTATTTATTGTCCAACCTTTTTTTTCAAAAAATCAGATATTTATCTTAAAATTATCCAACATCTAACAAATAAGTTTAAGATCTGTAATTACTAAGTAACCAATTAGTATAAAAAATACCGATATATATCTTATGATAACAATGACTTCATAATAAACTTGGACCATCCTGACTTCACGTTAAAAATTACTCTAATTCATATTAAAAATTTCCTTGATTAATACGAAAATTTACTCTACTTAATAGTAAAAATGATGTTCCATCTGAATTTGAATAAGTAAAAATCATTTAGAATCAGTGCAGATTCACATGTTGTAAGTGATTTTCATTTATTCAGATTTAGAGAGTTTCAGGTTTAGAGAAAATACGAGGTTTCATTTTTAATGCGATATTCAAACAATTTTTATCTGAAAATTCTCTCCATGTCGGAATGAACGTTTGTCATATTTATTTATTTCACGTTATATTCTCTAGCATTGAAAAATCATTATCCATAAAAAAGAACAATGCTAACGAAAATATAGTCAAAAGCTGCCAAGATAATATAAAGCACCTCGCCTTACGTCACAGAGTGTGAGAACATTTATGTACACAGTTTTTCAATGAATAAAGTAAAATTTGAAACTCTCAGTCTCCGTAGGATAATTTTTTTACGCTCAAAAAAGAGAAAAATACATTATAGTGAATGTTAATTAATTTCGCGTAAAATATACTCGTTAAATTACTGAATTTTAACCCAAAAAAAGCTGGTTTATTATCTCTTATTGAGAGAGTAAGAAATCATCCGAAACTAGTGAATTTTCACTTGCGGAGATAAAAGTAAATCCTTGAATTAAGAATTCTGAAAAGAAAACTGTTATATACCTCAAACTATATTACACTAAAATAAATTTGTTACAAGAGAGTTCTCTAAAAGTAATTATGTTTGCTGCTTATAATGTAGTAAAAACCCGAGTAAAATGGTCGTTCCCCAAATTATAAAATTAAATGTCCACGACTTCGTTTACAATTGTATCAAGTACTCTCAAACAGTTTGGTCCTAATTTTATATCGCTATCCTGAGATAATTGTTTTAACATAACGCCCACGATCACCATTTAGACGTGTAAAAAATGTTCTAATCCAGTTTGGATCATATTTTTTGCGGATACGGTTAGATATCGATGATATAAAATAGAAATCCACAATAAAGGACAAGTGTCTGGCTTTAAAAGTAATCGATTACATCAGGTTCAGATATTACAAAAATGTATGTGTCTATAAAGAAACGACGATCTTTATAATTTGCTCGTTTTAACACGCAAGCAAAAATCCCGTAAAATATAAGAAAAGTTGCCAGGTGCCCGAGCAATCATCGAGCAGCAGCAGCAGCAGTACGACTATCACGTAAACGGTATAAACAGCAAAATAAATCAGAACTACCTATATTATACGTGCGGCGCGCCATCGCTTGCCAAGTCCGACTAGGAAGCACATCTTCGGACGGCCGGCGCGCGGTATTATCTCGTGAGTCAGCCGGCAGAAAGCGTAAAGGTGAAATCACATGGAGCGGACGAAGTGCACGTAATGGGTGCGTGTAACGAGCGCCGGCCAATCAGAAGGTTTGGGCTCCTCCCGCTTCGCGTCTTTGGACTGCTATGTTCACATGGAGCGGAATGAGCAGGAATTGGGGTCTGACAGGGGGCGTGCCAACTATATATGGTACACATAATTTTTGGCTTATCTGCGCCATGTTGACGTCTTAACCAATCACGTTCGAGAATTTCTGGGCCCCGACTGGTTTAACACTAATCCGCCAGAGGGCGAATGTTCGGCGTCAGATCCCAATAAGCAAGGGCAAACTATATCAAAATGTGATTCAACCCGTTATTAGTCTAGAAATGAATTAAGAAATAGTAAATAATATTATTACTATAACGCTTACTTAGTCGATTTGATCTATTACAATGGTGAAAATTTGAGAAAATTGTTAAACAAGTTTATCTCGCTTACGTTAATTCCACTCCATGTTAGCATAGCAGTCGAAAGACGCAAAGCAGGAGGAGCCCAAGCGCTCTGATTGGCCGGCGCTCGTTACGTGCGCCTCTTCCCGCTCCATGTGTTTTCACCCTAACTTCGCTCTACCGCGAGTAGCACGTATAGAGGATTTTGCACGCGGCGGAGAGTTTTAGGCGCGCGAGGAGGAGGAGGTGGAAATTTCAAGGCCGCGCTGAAACTCGATATTCGCGTGGCGGACACGGGACGCGTAATTGGTTACACAATGCAATGAGGTGATCTGCGCGGTGCGAAGCGCCCGCGATGTATGTGTTTTCTCCCCTGATACTCGCTTTCGAGCTTGCAGGAGGAAATGGTCAGATTGGATGTTTTCGGGAGTTGTGTGGACATTTTTTTAGTTAAAGAAAGTGGGAATCCTAATTTTGATCCAATTAATAAAGATTTGATGAAAATATAAGATTTTTAAAGTATAATATAGCAAATGTCTTCCCGCGGGAGGCAGGTTAACACGGCACGTAAAAATAAAATATTAAGAACATCACTTTTCACATTTACATTCACTGTTTATAATACTGATAGGCTTATTTACTACCTATATTATAACAGCTGCTGTTGTTTTGTAACGCTATTCATTTATTTATTGGAATCACGCGACAGATTAGCAGTTATTCGAACCTCGAAAACATTCGAACTGATATTTGATTCTTCAAGAATTTTACAGAATTCATCAAATTCAGATACAAAAATATTTATACTATTATCATTAAACAAGGATTTTATGTTTCACAACCGAATTATAACCACCACATTAAGTGTAAAAAGAGTGCAATCCAAAATGTTAGAAATGACCACTTAGTCCTTGTTAGAGAAATTTAGACATCGTTGTAGAACAAATGGGACACAAATGTGGGAAGGTATTACATTATTTTTTAAAGTAATAAATCACTTTGTGGGGTCAAATAAGCATTTAATCTTAGTTTGATTTTAATTAACTTTACTCAAATTTTTTCACTTTAATTTTAATAAGTTGTTATTCCCTGGTAGAAATGGCAACCAACCATTCGCCATGTGTAGACCACATCGTAATGATTTGGCCAACGGTTTAGCCATCGGTTGTTCAAAAATCCCACTTATTTCGTCACAAAAAAGCCATTGTCGTTGGCCAACTGGGACTTAATTTTAAAAATCACAAAAAACGAAATTTGTCATGATTTTATAATTAAAAAAGTTCATAAAACCTTGACTAATTGATACAAAGTTGCAAAATCACATACAGAAAAGAACTTTACTTTATGAAAGTAGGTTATGATAAATATACTATTCTCAGATTGTGAGGTTAAATTATTAAATATGAATATGTCAAAGTCAATTGTTAAATGAATTAATAAGTAAATTATTAAATTTATCTTTAAAGTAAAATGGTAATTAAAAATTTATTTAATTAAAAATATATTGGAATAGGGTTATGTAAACATTTATAAAATACAAATTTATTTAGCAGACAATTTACTAAAATAAAATTAAAAAAACTGTAATTAAATCTAATTATATTATTAATTGAAATGCTTTATAATCTGCATATTGCAGAAAAAAATGTTGTTTATTAAATGATTGTGATAAATATACTAATTGTACGTATTGTGGATTTTTGTTATAGATCTATCTTTTTTTTAAGTTGGAAATTCCATGTTCACAACAATGGGTTGTATCTCGTGTAGTGTTGTATTACCATGCTTGACTTATTCTACTGAACTTTTGTTAAGTTAAACCATTGTAAATGCAGAAACCAATATTATCATGCATTTTTTTGTTCGCTATTTATTATTAAATAATATTTTATGTTCTATACTTAAAAATTCTTTAAATTTATAGAGTAATTTAAGAGAGTTACACCACCATTTGATGGTATTGTATTTTTCATATTTCTGTTGTCATTATTGCTGTCTAGTTTATTAGTACCTGGTAAGTGTCTCTACCAAAGATGTTGTAGAATGTGACGTTACCGGTAACAGTCTACTATTTTACTAAAGCTTGGTACTAAAAAGCTCACCTACGACCGATCGATAAAAGCTCTTCTTTTTTCTACATTAACGATCATTGCTAAGTTTCTGAAGATACTGCACAATGTTTGCACCTCTTCAAATAAAGTTCATTCTAACTTCATCAAAGCAAAAATATTCTACATATATATAAATTACACTGCATAATTATTTTACTTTCGATTTTAATAAAATCGAAAAATTTTTATGTCAACCGAGTCCGAAAACACAAAACAGCCATTTGCACCGAACTTTTGGAAATATTCGTTGGAGCCGTTAAAACCGTAGAAACATATTACCCGCCGACGACTGCCAAAAGTTCCATAAATACGCTCGAGACATCGCGGTAATGTTTCGCGTTATAGTGTCATTTGTGGGTGACTCTTGACAACGGACGCGACGCAAGCGAAGGACTTGCGAAAGACTGATGCATCATAAAACTTTATTTAGCAGAAAACCGTAAAGCGAATAATTGTCCGCTCACCATCACAGCTTTTTCATTTTAAGGAAATATCTTTCGGGAGCTTCTATAAACTAAACGCGATCGTCTTATCGCAAAAGTAAACGAATCCAGTTTAATTGTGTATTTATTGGAGGTGCACTCTAAATTTAATGAAAATTTATATTCGGCACTTCATTGCCGTCAGAATAATAATGCAGAGCAGCCTGCTGAAAAGATATATTGTTGCTGAAAATACACTGGGAGAGCATCAAGCGATGCTATAAAGTGATTGATGGGCTACAGTGAAGTGGGAAAAAAACTTAATAGGTCAGTCGAAAGCCGAGAATGATTAATATCTACTTAAATCGTCATCGTGTCGTTTAATTTTGACTATTTTTCAAATTTTAGTATATGTACATTGATTTGAATATCATATTATTGAATTAAAATCTAGTAATTTGTACATTACACGAATATTATTTTAAACTTTAGTTTTTAGATGACGTGACAACACATAAAAAGGAAAAAACTTTAACTCTCCCTCAAATGTTATTTATTGAAATACAAATGAGCCGAACAGATCAATGTATTTATAAATAAAAGAATTTCTTAAAATACTGAAACAGATATTTATTTTTAAATGATTACGTTGAACTTTTAATATATTAAGCATTGCCAAAAAAGTGATACCTCAGAAGTATCACGTAAGTTGACACGTGAAAAAATCTGCATGACTCATAAGCGTGAGTAATGGCAACCATTAGTTTATAAAAAACTATATTGAAGAAATTCCTCGTAAATCTTTTGTTGATTATTTTCAAAATGATGAAAAATAAGGAAAATGATTTTTATTTTGTGAGGTGTTCTATTATAAATATCAAATTTGACCAGAAATATTTATTTATACACATATAAAAATATTTGAAATAATTACTTTATATATTTTTACATGCACAGTTTTTAAGATTGATATAAATAACTTGATGCAAATCGATGAAAAATATTTAATAATTGTATACGAAATTGGTGGTACTGTAATAAAGTATAAAGTCATTTCTATTTTAACTTTAAAGATCCTTGATCATTAAAATGACTACAGTCAACTTTTCCTCAAACGCATAAAGTAAATACACAATCCACCTTAAGCGTAGCATCGTCACCGACAAAAATTCCACAGGAAGCAGTGAAGCACAGAAAATGACTGAAAGACATAAACTAACGAAAATAGAATAGTCATATTAAATAAATAACTAAATCAAACATTTGATAGCTTTAAATCAGAAGTAGAAAAAATGATTAAACAACGTTCATTGAGACAAATTTTAAACAATATAAACATTTTGGAAGCAAATATTGCTTCCCCAGAACAAGACTATGCTAACTCAAAAATTTTTAGCTCAATTTTCGTTCATAAAATAGCTTATACAAAAATAAAAAATTATGATACACTGCAACTGCTAGTTGAAAAAGGTTAAGAAACTTAAATTTACGATAACTGCCTCAACCGTATTTAATAATAGAAGCTGCCGATTGCACTTTGAAACTTATCATTGACACTCTTTGTGAAATAGAATTAAATTCTCCCCTATTTTCTGAGTGAAATATTGTTCAAATTATAATGTACTTATAGTATTGCATCAATGAATGTGTATTTAACAATGAAGTCATATTTGAAACTAAAATTAGTTCTACAAAATGATGAGTTTAAAAAATTATTTATTTCTTGCACAAAAGACATTCTTTATCGATATTTTGTTATTAATAAATAAAACATTCCTCATTCGTGTGCCAAAAAATATTAATTAATAGGTACATACATAAATTTAAAGTAAATTTATGGTAAACTGCTTATGGTATAAGGCTTATAGTTTTAAAAGTCGCTGCTGACTGTCTTAGCAGAATAGATATTTTAGAAAAAATTCTTCAAATTCGCATTTATCTTCTTGAAAAAAGCTTAATAATAGTTTTACTCGACAGATCTGAAGAAAATCACGCGCATTTTAAGAATTTATGTTTATCTTTTATATATCTTCAATACAAATTGCTGAAAAAAATTATTTTTAATTTGATAAAATAGCTACTTTTTGAAAAAAATTTTAATTTACGTTTATTTCTTAAAAATAGCTTAAGAATAGTTTTCAAACGTACCTAATATGTCTGCAAAATTTAAGCGCGTATAACATACTTCCCTGCAAGAGTTATGGTGGACACAAATTTTGGTTTCACACATACATACATACATGCATACATACATACATACATACATACATACATACATACATACATACATGCATACATACATACATACATACATATATACATACATACATACATACATACAGACAGACAGACAGACAGACAGACAGACAGGCAGACAGACAGACATGTTTTAAAAACACACTGTTCTAACTCTGGTATCAAAATCTCTTATCCAAAAATTGTCATCGTTTCAAAGCTTTCTCTTTGAGAAAGCAAAATAACAGTCTACAAAATATTTTTAAAAATTGTATAATCCAATATTATTATGAAATCACGAATTATTATAAAATCACGAAAATATTACTCGCTCTATTATTATTGTACAAAAAAGAATATGAAACAAACTTGCTGAACTTTTAAATTATATACTTAAATCTTGATAAAAAATGGAATACATACACACGCACGCACACATACACACATACTTACATGGAAAATATGAACATGCACACGCACTCACATGATTAGTCCAAATATGCTATATATAGCATATTTGGACTCATCACGTTAAACAGTATATTTCTACGTTACTTTCAAACAAAAAAAATGATAAAATTGTTTTCCCTCATTCAGAATTCGAGAATAAACATATATAGTATTTGTTAAAAATCTTGATTCATGTCTATCATAAATAAATCAATGATTACACGAAAAAATGTTCTTTTCAATACTTAACCGCTCAATCAATCATTTCAAGTTTCAACATCACCTCTTAACACACCGACACCAACCTATGCATCCAACCAAACAAAATCCCATCATCAAAACGCATTCACCACCATATCGATCCTCCACTCAAAAACCCCTCTACACGATCCCGCACTCCCAAACGAAGCGTCATCCAGAAATACCCGTACACTTATATTTTGGAGACCTGCCGAGCTCTCGCGCGCTCCTCTCCCACCGATAGAGCAATAATTGTCTCATCGTCTGCCTCTCTCTCTCTCTCTCTGTCTTTCTCGCATCCCTCGTCTCCACCTCCACGTCCGACGTCGTCGGGTTCACGCACTCGCCTCGTTCCTTCTGACTCTCTTGGCTCCGCGAGCGCGGCCGCGAAAATTAATTGCCACCCATTTGGCCGATAGCGTCCGACCGCATCGCGACTCGTTCCACTTACGAGACAAGCGGCCGGACACGCAAGCGCGGGTGATCTCACGAGTCGTTAGTACAGGTCTCTTAGATGATGCTGCATATCTGGGTAGAGATTGATAGATACTCGTCTTGATTTTCGATGTTGAATAACGCTCGTATTATGATTGCAAGACTACTTTGAGTGTGTAATGATAATGTAGAGTTTATTTTTATCACTTTTTCAAAGTAATCGAGTTTTGTTTGTGTAGATAGGATAAGTGTTATTCGATGAGAAGACTTAAATAGAGACTCTGTTTATTTCAATGTGAAGACAGTACGTAACAGTCTACTTTGGTTTGTATAAAGCTTGTGATTCATTGTAGGTGATGATGCGGGGGTAGTATTACTAGTCTACGAGAGATCTGATTGTGATGCGCAGTTTCGCACGTCGAGTAATATGGTTGAGCAACGTTTGGGAAGTTAATGAGGGAGAACGGATGAGTAGAGATAAAATTATCGTTTTTTTGGCTTGTTACTGCATTTTCGTGTTACATTAATCAGATAAATTGTGAAAATAAAGAAGGTAAACAGATAAACAAACAAGTATTCTTAAAATAATTTATAGTACACGGTTACTATTTATTATTATTGTTGAGATTTATCTCTTCGGTTTAATCCAGAAATTGAAGTTTCAGGCTGTCATCGAACCGTTACTGTATGATTTTTAAATACAATGTATTAATGCTTCATAGAAAAGCTTACTTTCCATTTAATTGTTCAATTAAGTATCAACAAATAAGATTAGTGAATGCCAAGTTAAAACTTAAAGAAGCGCGACTGCGTTATGTAATTGCTTATTTAAAATCCTCTATACAAGCTTTTTATTTTTTAATGAAATAATCAAAGCAAAATGTACAGAAGAATTTAATTGACAAACAAACTGAATCACTGACCTTCTGTATAATGAATTATTTGGTACACTATCAGCAAAATATAGTTGCATACGTAAGAATGTTTACGCAAAATTCATCTATGACCATCCACATTTATTTCTGTATTGCTAAAGATAGAAGTTCAATACTATGTTGTCAAACATTTGAATCATTTTATATTTATAGTATTTACTTTTAGAAGTAAATAGTAGAAATTATTCATCAAACAAAGGACGTATAAGTATGATGTCAATGCTATATTCTTACTTAAGAAGTTACTTAAGTTGTCAATTAATTTTGTTATTATTTCCATATAGAACACTACAAACGTGATTAAGTGTTTTAGATCAAAGATTATTAATTATTATTAATTTTATTCTAAGTAAATATACAGATAAATTTCGCAGTCTGACAAGTCAAATGATAAATGGTTTATCTAGAAATAAATCATCTCAGAGATTGAAATTTCAATTCCCATCTTTAAATGTGCAAATTATAACTGCATAAATAAATAGTTATTATCTTATACATTAAAATAATATATTTTTAAAGTAAAAAATGAGAAAATTTGTTATTCTGTTAATAGTGACTAATTGAGAAAAAAAGTTACAGGCGACTAATTAGTTGAAGCGTCGGGTTCCTCCACGAAGAATATTTCTGGAATTTCTTCGACTGGTGAAAAACATATTTTTTTCTCTCCTACGTCATTTTTTACTGTATTCTAAATTATTTTTTTGAAAGAAATAAATATTAGAATCTCTTTTTGACAAACATCCAACTATTCCAGTCTTTCAAAACAAAGATTTACTCGGCAGCCTAAGTCAAGCGTCTTTCTTCTCCACATGTAACTCCATTAATAAATCTCATACTATTTTTTCTACCCAGGAGACATCTCGTATTTATATATACTCTCATTTTCCTCGAAAGATTCTCCACTTCTCTCCACTTCTCTATCTCGTGGAGAACTAGATGCCGCGCATCGAAGCGAATCATGACGGGAAGAGGCGGAAAAGAACTCTCGCGCTCGCGACCTATTTTAGTACGGGCGGACCATGAAATCTCTCTCTCTCTCTCTCTCTTTCTACTTCTGCGTTGTGATACGGCTAAAATTATCGCGGAAACGCTGCGCGCGAAATTCAACGCGCCTTACACAACGATATCCTGGAGAGCCTGTGTTATACAGTCCGAAAATAAGCGCGGACGAACACAAAAGCTGTAGAGCATTGCCAAAGTAAACGGGAATCTCGATGTCGAGGAGAAATAGAGATTTTTGTTTCTTTGGGAAATAATGGGAAACGATCGGCTGTATTCGATGTTTACGCGGAGTGACTATTTGTGGAGCTGTTTTATGCATGGAAACGTTTGCGTTCTTTTGAGGATTTTAATTAACGTACGCGTGGAGGTAACAAATTTTTCTGAACAAGTATTAGATTTAGGTTTTATGTTAACAGTCAAAGGTTCTTTTTTCGACCTATTTAAAATCGATAAAGCAGGTCAAGTTTATCTAGTCAACAGTACAATTTGTTATTATTTAACATATTTAAATAGTCTAACTTTTTAAATAAAATAAATTATTCATTTAGATCCAAATAATTTTAAATTTCGTCTCTAGTAAGAAAAAAAAGAATTTCATTAAGAATAATCGTAAAACCATTTATATTTTGACGTACATATCACCACTGATGATTTATATGTACAGACTTATATACAGATTTATATGAACTTCAGTCACTTTTCAAACTGTACCACTTTGACTTTGAGCTTGCAAATTTTTCGAACCATAACAGATACGTGACTCATTCCCACCCAAAATACGTCAATTTCAAATAGTTTTCCGATCTGCCGCTTCCTCGAAATAGAATTCTTATTTTCGTGCCGATTATTCATTATATAAATAACCTCGTTCGCATAAAAAAGCGTTCAAACGGAAACGTAGAATTTCAGAATTATAGCTCATAAGTTAAAATCCAATTTTACCTCTTTCAATCGTCTCTTCAATATCCAACAGGTCGTAAAAATCCTCTCTCACGCATAGGTATACCGAACGGTAAAGTAACAAACAACTCATATTGGATTCATTTGTGAATAATAAATAAAGTCTATATTATTCGATTACAAAAGGTTAAATAAATATATATATATATAATAATTATATAATCATAATGTTAAATTATAATAATATATGTACATAAAAAGTAAAAATCTCATTTATAATAGCATGCGCGTCGCTCTGTTTCTACCAGCATCCGCATCAAGGGACGCTCTCAAGTCAACGCCATAAATATATATTTATATAAATATATACGTGTGCGTATATCTATGTAATGTGTACGTTGGTCTTCGACGTTCGATGATCGTCCCTCGTCCAATGCCGAGACACGTCATCCAAGCGCGATGGATTTTGCGTGCGTGTAAGAATAAAGAAGAATGCGACCACCTCGCGTGCGGCGATTTACTTTCCGAGGAGGATTTTGCGGGAGGCGCCCATGTTCTGGCCGGCCTGGGTGGCGCCCTTGTTGGAGCCCGCCTGCAGGCCGATCACCGTCTGGCCGGCCTTCAGCTGCTCGTCCGTGAAGTCGCGCTTGCACTCGTCGGAGGGCTTGGGGCCGAGGTTCGGGCCCTGGAACTCCGGGTGTCTGTAGGTCTGTGGAACGGAAGACAGAGAAAAGGGGGTTCCAGGTTACTTGGTTTGGTTTTTCATTGTTGGCCGCGGGGGTGAACAGAAGAGATTTGCGAGACGGCTGGTGATTCGCGAGAGTGAGTGAGAGGTATGAGAGGGAGTTTGGCTAGAGTGCCGGATTTTAGTTGTCTGCTTGCAATCTCTTGATACTAGGTTGATGAGAAGAGAATTTTATTGAGTTGGATGGGTGTTTCTGTTAAATATTTGATTGAATTAAATTACGAAGTATTAACTTGATAACTATTTGTTTCAATCAACTATCTGGAAATGAAATATTAATTTGATTTTTCTATATTAAAACAAATGTAACTGAATCAATTAATTTATGTTTGAATTTACGCTAGTAGAACATAACGCGGTTTCTCTACATCGTTTTGAACAGTTTTATTAATTAATAATGCTAATTCTTTTCAGAAAAAGAAAGTGTAAGCTTTATCTATTAAAATCTTACACGTATTAAATAGAATGTAAATAAACGTTCAGTACTAGATTTTTCTTATAAAGTCATTGTTACATAGCAAAATTACAGTGCTGAAGTCGTGTACTTGAGAATGGATACTTTCAAGATAAATAAGTTAGTGGTTCTTTTGAACTAATATCGCTCGTCGTTTTATCGCTTTAAGAAGTAGATAATTTTTAGCAAACTTTATAGAAAATTAAAACAATGAACGTCTATGTTAAATTTATGTATAGATGTATAAAGTAGTATTGATCGAGTGCTAGTTAACAGCTGTCAAATACAATAATGAATAGATTGCTATAATATTTTAAGTTAGCATTTTTAGTTTTACAAAATTTAAATAATATCTTTAAGAATCAAAGGTTTAATTAAACCATTACATCATCAATTGGTAATTTAGTAGTAAGTGTATTTTTCATTAGACGGATGACGAATATAAATAAAATAACATTCTAAAAATGTTATGCAAAAATATCATCATTGACTAAACTTAATTATAAATTAAAATATACCATGAAATCCATACTGTTAATTTAAAATAAAATAAAATAATTAATTCAAAATAAATGCATACTAAATTTTGTTTCATAAGGAATATTATAATCTTCAATAATCAAACATTAAAAAAGAAGAAAAGAAGAAGAAAATAAAATAAGAGACAGGAAAGAAATGAAGAAATGGATAAAAATATATACGAAAGCAGACGTCGTGCATCAAATAATGTGGGGCAATGTCATAATAAAAGCCAAAGTGCCGTGGCGCTGTCGCGCATTGCGAAACTCACCTCGCGACCGAGGCCGAAGAGGGTGACAAGGACTTGCGCAATGTTCTTCTTCTCCCACAGGTCGACGGTCTGGAAGACGTCGACGTCGTTCACGCCGTACTCCTTCACGGCTTTCTGGAATCTGCGTTACACAAGACACACACGAATTGAAATTTAGCCACCGCTGCTGTATTTGTGTATCAAACGGGTTGTTGTGCAGTTTTGCCGTCTGTCACCCTAAAGCGAAATATTTATCGCGTCTCCCTCGCTCGAATTAGCGTGAAGTTGCGCGCTCCTGACATACTTATGCAAACTTGACGCCACGCGGCCTTTCTTTTTGCTTTTTAATAAATTGGACGAGATCTGGCAACTTGGAGCGGTTTCGATATGACGCGAAGTTTCTAAGCGCGCGCTTCTTAATTAAGAGGAGAGCGCGAGGGATATATACTTGAGCGACTTATGCCAAGTTGGACGAATTTTACATACAGTTTGTTAATTTAATGATCCGTTCGAAAGATGATTTACGCCCAGCAATGAATTTATTATTGGTCAGTGTGAGTAACAGATTGCGTCATGTCATGTTTTGCAAATTTTCGGTAGCTTGAATTAAGAAAATCATCGTTCGGTAACGTTATTTTTAAATATTTCTTATTTCTCAAATTATCTTTATCTATGTAAATATACTTAGTAACCATAATCAGGAAAACTAAATAAGTTCTTATTTCTTAAATTTTACTACTCTGGAATATCCTAAGTCATTAATTACAAATATTCATAACCTATCAATAAATTTCAATAGCTCTCTGATTACTAAAAAAACTTTTAATTCTGGCTGCAAATATAAATTTAATAAACTTTTTATTCAATTGATTTATTTAAAATTATCTTTTACTCAATTTCTCAATTTTACTTTTAAAACTTCAAAAGATTTTTCAATTAATTAATTTAAAAATTTCTCGGTGTTCCAAAAATGAAAAACATTTGACACACTAGAATATAAAAGGCTATGAAGAAATGTCGAATTTGTAATCAATCAATTTACTCAATTTTTCATTTATTTTTGTATTTCACCTCTTATATTAAAAAGTATCCGCTCGGTCTTTGTAATCATTTTAAATGTCATTTGATTAGTCGCTTCGTTTGAGCGCGAAATTCAAATTTAGTATATCGGAAAACAGAAACGCGCAAAACACCAATTAACTGATTATCCTGATATATTACGGCGAGAACTCATACTTGGAATATAATTCCAAGTGGCTTGGGATAATTAGAAGTTACTTGGAATAATTATAAAAGCTTAGAATAATTCTTAGTAACTCGGAATAATTTTAAGTGACTTAAAATAATTCTAAATGGTTTGGAATAATTATATGTAACTTGGAAAATTATAACTGACACAGAATAATTTTAAGTGAGTTGGAATAATTCTAAGTGTCTTAAACTATTTCTGATGGACTTGGAATATTTCTAAGTATCAAATCAAGCTATGTGTAGCACTCACTTGTTGATGTTCTCCATCATCTTGAACTCTCCGCCGGAGGTGTTGATCTTGCTGATGGAGCCGGGCTTGACCTTGTTCATGAGCTCACAGAGCACGACACCGTCCTTGAGGACATCCTCGAAGGCCACGCCAGCGGGGAACTTCTTGCCGATTATGGCTTCGATCCACTCCTGGGCTTCGCGTTCCTGCTCTGGGTCACGCTTGGCCAAGATCTGAAAAATCCAGACAACTTTCGATTATACTAAGTGTAACAACTAATGGGATTATGACTATATTCTTTCTATACTGTAGTTTGCTTAATAAGAGATTTTACTCTAGTGGTACTGGAATAATAGTTGTATTATTTTGAATAGTTTAAGATAATTTAAGTTATCATGGGAAAAAATATCTGTAATGATTAATATGAACTATTTTTAGATCATTAGAAACATTTTAATCGGTTTTGTCGTAATGACTTTTTTCGAGGTTTCAAAAAAGTTGAAGTATTGCTTAGTCAACTTGTTTCCATTTTTAAGCAGTGGTAACTATCAAAACTACTATTTTAGCCATTATCAATATTTATCTTTGGTTCTACAAAAGATATTGATTAAGTAATATCTTTTGTAGATTCAAAGATAAGTGATAAAAATTGCCAAAACAGCCGTTTTTACAGAAGCTCCCCTAATAGAACCAAATCACTGAAGAAAATACTTGGTATACAACAAAAATTCAACAGAGCACAAATGTATTCTTTTAGTTTCACTATCGAATTTTAAAATCACAATCTTTTCACAAACTCCAGCCTTCGAAGAATCAAAAAAAGCAAAAAACTCCAGCTCTATAATCGTCGATCCCCGGATAAAATGTCAGCTGCGTACCTTGGCGTGGACTTGACGTTCGAGGGCCATCTTGAGAAGCTTCGGTAGTTGGCTAAGTGTCCTTCGGTGACAACGGCAAAAACTATAGTGGTGCCGATACCGATGGGCCGGCGGACTTTATAGAGCCGCGCAACAGGTCTGCACGCCTCGCGACCCACGCGCGCGTCGCTCGCCACAGCCTTGCCCGCGAAGGGGGGAAAATTTGGATCGTGGATATTCTAATATTGGCGGACGGCACGGCACGGCGAGTTCGGTCAAAAAGCTAACGCGAGAAGAGAGAACACGTATTTACCCCACCGATGACGATGACGATGCCGACGATGATTCGTAGCCGCGGGAACGCGAAGCTTCGAGAATTCCTCGCGGCGAGCTACGATGACTAGACTGCCTGCGCGCTCGCGATATTGTATATTAGTAATGGCCAGTGCGGGGATGATGATTGTTGATCCGAAAATGCGGGATTCCGACGTGGAGTTGCGCTTGTTTATGGGCGTGGACGCGCGACCCTGAAAAGCCGCGAGAGCTTCGGTTTCTGGGAATGGGGGTGCGGTAATTTCTTTTTAAGATTGCTGAAGAGCGAATTTTTCGTGAGTTATTTTGGGTAAATAATACGAAGGAAAGAATGCACATGCTAATGGTGACTATGTCACCCGAAATAAACTGAATGTATAAATCATTGTGAGTATACGGAATTGAGAATTTGTTGCGTTGAAATTTAATTCTTTTTACACGTAGTAAGGGGTAGACAGTGACTACAAGCTTAGTATAATGCTTGGACTTGACTGGCGGCAATATTCTGAAAATTATAGAATATATTATTGCTTAAAGAGTAAAGATTAAAAACATACAATATTTATTACTGTGCACAACTTTTAATATGAGTGATTCGGTCGTAACTGGTATATATTAACATCAAGACCTCTAAAACACTATATATGGGTCATATATACCTAAAAGTAGAAGTTTACAATAGTTACATGCTACCGACAACTAAAAAACTGAACACAGGTAGCTGCTCTTCACAGATTTTTTAAATTATTAATTATAGTTATTTCAATCACTTTTACCAAAACGATTTGCATTAAAAGTAAATTTACAACAATATGTATGGACAGCAAATATAGATGAAATTTTATTATTGTAAACTTTATTCGACTTAGTGACGGCAACACACAATTATTGCTAACATTAAAATACTTATATACCCTAAATATTAACTTTCTAAAGTAATTTTTATGTAACATTGTTTGTAAACAGCAGCTACCTTGTAACTGCAGATTTTAGCTTGTTAAATGTCAGCGACATATAAATCGCGTCCTCTTTGGTAAATGACTCATAAAAATCATGTATACAGGATTTTATTACATGAATGTCATAGCTGCCTAAAATTGTAAGAATGACTTAAAATGTGTTGTGATGTACTATTTTTAAGATAAATCGATGAAATAGGTCTCAAATGTACAAAACTGCATTCTGTATCATAATATTCTATATAAATAAACGATATTCAATAATTGAGGTATAGATTTAATGGCATACAGTCAATGTGGAATATATTTGATCCAAACCATTTAAATCTTCTTGTAATTTTTCAATGAGGTTAGCTAAAACTTGCACTGATCCAATAAAATCCAATAAAATTGTAGCAATTTAAATCGTTCGAATCAGATGTTTAGAAGATCGAGTGTATATTCCTTATGATTTCAGACCAAAATTACCTTAATTAGTTTCATACAGAATCTGTAATTTTTATGTCTTGCATTGTATGTGAAAATTAAAGTACCGTAATATCTATATGAAAAAAGAATAATATTTAGCTGTTGAGTATTATAACTGTAACGACGGATTTTCACAATTTATTGTATAAATACTCTATTAGAATCAAAGAAACTGTATGTGTAATATCTGCTTAATACTTTTATTTTCATTTTCTTATACAAAAATTTAGATCAACTCACTAGTTATAAGGAGGGTCTTTCGCTTTTACATATTAAAATTAAATTGTTCACTAAAGAAAGATACTTAAATCCTAAAATTGTTCTTAACTTTTCAACACTTCATTTTACTTCTTAAACATTCATCTATAAACCTGACGAAACGAAATTGCGAAACAATCAATCTGTACAAAATAAAATGTAATTGTTTATAAATTGTTGCATACTTACCCTGGTGGAAAATTAATCTAGAACTATGTAGATCCAACTAGTTTGCCATGAGAATAATCGAGGGCCTCGATAAAACTAGACAATTTTCTACCGGGGTATATTTAAACATGTAAATGATTTGATTTTTTACAAATTAATTATTTGATTATTTTGTTTCATTTAATCGTTAGATATATATAACTAAATAAGTAAAATGGAGTATTTAAGAATTAAGATCTAATGAAAAATTTAAAAAAATGTCAATTTATATCGGTTTATTGAAAAAATAATTTACTTTTTTGAAAATATAAAGGTGTATCTATATATTATGAGCGTAAGAAACATAACTGTAAGAAAGCTTGCAAGTCTACGAGTTGTGAGAGCTCTTTAGAAAGGAAATGATAGTTCCGTAAGGCGCAGTAAAAAATATTATCAAAATGAAATTCAATTTTTTGACGATCTTTTATGAAAATCTGTGTACACCATATAACCAAAAGACTATAAAAGATTATAGTAATTAATTCCTCGTCAATTCAAAACAATCGATACATAGAAGGTGTAGAAACCAACGCTTTTCACTTATTCGCCGGTTTGATGCTTAAAATATACCTGTGACGGTGGAATCATCCACATGCGAGACGCGATTGAGTTGGACGAGTTGGTTGCGTATGGACGTGGACGCGCGAGATTGCACGCGTGACCCTGAAATACTGCGAGAGCTTCAGTTTCCGAGAATTATGGTATAGGCTTTTTTAAAGATTTCAACAAAACGATTTTTCCATGAGTTATTTCGGTCAAAGAACAAGCAAAAAAGAATGCACATTTTAGTAGCTATATGAGGAATGGTGAATATGTCACCCGAAATAAACTGAATGTAAAGATCATCATTGTGAGTAACAAATTTTGAATACGTGTCGCTGAGTTTGTTTGTGTTTATACGCTGTAAGTTGCAAAACGGTATCTATAACTACAACCATTGAACTCGATTTTTAGCTTAAAGAATACAAATCAGAAGAAACACAATGCCTATTTATGTGCATAACTTTCAATACATAATTTGTATATACAAACTTTGTATTGTTTTCTTCATGCATATTTAAATCATAGGATACAATTCGCAGGCTGCGATACATAATGACTTATAGCTACACTGATCAATAAAAGGTAAAAGGTATAATATTTTAAGTGAATATACAAAAATTATTGGCTAAAATAAACAGTTTCGGGAAGAGTGACAAAACAGTCACCGAAATGTCAAAATAAGAATCTTTTTCTACATTGACTCATCAAGTATCTTATAAAGATTCTATACAACAAAATTGATAGAGCGATAAGTACCCAAACAATTAAAATATAGAACACAATAAATATTATCTAAAATACGTTTATTGCATATTCAGCTGCATTCTGTTCATAATAAAAATGATTCAATTTACAATATTTATAAGAACATTTCGTTACTGGGTCGACAAAATCATGGTAAAGTAGGACATCGAAGTCTGCATAAGCTGAAATAAAAGTATTTCCGTTTAAAACATGAATTAAATGTCTTTTTCCACCCTCACTTCTTTGCCTTACCTTGCAGTAAGTCTGGAAATTCATGGGAATCATTTTGCCGGCTGTGATGTTACATGCTTTAGAACTCCTGAGCAACATAAGTAACAGAAGCTTTTTTGATTTTGGCGGAAAATTGTACCATCTAATGTTGCTTCTAAATAATGTATGTATGTAAGCATATATATATGTGCACGTATGTATAGAATTATGTAAGCACATTTTATATATATATAAATATGTATGCGTGTATGCATATATGATAAAACTTTTTACTTACACAAACTCGTGCACTTGAACACTGTGATCATAAATTTTTTGACCAGGCCAAGAAATATAAAACAAACGAGAGATTATAGAAATTGTGTTCATTCCGAACTTTAACGTTTCTTCAGGCTTAGAAGTACGAGTTATAGTCTATAAAATAATTTAACAAATTAAATATTAACAATAACTACAATCTTAATAATTTTAAATACTTGCCTAAAAACCATATTGACAAATTGTTAAAAAAATTAAATATAAACAATAACTACAAAATTAATAATTTTAAATACTTGCCTAAATACATGTGTACTTACTTGAACACTTGTGATGCTTATAACAACCATATTTGCAAATATTTGCATAATCCATGAAATTGTAAATGATTCCTCTATTAATTCAGCAAATCTAAGCAAACAAATTAGTATTTATCATAAAACTTATGACATCAATATTCAAAAAGCTTGCTTAAGAGAGTGTCAAAATCATTCTAATTTCCTGCCGAAATTCATAACCTCAAATCTTTGACCGAGGTATGAACAATTCATTACAATTAATAAGTAAACTGAATTATGAAAAACTAAGACATCATTGCCCTTCCTTTTGTAGCATTCTATCACTCTGCTAAGTTTCAGGTAATAATATCATTGGATATATAAATGGTATTTGAACTAAATTTCGGATCACCTTTCGTAAATCTCTGTTTTACTACGAAATTTCGTTCTGATACCATTAATGTAAGCAGCAACATTTTTACTTGAAACTTTGCACAGTCGTAGATAATTACACAACGTAGGGTAATGACCTCTTAGTTTTTCGTAATTCTGTTTATTTTTTTAATTGTAGCCAATATTTTAGAATTCTCGTGTCGGTAAGGTAAGGAGGTTAAAAATTTACTTTGACACCCCATTAAGGTAGTTGCAGCGTCAGGAACAAGCATTATCGAAAACATTTCCTCTCTTCGCTCGGGTGACAAACTCACACTCGTGCAAGAATCATTATCACGTGTATCGAACATTTTTTTTTGATACTCCGTGCGATAAGTGCCACTTTTGCGTACGCTTGTGCACGGAGTTTCAAAAAATAATTTATGACGTATAAGGCAGAACGGATAATTGTTTATAAATATTTGTGAAAAATTCGCCTTAAATCCCATTTATTTATTTGTTCCATCAGATTTTATTGAAGTCTAGTAAAAAAAATCAGATTTTTCGACGGTTGGTGTGAATATATCTGTTAAAGGAGAAATATAAGCCTTACAAAATTAAAATTAAATCTAAAATGGAGATTTTTACAGTAGCAAAGCAGAAGCTTTTTTTAACTTAACAATATCCAGGCCCAATAAACATAAATTAATATGAAATATTTTTGTTGTAGTTCATAACACATATTTACTTGTTGGAATGTTTGTAAGATGTTTATATGAATATTCCTTAATTAAAAATGACTCTAACGTCTACCTTTTGATAAATTTAAATGATTGCTTCTAACAGGAAATTGTAGATGAAATTGTTCAGATTTATATGAATATGTTGACTTCTGAATAACCAAAACATTTCGAGTGTCTCTTACACCCTTTTTCAGGTAAATTAAAAATAATTTAATGGTAAACTTAGATCTAGGCAACTTATCTAAGCTGGTTTCCGCATCTCACCCAACACGGTTGAAGATCCCGTTGGACGTATTCAGCTACGTGTGTTAGAGCTCAGACAGGTTGAAATGTTGTCTTACACTTTATCACTAACACTTAGAAATTAAATATGCTTTAGTATTACACTTATTCACTAAATTGGTGTTACTAAAAAAAATAGTGAACGGATTTTAAGGAATATGTTTTGGGAATGTACTATGATATTGTACTACGATTTTGCTTTCTGGAGGGTTTCTGCGTGACTTGTACACTATATGCGCGACAAATGCAGAGGCTCTACTATGTATGTTATATTTATATAATATAATATAATATAATAAATAGTGTATAAATAGTGTACGGATTTTAAGGAATATGTTTTGGGAATGTACTATGATATTCTACTACGATATTGCTTTCTGGAGGGTTACTGCGTGACTTGTACACTATATGCGCGACAAATGCAGACGCTCTACTATGTATATTATATTTATATAATATAATATAAGATATGATATGGTATGGTATGGTATGGTATGGTATGGTATGGTATGGTATGGTATGGTATGGTATGATATGGTATGGTATGATATGATATGATATGATATGATATATTATATTTATCTATTATCTCGCAGATACTCTAATATTGAATTTAAACTAATACCATCGCATGCTCTTAAATAATAGTGAATAAGTGCAATACCAAAGCATGTTTAATTTCTAAGTGTTAGTGATAAAGTGTAAGAAAAAATTTCAACCTGATCGTGCTTCAACACACGTGGCTGAATACGTCCAACGGGATCTTCAACCTTACTGTGTGGGATGCGGAGAACAACCTAGATAAGTTACCTAGATCTAAGTTTACTATTAAAATAATTATACTTTGACCAGAATAAGGGTGTAAGAGACTCCCGAAACGTTTTGTCTATTCAGAAGTCTACATATTCATATAAATTTGGAAAATTTCGTCTACAATTTGCTGTTAGAAGCAATCATTAAAACACATATTTACCTCATATATTTTGACCGGTTTTCAAAGACTGTTGGATACTATACAAGAAATTTGTTCAATAATGCCCGTTTCTGGCGATACAACTACCTTAAGTAATTATAAAATGATATGCATTTTTACACTTTTTGAAGGATTAATATAGTGAAAGGAGTATTATTTAAGAGGATACCCACATATGCGAAGTAAGGGGACGCAGGGGGTGGGAGGATTGCATTTAAAAAAAATTAATTCGGAGAAGTGAAAGCAAAGTTTAGAAAAAAATAGGGTGAAGTCGGTAGACAAGCTCATAGAATAAGTGAAAAAATTAAGACTATTAGACATTCAGAAGTAACGATTATAAAATTATTTTTCTTTATGTTTTTCATTGTTTACAGAATCTTGCGCTTTCTTTCATTTCTTAATTATATGATAAATTTAAGTATGTTAATGTTAAAGACGTTACTATACTTGAAAGAATGTATTTTGCAACTTACACAGAAAGGACAATACCTGCACGAATGGGATTTTGGTGAGACTTTTAGAAAAACTTTCTAATACATAAAAAAGAAGCCCAGAGCACGTAGTTTGATCTTATAAGCCTCAGAGCCTGAGATAAAGCTACAAACATATTAGCATTGATGATTTTGGTGGTTTATAGAAAACTGTTATATTTAGGGTCCAAAATTTTCAAGAGTTTTACTCTAGTTAAAAGAGTGTATTCTTGTATTACATAGCAAAAAAGACATCTGAAAGTACAAACAATGGAAAAATTATTAATACCAAGGAGGTGACTGACAAATCTGACTTTTCTTATTCGTGCAGAAAAAATAATCTTCTTTTATATTTCTTTAATAAAAAAAATTACGACTGAATGAAGCTTTTACCATGAACGAGGTTTCAATTCCACGGTGGTGATTGGGTTAAGTGTCCATTGCTATATTTTATTAAAAGAGCTCCATGACTCAACCGGTTTAACCGTACGGCTTAATCGGCTGAACCACGTTATTTCCGAGGGCGCGGGTCGATTTTCTCGGTGAAGAATTTACAACTCCTTATTCCGAACTAAAATTTAATTTATTTATTTGTATCCTAATTAATTAAACTGTATTTAAAAGCGTCTCGTAATTGAGTATAACCGGTAGCAACATGAGCTGAAACTCTAATTAACTAAGATCTCATAAGCAGTGGACATTTATCTTTTCATTCTTTTCTAAGCAATTCAAAGTTAAAGGACACATTAAAGACGCACCTTAAAATAAAACGTAAATTTTGGACTTAATTTCTTGTTTCAAATAATTCGTCAGATTTTATTTTTTATAGATGGAAATTGTGATATCGACAGAAAAATGTATCTTTAAATGAGAAATATGCAATATGAGAGCAGATTTTCAACTAAATGCATTCCATGTAGATAACATATTGACCACTGTATACCTAGTCTACAACTTTTATGATAAATTAAATAGTTAATGATCACTATGTGATAGAGAAAAATGAATCTCGTCTATTTTTATTTGGAAAAGCAAGAAAGACTTATTTAAAAGTCCGGAATTTGATGAAGTCGATCAAAATTAGAAGGTGATAAACAGGACGAGCAACTACAAGTTATACTAAAAAAGAAGGAACTTCTCAGAAATACGGTTCTGGATAGCAATAGGCCCAAGAGAGACAGGCCACGCACTAGCAGCCTTGAAGACAAGACCGAGAATCTGAAGAAGAAAAAGCAGAAGGATAGGCAATACCAACCACCTCATCAAGACATAGCAAGAAACGAGAATCATAAGATGCGACCCAAGATGATGTTAGTCGAAATTCGAGCCGACGAGACATATGCTGGTGTTCTGGAAGAACTCCACAAGGAGGTGAAATTGGACAATAGGAATATGAAAGTCTTGAGTGCGAGTTTGGCGGGGAAAGGGCATATTCTACTCAAAGTAGAGCAAGAATCCGATAGGGACACCTTCCCAGCCAGCTTAGAGAAGGTCGTAAATGGTATTTGCTCTAAAGCTATCAAGAGAAGGATCACGGCTCACTAACCGAGGAAGAAGTTTTAAAAAATGTCCTCTTAGTAAACTAGGCGAAGATAGAAAGATTTTCCTTTTGAAACCAAAAGAGTGGGATATAAAAACAGCAGTAGTCAACAAGAAAGCTGCAGAGTCAGAAAGAGGATAATGGTCGTGCGTTTCCACATGTGTCTAGGTTTCGGACATCTTAATATAGAATGTAAAGGGGCGAACTGATCTAATATGCTACAAGTGCGACAGAAATCATGTATAATGTAAGTATTCTAACCATGTTTGTGCCTACCGCGCAAAGACCGATGAAATCAAACTTACTTGGCATCATTTTTAGATACTAGATTAACACTCTCAAAGCCTCATTAAAGTATACAAAGTCAGAAAGCTTCTTAGTCTTTGTCTATACAGTGAATTCGCGTTATATAGCCTCGTGCGAGGTTGTAGGAGCGGGAAATTCTTAAAAACGGCGATGTAGCGCGGTCCCTCACCATATGCGGCTCTCCAAATCAGAAATGTATACGGCAAGCACGCACGCGAGTAGAGGACGAAGCGCTCGCCTCTGTTTCACCGATGCTGGCGAGCGTAGCTAATGTGCGTGTGTAAGGATGATAGGCGCTTTAAAAAAAACGCGAGGCGATATAACGTGGCTCCACTGTACATATTTCAGCGGCATCAAATAAAATGAAAGGTTACGGCAATGCTCGATGACAATGGTAAGTAACTGCGGCCGCCATGGTCCCGTCTGACAAAAAATAACATTTTGGTAAATACGTAGCTGATTAATGTCTAATCTTTAATACAATCATGCTATGTTGTACTACAGGCACTACTACAAACATATTTATAAAAAAAAGTAATTTTTTGACTTATAATTAACAAAAAAAAACAATTTTTCTAAAAATAGAAAAAGAAATTGTAGTTTTTAGTTAACAATAAATCTAAAAATTATTATTTTTTTTATAAATTGTGTTTGTAGTACTGCCTGTAGTACAACATAGCACTGAAAAAGATGTATTGCTCCAGCATCCAGATTCTAGTTGTTAGAACTAAACTGCGTATTGCTGTTGCAACAATACTTTGTTATTGCTCTCACAGTTATATTGTATTGCTGTGACAACACTACAATATCACCGGCACCTATAGTATAACTAAGACAACAATATGTACGGTTACTCGAGCAATACCGGTATAGTTATCATATCACTATAAAAGTATTGATGTGATATCCAATCCCTTTTCTCAGTCATTTAGGAAGCTCGTTAAAAATGTAAAAATTTTCCTAAATTATTTGAAATTTTTACAGTGAAACATTTCTCACTGTAAAATTTTTAAATAATTTAGGAAGATTTTTACATGACCTAAATTGACGATTCTTTACAATATAAACAATCGTTATCTAAAGTCGCTGTAAAAATTTCAAGCAGTGTAAGCATTTTTTCGAAAAGATATGATAGTTAACAGAAAAGTCATATATTCATATAAACCGAATAAAAAAAATTTCAAATAATTTTTTCTTGTTAACGAGCTTCCTAAATGACTTAACATTTTAGCAGTGTCTAGGTACCATTTTTGTTAACAAGTGCAATTTTGTTTAGCTCTTTGCCTTCATTTTTATTTTGGCGCTCGAACCTCCTTAATGATTATTAATATAGAATAGATATACATTTACATAGCAGAAGGCACGAATAAACACATCTAGATGTAACCTTGTCCCTACAACGTAAATGAACCCCGAATAAAGCTTACCTCATGCAGTCCTTATGATATTTCATACATGTGATAATTTCATCGGACACAAGTCTGTCTTGCTCAAATTTAGATAAATGGTGAAATTTGTATGTGCTACCTCCGGCAATTTTGTTTATTCTGTATCTGCAATTTAATTATTATTTAAAAATTAAATGTTTAGATAAAATTCAATACAATGACACAAAATATTTATTTGCGATTTTTTCTGAAAATATGTAGGGAATAGTATGTAGGTGCATAATAAGCTTTTATTTTATAATAGAAAGATATTTATATTTAATTTAATACGAAGGCATAGATATGCTAACTATACATATGTTGACTATAATTATAGTAAATGGGGGAAAATATGTTAGCAACTACGCGCCCTTGTATTTCATAAACAAAACAATATTTAGCACTAAAAATATTATAGATTTGGAAATTTTTTTGTAAGTAGCTACCGCGGAAGCGAGCTCAACGCATTATTTTTACGTCATCCTTAGAAAATATTTATTGAAATTTGGTATGTAAAATGCTCGATAGCTATAAGCATAGAAAACAAAAAACTTTTATTTTCGCAACTGCTATGTCCATTGGCCACAATGGGTGGAGAAATCCTAATTTTTGCTCTAAATGGAGGGACTCTATTCTACAATTCAAAAGCGCGCGAAATTCGAAATCCTAATAATAATAATGATAATAATAATAATAATAATAATAATAATAATAATAATAATAATAATAATAATAATAATAATAATAATAATAATAATAATAATAACAATAATAATAATAATAATAATAATAATAATAATAATAATAATAATAATAATAATAATAATAATGATAATGATAATAATAATAATAATAATAAGTGTGTGGATTATTTGACAGAAAAAATGTGAATTTTGTTATTGAATATAGGATGGATGTGTCCGCAAACATGATGGAAGGTAGTGAAGTGAATATGATGAATACGAGAGAAATGGATGGTGTAGACCGCTCAAAAGTATATGTAAAATCTTCCCTTGATTCTGGATGGCAAAAGTGAGAGCCCGGCCATGCTTATAACAGCATATCTGGTTTGTGAATTTTACGTACATACCCTAATTGCTACCGTAATTTTAAATATTTTGATAAATTATGTTTCTACTTAAAAATCTACTGTTTACTGGTTTTTATAATATTCTTAGTACCTATATAAAATTTTGAGTTTAAAATTTTAGCTAACCATTAACTTAATTAAATTAATTTGTATAAATTAAATGTAATATTTTATAAATCAACTGTTTTATTGTTTTATTTTTTTTGTTGTATTTATTTTATTTATTGTTCTATTTCTAAAGTAGAAAAAATATTTTCAGGCAATGGCACTGTTTTCATTCTGACAAAGTCTTATCATATGCAGTGCATTCAAAAGATTGTCGCCTCTGTAAACTTGGTCGCCCTAAAGACGATCACGATTGCCGTAAAAATTTTAATGGCTCTGCAAAGTCTACGGAAATAGATATGGCTGAGCAGCTGTTTACAAAGAATCAATTGTTTGATAAAGAAAACATTGCAGTAAATGTTCTAATCGGAGACGAAGATAATAGTACAATAGCTGCAGTTCGAAGAGAAGCTAAACATACAATTGACAAATGGGCAGATTTTAACCATACCCATAAAAAATTGAAAACTGCCTTGTATGATATGAAGTTATCACTTACACTCAGAGAATATTTTTCCACTAATTTTACAATTGCTGTAAAACAAAATAAGGGTGGTGCAGCAATAGTTGAACGTGCGTTACAAGCAGTCGTTCCTCATGCTTATAGTGACCATACGCTATGTGGTGATTGGTGTCAAGCTATAGTATTGGGAAGCGAATATTATCGCATCAGTTTAACACAGTTATTTGCTCGTTATGCTGAAAATGCGAATAAAATCGCTCCATGTGGTTCGACTCAGGGAAATGAGTCTCTTAATAATATTATAGCTTCTAAAAATCCAAAGTCCAGACATTATGGATCGTCGGAGTCTCTGAATATCCGAGTAGGTGCAGCCATATCTCAAAAAAATATTGGATGTCAATACAGTACACAAGTACTAATGGAAATGGGCTTCACTCCTGGTGTGGCAACTACCAATTACAGGATGAAAAAGGATCGAAGTCGTCGATTAATGTCTGAACGCAGCACAGAATTTCAGACGAAAAAGCGAATAAATCAATTAAAATTATTGCGTTCATCACAAACTGCAGCTTCAAAACGAAAAGAAGACATTGCGTATGAGAGTGGGATTGGTTCCAATGATGTTTCAGAATTAATTGAAAATCAAAACCCGACACCTTCTGTCAAAAATACAGATCTGAATGGATGCAAAGTCATTGTTTATGATCTGGAAACAACCGGTCTTTCTATGCCCGATGAAATAGTACAAGTAAAAAATAAAAAGTACATTAAATATCTGATTAATTATGAATTTCATTACATATAAATTTGTTTATTTTCAGATTGCTGCCTTATGTACTAAGGAAAGTCCATTCAATGCTTACATCATCCCTTCAAAATCGATTTCAAAAATTGCATCGATAGCAACAGGGTATCAAGTGCTCGACAGCGATTTATATTTAAATGATAATAAAGTTAATACAGTACCGACTAGAGTAGTTGTGCTGAGTTTCATTGATTATCTTAAAAAATTTGACTGTCCTATCATTCTTCTGGCACATAACGGTTTTAGGTGCATAAACATAAATTAATCTTATATTAATAAAATATTTAAAATTTTTAATTATTCCAAATTTATATATAGATTTGATTCACCACGAATAATGAGACTGATTTCGAATATTGGACTGATGGAAGAATTCACTAGTCTAGTCAAAGGTTTTAATGATTCTCTAAATATTTTTCGACAAACACTCACAGAAAGAGTGAAGAACAATGAAAAATTTTCTGTATCTGCTCTAGTCACCACTTATCTTCCAGAAATTGATGTGGATTCGCTACATAATGCCATTGACGATGTTAAAGCTTTAAAAACCTAATTGTAAAAATTAGAATCTCGGATAGCGTTATTATACAAAATTCAAAAAGTATACATATGATTTATGAAGAAGAAAAGAATAGTATATTACGCATCTAGGGAGGAAAAGTATCGGCTAGACCATAGCACATATAAGTTGCCACCCGAGCCGAAGGCGAGGCGGGCCGAAAATGACACATTTCAGTTTCGGAGCCGGGAGCAAATGTGGTACTTTCGGCCAGGGTGTGGTGAAAAAATAATACTAAATTACTTAATAAGGCTTCACTAGTAGCTTATAAGAAAAATATATCTGCTGCAATGTTAAATAAAATGGCCAAATGTGGTATTAATAATCTAGTTTCACAACGTGCTTTTGAAAAGGGTGCAAATAAATCTTTACGTACTTTGTTAGGAGAATGTGTTAATGGTTAGACACGGGTGACCAAAAATAAAAAAGTTTTGGAAGACATATATAGAATGTTTTCTACTACATAGTCATACTATGTCTATGATTTGATAAGTTTTGTGATACGAATTATTATTCGTTAGTTTATAAGTAATAAAATAAAGTTGATTATTATATGTATCGAAGTTCAAAAACTGATGTGATATAAAGATGTAATCTCTGAGTGAATAAGAAATAATTTAAAAAATGTTATATAATCAGAGAAATATTATTCATTATCAAAGAAATGTTACAAAAAATGTGATTATCTCGTACATTTATACTGTCAAAAATAATGTTAATAAAATATTTCAATTAATTTTCTTTCTTCATTGCTTTTAATTCTATTTTTATATATTTTCTATTTTTTTTATATTTCATTTACCATAATAACCTTATTTGTGAATTTAATGATCTTATGTACTGAATGTATTTCTTACATTCTATGCAATCAAATTTACGTAATTTTTGTATGAATAGAAATTGAAATTATTATTGTTCAATCAAGCACGTACGTATAAAATATTCTGTAGGAATGTTTGAATTTCGCGTCATATTACCTAGCTCGCGACTTCGTCTCCATAACCTATACATCATCTACATTATTATTAACTAGCTTTTTAAAATGGACAGCAACATACAAGTTTCAATACATCATCGAAAGCTTTGAGTTTCTACTTTTAGAACCTAGTTTTTGGTATAAAAGTCCAGTATTTATGAGGTGAAATTCGGGGGTCCAAGCAAAGTAGTATCCACCTGGTAGTTGGATTTAGAACTACTGAAAGTTATAAGAAAACAGAGGTCTCATAACCCCAAATAAACGTTAGTAGAAAACTATTTTAAAGTTAAAGAGTTTGAGCTGATAAAATGGAATTATAAACAATTCAAATACTTCCGAAATGATACGAGACCTTTTATAACTGACTAGGTAACAAAATATAATTAATTTATTCTTCGTGTTTATACTTGCCTCCACGAATCACGTGACTTATTACAACTTTCAGCAGTGATTGCAGCGTGCTCTGACGGGAGTTGGACCCCCGAATACTATAACTTCAGGTGAAAAATCACCAATTAGCCATAAGAGCCGTACTAAAAACCAGATTTTCAAACAGTATTTTCTCTATTATTTGGTCGGCAACCTTATCTGAATTTTTTTGAGAGAGTGTATTTCATGCTCATAAAGAGCCATATATAAGTTTTATTTGATTATCCAGTTTTTGCATTCACGCATAAACCACCTTAATTGGTAGCTGTACTGATTACAATATTTCAACTGTTACTTTATAAGGATGATATATATATATATACATTTTAAACTGCTTTCATAGCGCTTTAAAATCGACTTTGATTGAAATTGTATAAATAATATTAAGATATTAAGATATTAATATTAACTGTTATATTATTCATCATTTATACGAAAATATTTAATTTAATATAAGTTAATATTTTTCTGATTATTTCGGTGAATAATAGTGAATAATTTAAGTGACTGAATTCATTATGGCACGTGTATCCAATGCGACTAACCATGGCTATATGAGAAACTAGGGTATAACGAGACATATGGTATGACGGGCGAGTAGCCATAAGTCTTATATCGAGGGATGAAATGTTTTGTTTCACGTGAAAATCTGCTTGAGGTAGTACTGTCATTTAATATTCTGTATATTGCAATTATCCTCCAAGTAGAAAAATTTCAACAAGATAGTAACGTAATTAAATCCGTGAAAATGACAACAAATTAACTGATATCAAGATTAATTAAGCATAAACATACATTGTACTTCTCTCTTAAACTATTTTCGTGACAACAATTGAACAAGAAGACTGTTAAATTATGCGTTAGCTCCGTTATAATCTAATAGAGTGGCCCGTTATACCCCAATACTTTTGAAATTTCTATTTTCGAAGTTAATTTTATAAGTGCACTTTACTAGAGGAATAAAATATTAAATATTAACATAATTGTAGGCTTATATTCAACTGGCTATTAACTAAATATTATTTTAGTTTATTTAAAATTTTGCTTTTTATAATTTCCATGGGCCATTGTTTTCGGGTATATTAAAAAAAATGTTTTTCCGGACTTTTCGGTGGCGGAGATCAATACTGTAACCCACTATCTGGTTAAGGACAGTAATCCCCGTATATTTAATTTAAGAAAAAAATTTTTAATATTTTTTTTCTTTTTAACATAATAAACTTATTATTACGATAAGTTTAGTTTACTAAATACTACCCTAGAACAATGAACATACTGCAAGCATGCTGGACAATCATCACAAAATACGTATCAATCGTAAGGACTGTAAAAATAACAAAAAAGGCAGCTTGTAGACCGTGAAAATATATGGGCATGTAGTACTTGTCGGGGTCTACTAAATATTCGACCTCAAGTATATTGGTCGCAGGACGCGTCTCATTCAACGGCGATATTATGTCGAAAATTTTCGGTATCAGCGGAACAATGGAGAAAAAAATCACTGTTCCTATTATACAAGCTAAAATGGAGAAGAGTATAAATTACATTTTAAACGTGAAGCAAATATTTATTTTGCCAATATAATTGTCTCTATACATACCCGAATAAGCTAGAATTAAAAGTCTTCCTTCTTCCGCGTATTCCTGAAATATTGAATATTCTTTCTTATCCTGTAGCTCCATCCAATGAGCGTATATTTCATCAAGAAGTTGCTTCATCTTGAAATCATTATAGTTTTTTAAAATACATGTTCTAAAATGTGTCCAAATTAAAATAGCCAATTGAAATAACTACTATATGGAAATTTTGTATACTGTTGACAATCATAACAAATGCAGCATACGTAAAAATCAGTGCTGGTAGACAATCGATCATTTTATAAACGTCTTTAATTACTTTTATAAAGTATATCACCTAAATATAAAAAAATGTTTATTTAAATTAATTTATTATAAAATATAAAATTATAGAATGGATTGTTTAGAATCAAATAAATAAATTATCTATGGTCGTAAGGCAAAAGGGTATATGTATAATTTATTGACTAATTGATTAAGGGCAGAGTATACGTTTAAAGCTAGTTCTCTTAAATCTACGAAATTCTTTTTTTATATTATGATTATATGCTTACATACATAAAGGAAGGATGTTTTAAGCCCTACTCAATATAATTAACTGCCTTTACCGTCATTTATAGCTATTAAACCAGTGATAAAAGACGAATTTTAACAAATCTTTCTGCGCAACAATTTTTTGTGAAATACAAAAAAACTAATGATATATGATATATTATAACAATATGGAAAAATATACTGAGAGAAAATTTTCTTTTTCAATTTATATTTATTATTACTGATGTTTAAGATTAATTAAATAATTTTTACAATAAATTATCTCAAATTTTAGTTAGAAATGTGATAAATTTACTCTTATATATTTGTTTTAGTGAAATATCTCTATGTAGTTTTGATCACTATGTGTCAAAATAGACGTGTAAAAATTTTCAGACCGATTCATTAAAAATTGATGCGCAGGAACTATTTTGAAGTTTTAAATTTGTAGTTTTTAGTAAAATGCACTTCAAGAATTAGTAATAACAAACTTAAGAATTTACGATTTTCTTAAAATAAATTATTTTAATAAGGTTTCCAAAATTTAAAAAGTATGTATCTTTAATTATTAGCATTTGAGCTTGCAACGTATAATGTAAAATTAATGTTCACCCTAAGCATAGTCCCCTTTTGTCTGGATAGTTCACCATCTCTCATTTTCTTTCTTATGTACTTTTCCTCTTTGGTTCCGTTTGAAAATATGATATGACGTGAATAGGAATTTGAATGAATGTTAAGAACACATGTTTGAAGTACTTACCATCATGTAGAACTGTTTAAAAAATTTTAAAAATAAGAAAAAATTTCCCGAAAATCGGTATACTCTTCCCTTAAGATTCTTATAACACTATTTAAAATCCAGCGCATCGTTCAAAAAGTTTAAATTTTTACAAGTACGTTTTCTTTTATTAAAAATCGACTAAAAAATAAAAATCCAGTTAATTATTTTATAGATTCTAGCGTTTAAGGGGACGTTTTCCTCTAGACGATCGAAAAAAAGTAATCTTAATAAATTATTTAAAAGCAAGTTATACACCTTGAAGTAAGAAAACTTTTTGGACCTTATTTCTAAGTTATTCTAATATATAAAAAAAATGCTGTTGTTTTTAGTGCAGCAATGTGACTTATAGGTGGCGCTAGGTGCGTTGCCTCATAAAGAAATCGTGCCCAGCATAACTCGATGTAGGATTGTCTAAAATCAAAAATCCAATAACATTCTTCAATCAATAATTCTTCAACATTCTTCAGTATATCAATGGCTGTCGCAACACAGAACCAATTTGTAGAAAAACAAAATGACTACATTTGGTGCACGTTTTAATAACAAATTCTGCAAGTGTACCGACTGCATTCTTTTACTTGTTGTTTACAATACTTTAAAAAATTTTCTTAAATTTTTTTTTTTTTATCGTCTAGGTAAACATCCCCTTAAACTGCAATATCTCAAAATCGTTCGCAGGTGGTCTGTACCCTTTTGATTTATAACAGAAATATGATAACAAATTATAATTTGTCGTACCATAAAATCATTTTATTAAATAAAAACCGAGATATGCCGTCCGGTTCCAATCAAAATTTAATTATTTCACTATAAATAATTCTAAACTGTCCAATTATAATGGTGGCAAAATGTAACTTAAAGGCACCTCCGGAATTACAACAGTTATAGTGCCTATGAATGCAAGAAAAACCAGACTAGTTCGCCTCATTTTATTTTGATAAGGCCACCGCCCGAGTATTGAAAGATATTTTTTATTTAGTATAAAAAGTGGATTGTCAAAAAAGTCATTCGCCGATTCATGCACTTTCGGCAACATCATTTCTTTGAAATTTGACACTATTTTCTTCCTTTAAATCTGACATGCGAGTATATCACCTATACTGTTTGCAATATAATGGCCATCTCTTATGAAATGAAAACCGCAATAAAAGTTTAAGTGGCATGACTCATATTATGCTAATATAATCAATATACATTAGCATAGAGATATTAATCGTATGTACATCATATTTTTAATTCAACATTCTTTCATTATAATACAAAGAAAGTAGGCTAATCTTTTTTTAACTAATACGTATTTTATATTTTTTTACACAGGAATAAAATCTTTACTCTTCATGCAATTAGAATTATTTTTCTTACCATAAGTGCGTATGCCAGAATATATTATTAGTTCTGCAGGTTGTGTGCGGATATAGACATGAATCTAATTAACGAAAATTACAGACGACGGAAGAAATTTGAATGACAAGTCTATTGACTATTAATGCTAGCTTTTATTACCGGAAATTTATGCGCTTTACTTACGTATTTCTGAGTCGTTGCATATCATTAAATTTCCGTACGCAATTGCAGAAAAATGAATTTTTCTGTACAATAATTTACATTGATAATATAATATCATAGTAAGAAACGTATAAAAATACTTATTTTGTATTAAGATACGTTTTTCGTAGACGATTGTATATTAAGGTTGCTCTGTAAGAGCTCCATAAAATGTTATTTTATCAGATAAGTGTATACAAAAATAAAAAAAATTTTTTTTGATGTTTGTATAACCTACCTATATAATAGATTGTGTACCACGGGAGAGAAGTAGGCTTTTTTCGCGGAACTAAATTTGGCTGTTTTTCGACAAGGTATATATACAAGGTATATACAAACGCCTGTTATACTGCAAAATCAGACTATCACAGTGTTTAAAATCTTAAACATGTAGTATCATCCGGATGGTACCCCATGTTTAGGGATGCCTAAACATTTTTAGGGCCTATTTTATAAAAATCAGGCTATGATAGAGTTTAGGCTTCCCTAAACACCTTTGGAACCTATTT
The DNA here is from genome assembly GCA_949152435.1 of Gastracanthus pulcherrimus. Taxonomy (NCBI): domain Eukaryota; kingdom Metazoa; phylum Arthropoda; class Insecta; order Hymenoptera; family Pteromalidae; genus Gastracanthus; species Gastracanthus pulcherrimus. The sequence goes on along the minus strand of OX424574.1, from coordinate 21,512,566 downwards.
TCAAAAATCTTTCGGACATAGTGTTTAGGCCCCCCTAACCACTTTTAAAAGGTAGGCGTAGAAATTTACTTTACGCTCTCTACAGCGAGCGTATTAGTACAGTATGCAACAAGGGAATAAAGTCGAAGATTATTCCCGTGTTGCATAAACTTTCTTTCCGACTTGACTGTAGCCACTTTATCGAGTTGAAGAGTGGGACGCACGAAAAATAGAAATAGGTAAAAATTGAAAAAAAAAGAGAAAGCCACAGAAACTGAACTTTGTGTATCGCTAGTACCAGTGGCTTTCGCTTTTGTTATATTACAAACTAATATTGAATTTCATTCTCATTACAAAGTATTTTTGCCTCGTATTGAATAGCAGGCTATCCGAGCTAGTGATGTTCGATATTTATCGATATTTGTCAATATTGATATTTTCTGTATAATATATCGATAATTTTAATCGATATTTTTCTAACAAATATATCGACATATCGATATAATTGACATTGATATTGCTACTCGATATCTTAAATCCAACTACCCCAGGAACGGCAATTGTTTAACAATAATAACCTTTAAAATAATAAAATCATAAACCTTAAACCCAATTACCCCAATGAAAGCAACTTGTTATTAATAATAAATCTTTCAAATAAAACGTTATAAACGTTAAAATAAATCCGTAAACTCTGAACCAAACTAACTCAGGCACAGCAATTTTCCGTTTGAAAAAAGTTTGAATAAAGCCGTAAACTCTGAACCCAACTTACCCGGGCATAACAATTTACAGTTGAAAAAACATGCAAATACCCTAGTGTGAGAAATCTATTAAATCCTATTCACCAATACAAAAATTGCATATACATCCTATTCACAAATAGGATCATTTCATATTTGGAAAAATAAATTAATAGGATTTAATAGATTTCTCACATTAGGGTAAAAGCATAAATGCTAACCCCACCTACCCCAGGCACAGAAATTTCCAAATAGAAAAACGTTTATATAAAAGTGGATAGCCTAAACCCATTCACCCCAGGCACAACAATTTACAAAGTGAAAAAATAAGTTTATATTTTTTATAGTCCGAAAAACTTGTCCATATATACTAAAAGGTTTTTCGTGAAAGTCTTATATTCACATATAAAATATTAAAATTTAATGAATAAATATGAAAATATTAAAAAATATTAAATTTAGATGGATATTAAATACCTTAATGAAATTTAGAATGATACTAGTAATAATAATAACAAATATAAAATAGGTATAAATCACAGTAAAAAATATATTTTAGTTATTTTGATTTCGTATGTAGTCGAGTCTAGAGTACAAAGTTTCATTTGAAAGTTTTTCTTCATATTTGGAAATTAATATGCCTGGGGTAGTTGGGTTTAGGGTTTACTATTTCATTTGAACACTTTCGTATTTGGAAATTGCTGTGCCTGGGGTAGTTAAGTTAAGAATTTATGGTTTTATTTCAATGTTTTCCTATTTGAACATTGCTGTGTCTGCGGAGGTTGGGTATAAGGTTTACTATATTATTCGAACATTTTGTATTTGGAGATTTGTATCTGGATAGTTGAGATCGGGGTTTACTGTTTTATTTAAAAGTGTTTAGTATTTGGACATTGCTGTGCCTGGAGTAATTAAGTTTAGGGTTCTGCATTTATTTTTTAATTGGGGTGGGGCAATTGGATTTAGAGTATAGTGTTATTTGAATGATTTTCTATTTGGCCTGTGCCTGGGGTATTTGGGTTTAGGATTTACAATTTTATTTTAACGTTCTATATTTGGAAATTATTGTCCTCGGGGTAGTTAATTTTAGAGTTCACTATTTTTTTAATTAAGCATTTATTATTATGAGATAATTCTATCCGTGGGGTATTTAGATTTTAGATTTAGAATTTTATTATTTAAACATGTACTCTTTTTAGGTAATATATGTCCCTGGGGGTATTTTAAGTTAAGGAATACGATTTTATTATTATTTAAATGTGAAATAATAATTTTCATTCAAATTTTATCGATATTTGGAATATAGATATTTTTTAAACAATATATTATATATATCGATATATTGGGTATCAATTATTGTCGATACCAATTATCGATATTGATACCCGATATTGAACATCGCTAAGCCGAGCATGTGCTCAAGATTTCTTGTTTTCTCTCTCAACGAGCCAGCCTCCTGCTTGAATTCGAGCCTGCTTTCGCATTGTTTATGAGCTTCTTTATACTTCTTTCGGACGAGCCATGCTCGAGATCGAGCCTGCTTCCACATTGTAAATGCGTTTCCGAGTGTAATAATGTCTTTTATAGCACACTAACCTCAAACTGCCAACTTTATTGTCGTTTTTGAGGTTGTTGTGCTATAAAATATCGTATGAGACTGTTGTGGGAGGTGTTTTTCTACCTTGCTCGATTTTCTCGAAAACCCTCGAGCAAGGTAGAAAACCATGTCATAATATAGTGTCATAATAACAACAGTGTCATAATATACTATTTTTCAGACAATTCATGTTAGTTCTCAAGCTCGAGCCTACCACGACCTTGTAGACGAGTCTCTCGACGCCCCTCTCGGATAGGCCATGCTCGAGCTCGAGATCAAGTCTACTTTTGCATTGTTGATGATTTTTAGCACAAGCACGGCTTGTTTAGAGAGACTACAATCTCTGAACAAGCCGTGTTTGTGCTCAAAATCGAGCCTGTTTTTGCCTTTATATCGGGTTTCTTGATGCTCAAGGTCTTTCATGTCAATAGGATAATAGTATATTATGACACTGTTGTGGGAGATGGTTTTCTACCTTGCTCGAGGGTTTTCGCACGAGCGAAGCGAGTGAGAAAATCGAGCAAGGTAGAAAAACACCTCCCACAACAGTCTCATACGATATTTTATAGCACAACAACCTCAAAATCGACAATAAAGTTGGCATTTTGAGGTTAGTGTGCTATAAAAGATTATATGCTTATCGCTCGTTTGTTATTGAACTGAAGAGTGGTGCTTGTCAGGAATATCTATCTGTGTCAATTTCAGGATTCTTTGTTGCATGTTGTTTGGCGAAATTTTTATCAGCTTTATATGCACTTGTAGTATTGCATGCTCAACTAGGAATGTATCATCAGCAGTCTTGCAATCTGCATGTGGTCTTCACTGTACCTCTGGGTCTTGTTAAGACGTTATTTGCTGGCTGTAGTTCGGTAATATATCGACATTAAGTATTGTCTCCGAGCTGATCACACTTATTAACGTCTGCGTTACTGGTAGCATATTCATTAGTTGCAGATTCGTCCGTTTTCATCACTTTTTAGTATTGCATTGGCTAGTTTGAACTGTCATTAATGCACTTTCACGATATATGACGAATTTGTAGATCTCTTATTGTGTCGCATGCATTATCCTGAGCAACGTTACGCTAGCTTGGTTCTGTATAACGTCAAGCTTTTAGACACTTTGCCTCTTGGATTCAAGGCAAAGTGTTCTGACAATTTAGTGACACAAATGAATTATTTTTCTGCTGAATATTAAGAAGGGTTGACGTCTTGAAAGAAGTTTGGTCTGCAATTCGCAGGAGCTCGTCATGGAGCGTGAGTTTGAGTAATAATGCAGCATCTTGTATGCATGTCTCGGATCCTGCTCATACACGTTGCTCTGAGTTTGACGGATCATTTTTAAAGAGCCAAATCCTTTGTGGTTTTTATAAGCTCCTGCGTCTTAAGTAGTAGTGTTAGGTTCTATATTTTACAGGTATATCAGCTGACGCGTTTCCTTTCATCAGGGTTACGGTTTCTTATGAAAATTTAGAGATCGTTTTATAGTACTTAAAACTGATACCTAGTGCCCGTAGTCTTGTTGAGTGAGCCTCTGTATAGTGGATACAGCATATTTTATTAATTTTGTTAGTATATCTATATATTTAAGACTGTTAACATTGAGCGTATGGGTAATACTAACATTCTTAGCTGTATGTCAGGTTCTGGGACCTATTAGAACATTCTATGGGTGCTGAGTTCCATTTTGAGGTACCAGAAAACTATTTTCAAAGTTTCAGCGAAATTCGTTTTCCGAAGGTCTGACGCTCTCCTTGTAAATCTAATTTTTCTAACTTTTTGAGATGTGTCGGGTTTATGTACACATACACATTCGCTTGCATGTGCTCACTAGAATCTTTCATGTCACTAGTACTCTCTCGCGTCTAAGTCAGTGTCTGTTCTTAATGTGCCTTACTGATGAATCCAGCTTGCAAACTTGTGACGAAATGTATTACTATATATTTTCAAAATCTACGTGCTCTGTTTTGGCACGAACGAATATATCCATAAAAAAGCCTCGATGAAGTCTTCCAGGACATGGTTATCCACGACCCTAAATACGTAGACTAGAAATCGTGTTCGTGTTATTATTATGTTATTACCGCTCAGGTACTCTGTACGTTTGGGCGACACACGGAGACATAGAAAACTGTAGTACGTTCTATCTGGACCCCTGTCTTCGAGAACCCTCAACACGTAGTCACCGCGTATGTCTGAATGATCCGCAAAAACATTGTGTATGTAAGATCGACTCAGATTAGCAAAAAATATATATATTTAGAAAATATATATTTTCTGGTCTACATACCTGGACCTCGTCTTTGATGACCCTAAATCCGTAGATATCGTGGAAATATAATTGAATAAGGTCAATACACTGATATTTTATAGCTTGAAATAGAATTTCTACACATAGATATTGCAATAAATATTGCTTCGAAAGCGCATAAACCGTAACACTAACAAATATTATAAGTCTCCCTAGAGTGATGATTTAATGATGGTCTCGAAAGCATTACTGGAAGAAAAGAAAAGTTTGATTCATCGTTTGGAAAGCTGCGGAACAACGAGGTTTGGTAACTTGTTGTAGGGCAATAAAGTAGAGAGAGGTTTGGTAACGTGTTAAATATCAAGGTAGAACAAGCTATTAGCAGTAAGGTTCCCTGGAGTCAATTTTTCAAGAGTTCCTTTTTTATTATCGGAACGACAATCTGAAGTAGAGGAGGTTAATATTATGATCGTGATGTACAAATAGTAAAGATTCGAACAGCCGCCCGTCGCCATGGATGATAACCCCGATAAACAACATTGAGTCTATGTATGACATTCAAATAGAGAGGTTCTACCTCTTTCGTGTATCTTGATCATTCGTTTTAATTAAGTCTAAGTTTCTATTTATTTTATAAATAAAATGTTTGTTTATTTAAACTTTGAAATTTCCTCGACCGGCGGGCAAAAATAGCATATTTTGTATCAAGGAGCCTGAGGTAAATTCTGTAAAAAATCATTGACCATTTTATAGACGGCAAAAATATTTTAACACAATCTAAATTGATGCAAGTTTTTATATCTTAAATGTGTATATTATACATGATTTTGCCACGAATCAAATCCCTCTAAATGGTCTTTAAAGTATCTTGAAAATTCGCTAATCTATATGATTAAACTTAAGTCTTTTTAATAATTTTCATGACCACCGAGGCTTTAACCCGTTAATGACGTAATTAATATGGTCTATTTGTGTACAATAAGATTTTCGCGTCATTTTGAGATTTCTACGTAATGCATTCGAAATTTTGCAAATTTAATCGCTGGTTCAGATCAAAGTGGACTATTTCCGATCTCATGTAGTGGGCCTAAGGTATTTTTGATCGCATAGAAATCGAGAAAACTAACAAAATTGAAAAAATTTCTTTTTGCAAAAATTCTTTATTTAAGGGCTAAAACGAATTTCTAAATTATTTTGCGAAGTTTTTTTCAATTTTTTGAGGGTCTCGTCCTTAACGGGTTAAAGTATTCTTCAGAGGTGTACTCATGGATTGAAGGAGCTACATTTAAAAAAAAATTATTTTCTATTGTTAGACACACATGTATCAATAATAGTATAGTATTTTTATAGTATTTTCATAGTAGTATTATTGATTTATGTGTCTCTAATAATTGGAAATAATCTTTCTATAAAAATGTAGCTCCTTAAGTCCGTGAGTACACTTCTGAAGAATACTTTAAAGCCTCGGCAACCATGACAAATGCACCGCCTGATTAAAAAAAAGCTTAAACTGAAGCTTAAATTTTCAAGGGACTATAATAAATAAAGACTACTAGAGGGGTGTAAGTCGTGTCAAAATCAGATATAATATACGTATTTAAAACCTCTACATTTCTTGGGCTACCGGAAGGTTTATAAAGCCAATGTGATCGAATTGACGCTTTCAAGGTTTTACTATGTTCAAAATACATGTAGTTATGATATGAGTGTGGGAATTTGTATACAAAAATTATTGCCCAAAGTTATAGTCTATTTAAGCCATATTTCATAATAAAATTTTAAAAAATCGAAGAATTTTTGCTTAAATAGACTATAACTTTGGTCAATAATTTTTATATACAAATTCTCACACTCATATCATAACTACATGTATTTTTAATATAATAAAACTTTGAACGCGTCAATTCGATCACATTGGTTCTCCAAAAAATATAGAGGAATATTGCGGCAGCCCAAAAAATATAGAGGTTTCCATTATAGCCAACCAAAGAGACCTAACGACCTTCAAAAAAAAATTTTTAATTATACTTTGATAATATGTTTAAATTTACCGAAAAAATCAGGTAATATATGATGAATGACTTATTTTTACCTTAAAATATATTATCAAATAATTTAAAATTTAAAGGAGTATCAGTCCCGTTAGGGGCGGAAAGTAGGCGATTACCACGAGTGCGCATTACAGGTTCGAGGCCCCCCGAATGGCCCGAGGCGAGCCGAGTGATGTCAAATAAAGGATACCAAAGCAAGGACTGCCACCAGCACGAGAATTAATCACCTCCCGCCCGTGCAGCAAACGTTATGTTTTATCCTTACCTGTACTGAAAGGATTTTTTCGTGTATGTATGAAGCTGCCGAAGAGTGGGAATTATCTGCTCTAGGGCTTTAAAGTAATAAACTTTCTGTCTAATGGTTTTTTTTCCGCGCGAAGGGGCGTAAAGAACGACTTTCCACCCGCTTCAAATGCATGCAAAGACATACTTTCGGTGCAGGTCAGACAAAAAAACTTTTCTTCTGCTTCTCAAAAAACCAATATTTTTATATTTTTCGCGAAATCAAAACATGTATGACAAAAAGTACGTATATGCCATGATTAAAAAGGCTTTTCACCCTTGGTACACAATATATACACATATCCAAAATATTGCCATATATAAACATAGATAAGTAAATACAAACATATATTATGATGCGAACATTCATGATAACATATGATTACATAATAATATGATTTTATAGGATCGTGTATAAGATAAGAATTTTTCGTATATAATCACATATAATCATAAATGCTCACCCGCTGCTTCTTACCGTGCAGCAAGTCTCAAAATTCAAAGGAACCATTTTTCTGGCCGTGCTGTAACTCGCTCTGGAACTCCTAAGCAACATTATCATGCAGAAGTTTCTTTGACTTTGGCGGGAATTCATACCATGTAACGTTGCTTCTAAATAACATTTATTTTTGTTAAACTTTTGCAATCCGAAATGCGTACGCGCAGCTGTACTTGAAACCGATAAGAAACTACTTACAAAAACTCGTGCACTTGAGCGCTATGATCGGTGATTTTTTGGCCAGGCCAAGAAATATAAAATAAACGCAAGATTATAGAAGTAGTGTTTAATTAAAATAATATTGAAAAATTTGAATATAAACAGGATTGCAATCATTTCAAAATCTTTTGTTGAAAATACGTATACTCACTTGAACTCCTATGACGCTTACAGCAACCATATTTAAAAATAATTCCATAAACCTTGAAATTGTAAATGAATTCTCTATCAGATCAGAAAATCTAAGCAAGCAAATTAATCTTATCAAAATTATTGTCTGAAAATACTTGAGTATCACCCATATTCTTTTTTATAACACAAATAAAAATTTGTATAATACAGTATCCAAGCAATGCATACAATCACTAGGGCTAACTTAATGCAATCCTTGTGATATTTCGTACATTTGATAATTTTATCCTACAAGTCTGTCTTTCTCGTAAATTGATAAATCGTGAAATTTTTCTAAGTTATAACGGCCAATGTTTTCAATTCTGTATCTGAAATTCCATTATTTCTTATAATTATAATGAATTCCTCAGAAGAAATACAATAATGAAATAAAACAAAGTTGTGAAATTCAAAACAAGATTTATAAATAATATTGATATATTATACGTTTTAATTATATCATTCATTATGTTTATGCAAAGTTGTGAGTACCTAATACCGATTAACTTTCATAAAATACCATGTCAAGTAGTTTTTCCATTTTAACTTGATAAACTCACTATTACTACTAATTTAGCTTACTGCTAAAGTACTACCCTAGAATAACGAACATACTGCAAGAATGCTGGACAATCATTACAAAATACGTATCTATCGTAAGCACTATGAATACCATGGAAATTGCAGCTTGCAGACCATGAAAGTAGATGGGCATATATTTGTCGGGGTCAACGTAGTATTGGACCTCAAGTAAATTGGTTGAAGGGCGAGACTCATTCAACGGCATTATCGTGTCCAAAATCTTTGGTAGCAGTGATACAATAGAAAAATTAATTAAAGTTGCTACAATGCAAACTGAAAAATGATATGAGTTACACTTAAAAAGCAAAACAATTATGTTTTTTCAAAAATATACCGTTCTTAATACCCGTATAAGCTAGAACTAAATCTTCCTTCTTCGGCGTATTCTCTGAATATAGAATATTCCTTTTCGTCCTCTAAATTCATCCAATTCTCATGGAATTCATCAAGAATTTGCCGCATCTTAAAATCGTTATAATTTTCTTTATCGATTCGTATTAATACGTATTTCTAAAGCTATATGCGACATTATTGAAATAAGTATCATATGGAAATTTCTCATGATGTTAAATAGCATAACAAATGTACCATACGTAAAAATCAGAACTGGTAAACAATCGATCATTTTAGAAATATCTTTAATTACTTCTATTAAATTTATCACCTTAGTTTTAAAGATTTATGTATTTAAAATAATTTTAAGTCATACCTGTATTAAACAATTAAAAATGGCATGTTTAGAATAAAAATTTATAACTAAACTGTAGTGTACGATAAAATGTAATGATGATGAATTATACGAAATTATTTGAAATATACCCGTTTAAAACTGTTTCTATTTAACACTTAAAGTAAACCATGTCGTACGATATACATGTAGAAAAATTGTCATTACAAACTATGACCTTTTATATCATAAATTGCCAAATAGATATCCAACATATCCGGTTTCAATACTTGTAAAATCAATACTTCATATTCATAAAATTTATTTATTTTATTACAAATAAATTCGATCTCAATTGTAATAATTGTAAATATAGATTTATTTTATTGTAATTCTAAACCGTCCAATTTTAATGATAAAAAGAATTACATAAAGGCACCTCTGGTACAACAACATTTAAAATGTCCACAAATATAAGAAAAACAAGAAAAATTAATGTCTTATTCAATATAAAAAGTGGATTGTCGAAAAAATCATCCGCTGATTCATGTCATTGAAGTTTTGAACGTTCATGGAACTAAGTACGAAATTTGTATTATAGGTGTTTTAACCCATTTCTTCCCAAGCGGCTATTTTATAGTCAATTGGTTTTTTGCCTAAAAAATTGTCGAAAAAAAAATAATAATAACCAATAGCACTTTTCTGAAGTAAAATTGTCCGCTCTTTCCGATTCTGAAGTCAGAATTTTCAAATTTCCGTTGGAAAATTTCAAAATGGCCGTTTTAGGCAAAAAACCAATCGACTATAAAATGGCCGCTTGAGAAGAAATGGGTTAAGAGTGCGAACCCATTAATTCCGGTGCCAACAGACTCTAAATGATTAAAGCATCTACTATGTGGAGTTTTAGCAATATTTATCATATGGCTAGTATAAAAGTAACCTAAAATAGTTAAATAATTTTTATTACTACTGAAGTTAAGCCCTAACCCCAAAAATGTATTATGCATTACATCGGCAATATTTTAATTAATATATTAGTCAAGTTTCATCAGTATTTATCATGTAGAAGGTATTTAATGATTCAAAAAATCCTATATTTTGGTGATTTTTAATTTTTATTACGAAATGTAAAACTCTGAATCCGGCCGCTAATACTTTATATAATCGATTGCATATAATCTAATAGATGTACTTGATTTCTTGCATCTAATTTTATACCACGGTAAGTGATTTTTGTTATCAGAAACGGTGAAATACCAACGAAATCTTCAATATAATCTTAAATAATATTTTGATCCCACTAAATCCTTTAGAAATAAATTCTGTATATTTTTCTATATAAATCTACAAATTTTTAATATAATCTATTACGTGGAAACTCCTCTTAAATTAATTTTACTCGAAATCGCGACTGGGCTGGGGTTAGGAATATCGACATATATATAGGCGCGCCTATAGTTCCTGTTCTCCATAACCTGTACGCATACGAAAAAGTTATGTGATTTTTTAACTTTCATTGAACTTTACAAAGATACATTATAGTTCTATAATTGTATATTTAGTTTTCCAAGATATATTAGTAATATATTTTCTGTTGTATGCATGATTGTATAATATAAGTATTATCGAACAAAATAATAAAGAAAATCTCAAAATTTGGATAGATAATTATGAAACATTAAATTATTTATAAAAATATATTATGCATTTATAACTTTGAAAAATTCGCGAATTTTCTAAAGGCACACTAAAATATCTCGATACGAAAATTAGTTATTCAACTTGTTAAGTGCGATGGATGCAATTTTTTATTAGTAATGAACAACTTTTTTAGCTACGCAATAACGATAATAAAATACAAGTCATAATTTGATACGGAAATGTAGTAACTAATAATATCAGGGTTAAATTCAAGGGAAGTTAAAGACTAACTTCTTTATGCACGCAGGTTATAAAGAATATAAGTAACTATAGGCGCACCTATATATATATATATATCGACATTCCTAACCCTTTTCCACTCGCGCTTTTGAGTACAATCAACTTGAAAGGACGTTCCACATAATAAATTACATTAAAAATTTGTAGAATTATGTAAAAAATACACAGAATTTATTTCTAAAGGATTTAGCTGTATCAAGATATTACTTCAGATAATATTGATGATTTCGTTTGTATTTGCACCGTTTTTAGTAACAAAAATCACTTTCCGCTGGATAAAATTGAATGAAAAAAATCAAGTACATCTATTAAATTATGTGGAATCGATTCTATAACATATTTGGAGGTTCAGAGTTTTAGTTTTTGCAATAACTATTAGAGATCACCAAAATTTTTTTGAATCTTTAAATACATTCCACATGATAAATACTGATCAAACTTGGCTAATATATCAATTAAAATATTGCCAATGTAATGCATAATACGTTTTCGGGATCAGGGCTAAACTTTAGAAGTAATCGAAATTATTTAACTATTTTAGGTTATTTTTATACTATCCACATGGTAAATTTTGCTAAAACTCCGCACAATAGATTCTTTAATCATTTATAGTTTAGTGGCATCGGAATTAGCGGGTTCACACTTCTAAAGCACCTATAAAACAAATTTCGTACTTAGTCCCAATAACGTTCCAAACTTCAATGACATGCTGATTCACGCATTTTCTAAATATTTTCTCCGAAATTTCGCACTGATTCACGCACTTTCGACATATTTTCTTTGAAATTTCGCACCGATTCACGCACTTTTGACATATTTTCTTTGAAATTTCGCACCACTGTTTTCCTTTGAGTCGGACATTAAACGTACAAGTGAATCGCTAATGTTATTTGAATTGCAATGACCCCTCCAGTTATGCAGTGTGTATATAGTGAATTGTAATTCATGCAAATTATACACCATGAATAGAATAAATTCAAGTCGGTATATATATCTTCATACTAATGCAATCGACGTTTATTGCTGTAAAGATCTATAGTCGATTCTCGATAATTTGAAGTGGAAGAGCTTGGAAAAAAGTTCAAATTACCGAGTTTCGAATTGTCATTGCATAATCATAAAATATTAAAATTACCGAAAAACTTTCATTTTCAAAAAGGTAATTTTATCTTTCCAAGGTTAAATTTAAATTATCTAAGGTAAAATTCATGAAATTCGTGGATATTTATGTTAACGAGAGTTTTTTAAAATTGTTTAGCACGGGAATAGTCAATATCTGGACTAAAATAAACTTCAAATTATAAAAAATGCACTTTGAACTATGAAATTTTTTAAATATTGGTAAAGATAGAAAATGACCAAGAAAAACTTCGAATTATCGAGAAATTTGAATTATCAATATTTGAGAGTCAACTGTATTTGTAATATATTTCTTATTTGAGGTTCTTTCAGTACAATAAGAGTCAATTATGTTAATCTTCCTTATCACATACATACTCTGCATTGTTTTATTTAAAACTTAATTCTTTTCTTTATAAAAAAAATTATTTTCCGTGATATAGCTGGTGTAGGTATTCAAAAAAACTGTTATTATTTCTGTAGCTACTGTGCGGATATAGACATGAATTTGATTAACGAAAATTATAGACGATGGAAGAATTTTGAGTGACATGTCTATTGACTATTAATGCAGGAATTATCTGCGCTTCCCTTGCTTTACCCCTTACATAATATAAATTACATCTTATTAGATTTCCATCCGTAAATGCACAGAGAAGTAATATTTCCTATACAACAATTAGCATTGTCAACAGTATGTTTGCATAATGAAAAATAGTTGAAAATTTAATTTTGTATTGATATGTGATAGAAAATTTAATTCAAATATTCGTTTCTAAATATTATAAATATTTAACAGTTTCTTAAATAAGATGTAAGTTGTATTCGAAGTTTGAACTTATTACTTATAATAAAATTATTTCTTATAATAAAATTATTTCTTATAATAAAATTATTTCTTATAATAAAATTATTTTTTATAATAAAATTATTTCTTTATGATACACATGAAATATTTTTAATTTCCATAACTTTCTTTTGCTAGCGCGTGTATACACGGCTTATATTTTTACTATTTTCTATTTTTATATATTAATTTTTGACTGATTATTCATTATCGCATCTATAATTACTGTCCATAAAATAAGTTTGTAATTGACACGCAAATTCTTCAAAGTAAAAGTGTAGCTAGGAGATACAAAAATATAACATGGTTCAAAATCGATCCTCTGAGCTGAATGACTTTAGCAACCTTAATTTTCATTCTCTGCTGATAGGTATATTTTTGAAACTATAAATATGGTATTGTATGTGTCGTGTAAGAGCGAAATTTTGACGTTTCCCAGCGGTTAAATTACATATATCAGGTATAAAGTATTTATAGTAAAAAAAATTTCAGAAGAATGGCTTTAATTTTAGAGAAAAAATTTGAATCAGCTTATAAAATATCTTTTTTAGAATTTAATTCAGGTTAGCGATCTTAAAAGTTAATTGTTACCTTGAAGCATGCAGACATGTAAAATTTTAATTTTTCTTATTTCCAAATGTAAAAGAAATCAATTCCGGTAAGTTGCTGTCAAGCTCCCGGTTTTATTTCGTATACATATTGATCCAAATTTACCGTACATACGGTCCCAACAACCCAATACTCTATGTTGTGAGTCAAAAAATTAATTTAAAAACTTTAAGCCGATTCAAGTTAAATTTTAGTGAAACTGACAAGCGCGCTTATATAAACGAATGCGGATTTTTTGTCTAAAATTTTTGAATATAGATGATGTAGTAATTGTTAATTGGTAATCAATAGATATGGGTAAAATATCTGATTTTCAATAAACTGATGTCCAGCGAATTAACTTCGATTTCAACGAGAATGTGGAATCCTGGTAAAGCATATAAAGGTAGACCTGTTATGTTGAGAGAAAAATCATCTTTTTCGTATATCCCCTTAAACGATTTTGCAATGACGATATTAAGGTCAATAAAAATAAAAGTAGCCAATCGTACACGTTAATCATCATACTTTTTGGGGGGATATTCTGTAATTCTACACCAATATTTTGTCATATGTGTTCGAGAAAATACTTCTCCAGTTGATTATTGCAGATATTTATGTCCATCGGTATTCCAGTTAGAACTTTGTACTGACCAAAAGCGCAACCCCATACTTTAATTTTTAACTTGAAATACATAATATAAATTAAATATATAATTTAAATTTTGTATATAATGCATGCATTTTTCTAAAAAAAATAACATTATGGTTTATTATATTTTCAAAGTAGGTCTTACAAAAATATGTACAATATCTCGTGCTGTTTTTATGTATATCTGTCGTGCTCACGGGCAATAGCAGCCTAGTCAAGCGCCGACTCCAAAAAGTTGTAGTCTAAATAAATTGACTTTGTATTAAATAAAGATAATAAACACTTGATCGAGCCCATTATTTTCTCAATCTCGTTATTACAGAAAGTATTATTTTTCACTTTTTAGAGCGTTATATTTTTGAAGTCGGTTCTATTTCTTTTTGTTAAAAATTTTTTATAACTATTTTTTGTTATTTTTGTATTAAGTATTGCTTATTTATTATTACTATTAAACATCATAATAATATTAATAAATATTTGAGTTATATAAATTGTGTATCATGTTTATAATTTTTAGACTAATTAAAAAAAACATTAACACTTTGTCTGAGGTACCCATATAAATGCAAAATATATGTTTAAAGCTTATAGATATATACCAAATTTTGTATACTAATACAAAAGTTTATTAAACGGCCAATTTTTCCGCAGCAATGAAAGTATTAAACTGCCGGAAAAAGGCACAAAACTTTAGCATGTTTCAAAAACAAATATTTTATGCGAAACAAAATAATGAAGCAGATATAAATTTACGTAACGTTGACTTTATGTATGCATTTCTTTACTCTTTGACTATACATCAATATTGTACTATTGTACTATTGTACTGTTGAACTATTGTATAAAGCCATTCTTTTAATGGTTACACACTATGATCATATTACGTTCAAGTCAATTTGAAATCACTGATCATTACAGGAATAATAAAGACAGTAAACAAATGTGTATTATTAAAGTATTGTATATCACATTTTATTTATAATAAATATATATTATTTTACATTTGAGTGCTATTAAATAACAATGTTAACAGTTCGGGTTGCTGTAAATTGCGCTTGTACTTTTGGACCATGTCTTGGATTTTTAATCGCCTTCGTACGTGTGGTGGATGATAACTGTAAAGAAAGACATTTTTTATATAACTTTCATAACGTTCAAATATCATGCGTGATGCCATTACTTTTTAATTTCTCAATATATTGATAATCCTGCTGTTATATTAACCAATATTACCGAAACATGCTTTAACGAACTTTCGACATCTTCTGTGTATATAGCTGAATAAAGTATTTGGTCAGAAAATGTTACTCTAGGAATTTTTAGGTATGTATTTCGATTTCCGCGCTTAATTTTTGCGCTCAATCCTTATCAATTGCAAAATGGCTGTGGCTGTAGAAATGATGTATTTTTTTTAACTATCTTATATATTTGGTCTTGCTTAAACGCTTATACATTTATTGCATATACGAGATTTGCACATTTTTAACTAATCTCAGTTATAGCAGAATTTTTCATTCTTATACGATGCTTTCTAAGGGTTGCCAATAAGGGTAGGCGGCGAGTATTTTATATTCACCTAAATCTTATGAATTACATCTCAAATTAAAATTTATGGTGCTTTTAAGGATATTCTTTACAAGTTTGAAGATATTTCGGAAGTTTACATCTTTCAAATGGTCGAAAATAGGTATTGAGTGAAACTTTTAGATTTCATTGTAAACGTACGGCAATATTGGGTCAAATAAAAAAATACACTTAAGGGGTAACTATCACCTTCAAATAAAATTTTTAAATATGCCAAATCAGCTGTAAGTTTGTTATTTTTATACACAATAATACTTCCCTACTTCAACAGCTCGAGACCGAAATCCCTCATCTAATTTACCTTGATCAGTTTTCAATTATTTTTGTTTAAATGTATAAATTACTAAATAATATAAATGTAAAACATTAATTTTTCAGAGCTATAATTAAATATACAATATGAAAAAATGTTGTCGGTGTATCCCAACACATTTATCTTTGTATATATTCGCCGATACAATGCTTCTTTCTAAAATATTCACTTATTGCAGAGAAAAAATTATATGCGTAAAAACCCGCTAAGTTAGGAAACTGACCGGCATCTCATATATCTCTAAATTGTACGTAGCCAAAAAGCCCCGATCAAAATGTTTTTGAACACTGAACATCTACATCTGTTTCCAGTACTGCGCCATCGACGACATAAAGAAAAAAGGAAAATCCTCGCCAGCTCACCTGTCGTTGTCCAAGCGTTTTCTGCGTCCGATGTTGAGGGCGGTCTGGCGCACGAGCGAGCCCAGGGCCCGCCTCGACACTACCATGCCGTCGATGAGCGGCGTCGCCAGGTTCATGCGCGAGCTCGGCCCCTGCAGCTTCACCCGCATCAGGCCGCTCGCCAGGGCCTGCAGGTAGATCGCGTGCACGTCGCAGGCCTGCACGGTGCGCGAGTGGTCCAGGCCCGTGTGCGTGTGCGGCAGCAGTCCAGCTATGAATGGGTGAATTATCTTGAATATTAATTGCTCGGGGGTATTTTAGTCCAGTGATATTAATTATTTCTTGAGAAATACATTAAAGAGGATATGTTTCAATTGTTTCTTCTGCAAAAAAGTGCGATAAACACGGGAAACATATTTGAGACTCGAAAAAAGTTGGGCAACATTGTTTAAACAATGAAAATATTCACGAAAAACAGTTTTTTGGCTCTATAGAGAAATGTCTTGCTACTAATGGAAAATAAAAAATAGCTGCTTATAGGCATTACAAATACCTATCAAATGATCCCCCGGAAGTTAAAATTTATTAATTTGTTTATTTATAAAAAATAAAAACTACAAAAATAAACCTTTTTTCAACTATTTATAATTTGTCAAATAATGATCATAAGACTTTGAAACTCTGTGATAATATAGATCTGATAGTACTTATAATATGTAAATAATTTCAGCAAAAACTATTCATTAATGGTTGCAAAATCCATTTTGCAACTAAGAAAACCATTGTGGCAATACTTAATTTCTACAGCTTTGGGGCGGTACTTACAACTGTTTGAAGTCTCATTCTCTCTTTAAGACTTGTACTATAATAAACAACTTGAATCTAAAAGATTTAATAAGTTTAAACTATTTAAAAATGGCGTCAAAAAAGAAGGGTCGTTTTTTCATCGTGAAAAAAAAGGACACAGTATTACAAATAAGATTTTAATTTAAATTGTGCATAGATATTCGAAAAGCTACTATTTTTGTGCAAATTTTAAGCCCCGAAAAGTTAGTCTACGATACCTGCAAGCCGAGATACTTTTTTTTGGTATATTTAACTTGAGCTATATATGCAATATTAAGGTCCGAAAAAAATAGCATCATTTAGAGGGATACTTTAAGTATGAGCACGAAAAGTGTAAATAAAATAAAGCTAAAATGATCGTACAAAAAAATCGATAAGTACAGCTATATCCGCGACAGCTGCTGCCAGCGCAACAGGCGAAGGCGGCGGCTGCAACTGCGGCGGCGGCACGTGCGCGCTTGTTTTAAAATCACATGTATATACTCGATTATATTGATTAATTTTTTATTTTCTGCTAAGTAGTAGCAACACATTTATCTTTAGAGCCAAAAAACTGTTTTTCGTGAATATTTTCATTGTTTAAATAATGTTGCCCAACTTTTCACGAGTCTCAAATATTTTTCCCGTGTTTATCGCACTTTTTTGCATAAGAAACAATTGAGAGGTATCCTCTTTAATTTATTTCTCAAAATGCTACATTTTAAGTCTAATATGACTGGACTATTTGTGAATTTGTTGGCATCGCGTGGTTACTTGTTTTCTTTATTTCTTTATTGTGAATGGTATGGTTTACTAATGCACAAATATTTAGGTAAGATTTAATTACGTATAAATTAAAATTATGTTATAACTAATATAACAGGTCTCATTAAATAATAAAGACCATTATGAGTCGTTTTTTAATGGACTCAAGTTTATTAAGTATTCTACTGTTATCAATAAAAAAATATCTTCAATGTGTCCTGCTATTTTTATAAGTCAGACGCCCATTCAAATATATAAAATGTGATATAAACTCTTGAACTTTTTGAAAAGTGGACTCAAATCTATATTTAAATTAGCCACATAGTTGCATACACATATTGCAATATTGAGAAGTAACTTAAAAATAAGTACTACTTACCAATGGGAAATTGTGCGTAGTCCTCGAGACTCTCCAGCCACACGACCATGATTTTCGTGTCGGTCTGCGCCGGGAACGAGTGCTTCGTCATTCGTCGCGGCTTTATCGGCTCGATTTGCGCGGCCTGCGACTGCTTCTCCAAGTCGAGGGACATCGCGCGCGTTTGCCCCGTGACCGCTGGCGAATTCGAGAACGCATGGGCGCTGCTCGTGCTGACGCACCTCTCGAACCAGACTGTTTAGACATTGGAGAGAATGATTACAACTCTCGAATACTTAAAACTTTTGATTTCTAAATAGGACTTAAATTAAAATCTATTTGATTGTGTATAGTTTTTCTTATGTAGTTCACTGCTAGGCCGATTCAGTAGGTTTGTTGCATATGTGTCTAAATAGTTCTCAATATAATTGGCTATATCAGTTGAACCACGGATGAGTTTTTATCGTTTTAGCAACAAATGAGTATGATTTATCAAATTCGCAATTTTGTAAATATTTATTTGGGATAGGGGAATGGATTTGCACGATTAAAATCATAGCAATAATTTAAGTAAAAAAATAAACTTTGGGTTTTCCATTATACATGACCGTAAAACGACCTTCCTTCGCTCGTGCGAAAGAAATATGACATTTTCAAAATCAAGCAGCATAACATGAATAATGTTTAGCCGAACACTATTTCTCGAAGAATGTTTTGAAGAGACAGGCGCTATAAGTTACCTTTCTGTAAATATACAATGAAAGTGGTCAAACAAATGTTGTATATTACTTTAAACATCCTTAATATCTTGGCAAAACGATACTTGCAAGAACAGTATAATACTTTTAGGAAACGGATTTTGATGAAGCTTGGGAAGAGTTTTTTCATAAGGTAAAAGTACCTATTATGGAACACCTTCAAGAACGTGTCCCTTACATGGTACAGTAAACAAAATGATAAAATAAGAAATAATAATAATATTAATAAAGAACCATTAAAATCATATTGATATTTATGCTTGTATTCTTTTTAAATATACAAACATAAGAATTATTATACAAAAAATAACTTTAAAAAAAATATTTATTCGTATGTTTTCAGAACCGTACAAATCAGTGTCTTTTCTTAGCCGAGACAGCTTATCACTACAACTATGTTATTTCACTGTTATTATAAATCTAAGTGATTTAATTAATAATACCTATAATAGCTTAAATTGTAGCTTTCCATCCATAGATTCGAATTATTTATACGTTATCTTTATGTTAATGCTCTTTTCATTGAATATTTAGCTGTTCTACAATGGGTACATAAAATCACGTTAGTCCCTATATATGGAACACCTTTTCAAGCACCGTTTTTATAATAAGTGTAGCTTATAGCTTATGTATTTCTATTTCATAACATATTAAATGTTATGTTTTAATGATTTATTTATAATGCATACAAAACTTTGATAGAATAAATGTGCTCATTGTATTTGAAAACCTAACCTATAAAACAAGTCAAATCCGCAATACATATCGAAATAGTTAACTCTACCTATGGTCATTTTATGTTATTAAAGAACTTTCACAGAACGGTGTCAATTTAATTTTTACTTCATTCCTGGTGTATATTATGTGGATTTTTATTAATTTCTATAACAATGATAAATAAAACCTATAAAATAAAGTCATATTTATGTAGTAATTATCCGTCTCATCATTGGGACATGGAGTTTAGAAGACGGAGACAAGCAGTGAAAACAGCGTTCCATGATACGTACATGCTGGTGCTTTAGTTTTTTATTTATAATAATTCAAATTAAAAAAAATTTGCAATTTGCACGTTCTAAATTAATTTATAAACCATAGTCGTTCAAACAATATTCGTTTTATGCCCAATATTAACAATTTTAATAATGTAAATTAGATGACAATCTTGCACCATCTGAAAAGTGTTTCATTATGGGGATTTTTGGCTTACCCAGGAATAAAGCAAGCCCGGAAGTTTCCTTCAATAGGTCTTTCTATTCAAGCTATATATTTCAATGAAATCAAAGCCAACTGCACTCTAGAAACTTATTAAAATGAAATTTCATTAATATTTCATTCCAATAAGTTTCTAGTGTACTATTGGTTCTGATATCTGAAACGTCATATTACAGAAGCCAGTATTGCTGTAAATTAACTTGTAATTTGTTTATAAATTAAAATATTTTTATAATTTAGGGAATGTAAAAGAGTACGAAAGACTCTTACGTTACTCAAAATAGTAACATCTGTTCTAAACGCGGCGAGTTATTATATTTCACTTTTGGATAAAAAGATAAATATGCATTTTTATTATAAATATTCAGTTTGTTCATATTATCATAATCATTTAGATGTTCTTTATTTTGACAATAGTTTGTAAATCTTTTTGTGGAAAAAACACTTCCTCAATCTCTTCCTATATTAATTAATAAACTACACCCAAACAAAATTTTCAAGCAAATTTATTAATTCTCTTAATACGAAGTTTGCGTTCCCGTATGAATCTTCCCACCCGTTTCACACCTCCTTAACGGATTATTCATTCGTCGTTCGGTAAAATTCAAGGCGGGAAAACTGAATTTTCAATTGACTAGTGCACCCTCTCCCCTAAAACACCAACATCCAAACCCTCAACAGTTCAAAAAACAAAAAGCAAATACTCACCGCTATTTGGCTCATTGTAGTTGTTGTCTACGATGGGCGGCTCGCTCGGGGCGACATTGGCCGACAGGGTCGGCACGACGAAGGCCACCTCCGAGCTGACGTCCGCCCAGTAGAGCACGTGACCGGTGCCGTTGTACAGGGCGCCGCCGTGCTGCTCGCTCTCCTCCGCCGACTGCTGCTGCTCCTGGAAGTTGTTCACGTTGGCAGGCTGGGAGGTGGTCGAGCGCCACGAGGTCTGCACGTGACCGGTCCAGCCGGCGTGCGACGACACCGAGACCGGCCAGCCCAGCGAGCTCAGAAATTCCAGGAAGTTCGGGGAGACGCTGCTCTCGTGCAGCTGCGAATAAGGGATGATTCGTTTGCGTTGGAGTTTAATTTGTTGTATGTGCTAGTGTGATAGTCAATGTATTTGTTGGAATGGACTGTTTGAATGAGATTGAGGGTTGAGGGAGTTGACGTGATAGATACTTTTATGATTCTTATGAATGAAGTGCAATTAGATATTATCATTATAAAACAATCTGTGATCATGTGAATCTATTTTAATTTTTTTTAACTAATGTAGTTTTTACTTATTCATAATGGTAACTGCTTTATAAATATGTTGCCTTTCGTCAATTAAATTTTATAACTATCCATCTATTCATCCATTATCTATCTATATATCTATCTATACGTCTATCTATCATCTATTCATGTAACAATTAAAAGTATTTTTTTTAGTAATCGACTGAAAAAATTGCATTATTTATAATCTTTATATTTTTTTGCAATTAGTTAAAATTATTAATTTATCTTATTTTTTCTAAACATATCAATGATATTAATATAATTAATTAAGTTTTTCCATGGGAAACTTAAAATGATAAATAGTATGTGTAGATGCAAAGCACGCATTGCTTCGATAACAGAATAAATAACTTGCAGGTATTCATACGAAGGAAGGAAGATAAGAAGATTTGTTAAAATTAAGAAGATGTTTAAAATTATTTTGGGATACTCACTAGGTTTAATTATAAACCAAGACTGATTATACGCTTTAATAATAAATTTAACTATGAGTGTAACTATGGGTTTTCAAAATAGAAACATAAGGCCTCGATATTCGATTTGATAGAGTAAGTCATTGATGATGATTTAAGTTTCCATGTTGATAATTTTCAAGATTTTCAGAAAATTGCCTAGAACTAATAGTTCAGTAAAGTACAAGGTCCCGCACTGATATAGGTCTATATTATGTCAGAACTCACGCTTACAAAGCGACCATCAAAATTACTTATAAATCTAGTGCACGCCGTGTACTATCTTTATGGTTACTTGTTTTATTATTTCTTTTTTTCTCTAGGGTTTAAGTATACTTATATTTATAAACGCCTTTGACTGTAAGACTGTGTAAACGTAGGTATTTGAATGAAAGTGATGAATGTGAATAACAAATATTAATAAAATGATGTGATATGTATTTAAGATGGCACAATATGTATTTTGTAGCTGTGATAATATGTACCTGACGATCATTTTATCTCGAAATTTAGTGATTCTTGCGACATATTCCATGAAATTTTACTGTATGTACATATTTTTTAAAAGAACAAATAAATACATATCTATCTACGTATATCTATGTATCTACTCACACAAAAGCACAAGAAAGACTCACCACGTTAGCGAGTACGGCCTCGGGCGTCGTCTGTCCCGCCTTCACGTAGAACACGTGAACCGTGTCGCAGGTCCTCGCGCTGATATGATCCAGGCCCTCGAGATCGGCCGCGAAGCCGGCTATCGTCGGATCGAGTGCCGTGAGACCGCCGCTGCCTGTGTTGCTGAGTTCGTTCTGCCGATCGGCCCCGGCCTCGAGATTCAGAAAGCCAAAGTGACTGAGAAAGAGGCGCGCGGTCTGGAACTCGTGGCAGATCTTGGGCGGCGAGCACTCGCTCATCTTCTCGCTGGCGACGCGACTTGCATTCTCCTCGTTGGACTTGGCCTCGTTGCCAATTGCGTAGTCGAGCAATTGGTGGAGGATCTGGTGCTCGCTCTTCACCGAGTCGCTCTCGTTCATCACCGCTTCCAGGCTCGGTATCGATTCGTCTCTGTGGGGGAGAATTTGTTTTTATTTTGCTGAAACTGTCAACAATTGGAGGGGGGTGTGCGGTAAAATGGTACAAGTCGAGTTGTAGCGTTTTTTCAGATTGCAAAAAATGAATCAGCAGCTTCAAATACAACAAAAACATGTTTTTTTATAAAAATATAAACAAAAAGTATCATAAAAAATATAATTATATAACATATTATATCGTGTATGCATTATCAGTATTCTTCATAAGAAGTATTGTTGTTGCTATAAAATCGATATAACAATAAGAAATGGACTTCAGTCTAGTTTTTCATCTTTTTTAGTTATATCATGTTAAACCAGCGTATCATAGAGTTCTTTAAATATCTATAGAGTTGTATAAATCTTGTAGTAGTATAAATCTTTTCTAACATAGTTTCCTATACAAAAGTTAAAGTTATATACCGTTTTACCGTGCATCCTCTCAATTACTATTCGCGCAGATTGTTTTGAAAATAATTTGTATACCATTCTCATTTCTTGTTTCTCGTTTATAATTAATTCAAATTGTATGTAAGTATATTCATTATTTTTTGATATTTTTACTGCTGATATAATGCTAAAAGATAACGAAAATCAGAGTAGAAGACCTAATTACCATGCTCCCCAACATTTCCCGTTAAGTACATAATTTTTTCAATTTCCTGAACAACTAAATTAAATCACTATACTTACTTTCTTTATTATATATTAAGTCATTTTTATAAATTACAAAATAGACATTCCTCCACCATTTCCTGTTAGAGTGTTAAAGTCGCAGAAATTGCGACAAAAGTTTTTATTGTTTTCCGATTCATATTAAATAAATGTATGCAAACTAACCTTTAGAAATGTTCAAAAATATATATAACCAAAGCTTTTGAGCCCTTTGAAAACAAACGTAAAAGAATCCTCTAAAACCTTCAAAAACTGCGAGTTCCGGATAACGCACTATTATTTTCTCCAAATGACTCACACTTGGCAATGCGGTATCTTGTCCACGTTGTCCGGGAAGAACCTCGGCTTGTAATCCAAGGGCGCCTGCGTCTCCTGCAGTGGCAGGGGCCTGCCGGGATTGGTGTTCGAGCTGCGCACGATCGAGCGATGCCTGGGCAGATGTCTGAGCTGCATGGTCCAGGCGTGACGGCCGAAGGGCCCCCGTATCAGGACGGTCACCGTAGGCTGGGGATCCTGATCGTTGCCCAGGGGCTCCTCGAGGAGGGCGAGCATCGTCGCGTTGTCGGCGACGAAGTAGCGAAAGCGCTCGACCGCGGTCTCGCGGGGCACCTGGCCACCCGGCCAGCTGTTGCAGTGCCGCAGGAGGGACACCTCGTCCAGGAGGGAGGAGAGGGACTCGGCGCCGCAGACGCTCGGGAAGTAGCCGACCTGCGGGGAGATAGGTGTGCTGGGTCTTTTCTTTTTCGTTCAGTTGGGATTGTGTTTTGTTGTAACTGGCTGGCCGATCATTGATTCATTACATCGACGCGTAGATGATAGAACTCAAAGGTGAATGCGATGATCTATCGGTGGAGCCGTATTTTGAGTAATTTGTCACTTTTGCTCGGCATATTGGATCCGCTTGTTTTAACTTTGAATATAACCATTTTATAGGAATTTTCATCAAAAACCGATGGTTAGAAAAATTAACGATGCGAATAATAACAATTTGCTTTTTTGGGCACAAAGGAGGATAACCAAGGAGGCAACTGCGAAGTAACTTATGAGACCAGCACCATCGTTTAAAGCTCTTTTGAAAATGAATTTTATTACAGAAAAATTAATATCCATAAGTGTAGGAAAGCCGTAAAAAATAATATCTTTGAATTTGTCAATTGTATATATAAACAAATACTCTTTTCTTCTTAAGGATAAAAAATATATATAATTTTTAAACGGTGAATTTATAAACAAATATTTAAAGAAGACAATAAGCCACGAAGTATTAAAATTCATTGAAAAATAAAGAAAATTCTATTGTATAAGTAGAGTTTTTTTAAATTGACAATATTTACTCTTCTGAGGTCACGATTTTGTTGAAATAATTGTTTTCCATTTCATTAAGTATTTATCACTAATATGTTATATTATTTAAATTACAGAATCTTTACAAACATCTTATACAATTTTTTTATAATGGTCAATTAAAAATTACCCAACTACCTTAAAAGATAAAAAATGGCAACACGAACTTCTTGATTTTATAACTAGACGATAATTTTTAATAAGTATATTCTAAAGAAATTATTAATAAAATAATTTTTATTTAGAAATTAAGTACTGAATTAAATTAAATACAACCCTGGTAGAAAATTATCTAGTTTTATCGAGGCCCTCGATTATTTCCTTGGCAAACTAGATAGATCTACATAGTTCTAGATTAATTTTCTACCAGGGAAGTGCTTTATTTTATAAATGACTGTCAGAAAATACCTTTCAAAGTTTAATCAAAATGTATGATACAATGGAGCGAAACTTCCTAATTTTGTACTTTATATCTTAATCTTCGAAATTCTTGTTTTTCGATGTCAATTTATGGAAAGTGATATATATATATATATATATATATATATATATATATATATATATATATATATATATATCATATCTTCGAGTTACTTTTACTGAAATTCTAGGTAGGTCTCGGGGTAAAATTTTACTTTTGCAGACTTTCCAGTTAAGGAAAAATTGTCTAGCTCTCCAGGTTCCCAGTGAAACAACTTACTTTTTATAAACTGAACATTTTCAAATACCTGTTCGAGGATTATCGTGAGTAGCGCGTCGGCGGCATCTCTCACGCGCATCGACGCTGGTTTCAGCTCCTTCTCGTCCTTCATCTTTATCGGCTCACCGGGCTTCCCTACGGATTTCGAACCCGAGACACCCAACTCCACAACTTCCAAAACGGTGGCCAGGCACTCCTTATCCTGTTATAATTCAGAATACAAATTTTCGCTTTTTAGTATCGGCTTATCAATCGAAATCAGATTTTTTTCTACATATGAGAAATTTTGCGAAATTGCATTTACTTGTAAAAGTTGAGGATGCGCGGTGAGCCAAGTCGTTAAACAGGCAAAGGCAGCTACAATGGACGAATGCAGATCTTTGGAGTGCGCGGGTGGTGGGCGCCAGCACTGATACGCTATGTAGTCGCACAGCCATTTCACTGCTCGCTTGCACTCTAACGCGTCTGAAATAAAATTACCTCGTATGATTATTGAAAATAGTTCGATTGAGGTGGTTTTTTAATGAAGGGGCGGAGTGTGTGGATGGTTTGAAGGACCCCAGATATTTTGTTTTTTCGATATTGATATTACCTCACAAGTGTGATGAAAATGAAACACGAAGCAATTTATATTTACTCCCTCATAACTTCTAACATCTATGCCTATATTTTTTAAATAATTTCTGCACGTTACAAATGTATAAATGATTAAAATATTATGAGTAAAATTGCTCGATCGCTATCATAAATTATTGTATTTCGTAGAATGTTTAATGTATAATAAATATTAATTAATTATTATGTAAATATTATTAATTAAATAAACATATCTTATTAAGCTCATGCATAGCAAAAGCATTGTAAATTGTATTATTGTATTTATAATTCAAATGCAAAAATATATGAAGATAAATCGATATTGCGAACCTGTAAGTTTCCTCGCTGCTTGTCGACACACGCAAAATATAATGAAACTTCTATATCATTAAAGTACATTATTTTATTACTTTACCTGTTTCGCGAATGCGCGTCCTCGCTAAGCCAGAGAGCATCTCGAGAGCGGCCAGCGAAATATTCAGATCGGTCTTCCACGAGGAAATCAACCGATGACACACTAAGTACGTCGCTCGCACGAAAAGTGCGTGCGCCGAATCTGCAACATCGTTAGATAGGTACTTAGCATTTATGAGTTTCGAACCAAGTTATGAACACAGAAAATTAAAAGAATTTAGTTTTAAATTTTTAATTTTAATTAGACACATTGAAATAGTGTAATAAAAATGTTGGTAAGTTATTTAAAAGTTGTTTAACATTAATAAATAGACATTGAAAGATGAGAGAAAAAATTGATATTTAGAAGATTGATGCTAAATTATTTCAATAAAATTCATTAAGTTTCCAAACTTAGAACTCAGGACGTTTTTAATAAAACTTTAATTACAATTTTCAATAAACAGAATGTGTAAAGAGGTTGAATATAGGGAATGATTGCTTTTTATAAAAAAATAATTATTTTAATTTGTAATAATTTATGTTTAAAGTAGAAAATATTTGTATATACTGTACCCTTGAACAAGTAAAAAAGGACATAACAATATTCGGCAACCGTAAGCATGAATATAAGAACTGTGAGATATAATTTCAAACGGCAAAATTTAGCGTGAGAGATGAAAGAAGCGGGAAACACAGCTTAAATAAAAACATATGCGAAATATTTACCGAAAGAAATACTTTCTTCTTGGAGCATAGCAATATCGGATGCATCACCTAGAGAGCGCAGATCACTGGAAATGCTTATCTGACTGGTTGTATCGCTGGTGCAGACTACCGAGTGATCATATACGTAGACCAATAGCAGAATGAAGAGAATGCGCAATGGAAGAACAAATCAAGAAAAAAAAAACAACAAAAAAATCAGACGCCAACCCAATGCAAAACAAAACAATGTGTGCACAATCAATTGTATCAGCAGAATTTTCAATTTTTTTTTTTTTTTTTTCATTATGATGGCACACAGCAATTGAACAATTTGCTTCTAAAATTGAAAGATAATCCATTTTTATGTTCATTTCAAACGAGATTTTCATAAAATAAAATAATATAATACAATCGTATTGATACGAAATCTACATATACATTTTGTATATTAAACAATGGATGTATCTTTTTTTAGATGCGAGACTTTTCATTTTTTTTACTCATTACAAAATAAAAGCTTAAGCATATTTCAATGTAATGCATAATAATATAAGTAAATGATGCTGCTGAATTAAGCTTAAAATCCACAAAATGATAGAAATGATAAATCAGCAAAGTGTTTAAAGTGAAATGATTTCAAAATTCAAATGGATTAAACTTAATTTACCGGATGATAATAAATTAGTGGTTGTCTCATTAGATATAGTACTATCAGGTTGAGTCACTTGTTCTGCTTCTTCAGCAGCTGCTGAATCTTGAACACTCAATAACAAACCACCTATGATAAAAAGAAGCATTAATACAAACTATTAATTACTATTACAAATTTTGAGAATTATTTTATAATTATTACCTAAAAGCATGTGAGTATTTTGTGGATCGATTTCCACTTGTAATGCATTGATTAACAAATTCATCAACTTCGGTTTTAACTGTGCAAATGTTATTGAAGTTTTTTCTTGGTTAATTGAAGATGCTGTTGGTATTTCTTTAATTTGAAGGTTCTGAAATAAAAGACATTGTGAAAGATAAATAAATTTACTATTCTGATAAAAAAAAAAAGCTTTATGTCCCGCGCAAAAATGAATTGACAGTGAAACATTGTCAAATGTTTATCTAAACAAAGCTTATACTTGGTCAGGCTTACACAAGCTTTCCATTGTTTTCTCAGGCTTGCTCAAAGTTAACTTTCGCCAAACTGTCCCCAAACAATTCATTTTACGCGGTTTCTTGATGCATATGTATATATATATTTACCTGGAAATGTAATGGTAGTGATAGCATAGATAACAATAAATGGATGGAAGATCGACGTAATTCTACTTTCGATACTGAATTCGATTTAAGTCTTAAATCTTTCTCCGGAAGCACGACTTCCAATGCAGAAAGTACTGCTGGAACCAGTACTTGTACTCCATCCAGATCAAGACGAAACAGATCTGCCGAATTGGATAAAATACTCGCGAGAGTTTCACCACATTCTCTCACCTAAAAATAAATAATTATTATACATATATAAGCAGCATTAGATTAATAAAATAAATTTGTAATAATCTGGGAATTCGAATATTTACTTCAGAAAATCTATTGACTTTTAAGCCATGATTCATTGCTTGATAAAATCTGGCCAAGTAAGCCGGTAAAATTTCCTCTCCAGTCTTTTTTGCGCAGAATATTCTGCAGAGAGTGCCCATAGCCTCTGCTCTACCAGATTCATAACGATCTATGCTGAGCGAAGGTGGAACTTCTCCAAGACTTTCTTGTAATGAACTGGGACCATCAACAAGTACAGATGATGGACGTTTCGGTGCATTATTTGGCTCTAAAACACGATATTTATAATTAGAACTATTATAAATATCAACATTGTGAAGCTTCAAATACATTGACACTTACGGGGTAAATTTTGGGACCAGCCATCTGTACCTATAAAGGCTGCTTCAAAAAGCCACTCTCCAAATAGGTGGAGTATACTATTGCACTTTGGTCGACCCGATGCTAAAGGAGGTCTAACATCTTGATTCAACGATACCATAGCTGAAATAAAAACCAATAAATAATTTACTTACATTAAACACACTAGAAATTATACAATAATGACGTACGAAACTTACACGCTGTACTAGAAGTAGACGAAGGACCCGAATTAGTACTCATCAACGGTGTACTGGTAACCCTACTCGTCGTCAGTCCAATAAGCGAAGCCTTCGGAATCCCTGCGAAGCAAAACAAACATCCTCCATCAATCCACAACCCCACCCACCGCTCCAAAACTCACACCTCACCGTCCACACACACAAAACACATTTTAGCACTTCGTCAACACAAAAGTCGCACTACGCTCTATAATGATGTACAATAAAAACAGGTGCACGTAGAAGAGAAAAACGAAAAAAGAGGAAGGAAAAAAAACAAAGAGCGAGTCGGTGAGTAGTGCGAAGAAATTATCAACAATCGATGCCATCGTCTCTCTTATCACAAGCTTGTACACGTAACATAGGCATATGCATTAATTATTCGCTGCAGCGAGAACAGGTATATTTGTGTATACCCTTGGTGACTGCGGAGGGCGTGACGCTGAAGCTCTTGGCGAGCCTGCGCTGCGTGGGCGGCGTCGGCGACGGATGGGGATGATGGTGGTGGTCCTTCATGACGATCCTGTCGCCGCTCATGCTGGTCGAGCCGCCGACGCTGCCGCCGCCGCCGCCGCTCAGACCGATGACCGAGCTGCCGCCGCTTAGCGAGCCGGCACCGATGCCGATCCCACCGCCCCCGGTGCCGAAGGTCGTGCCGCTGCTGGTCACGCAGCACTCCTCCCAGCAGCAGGCCTGCGAGATACCTGCAAAACACGGCTTGTTCTTCACGCTGCCACCCGCCACCAACACCAACGGATCGCCAGCACCGGCTTCAAGCTTTTCATTTTGGCTTGGACGGCTTTGTTGTCTTTTTGCTTTTGTTGGTTGAATGATTAAGGGGGGGGAGGGCTAAGTGTGGTTTGTACTGGCTTGGTTTTTTTTGTTTGGTGGAGCTGTTAGGAGGGTACGTGTGAATTGGTCCTGCGTTGCTTCTTTGTTTGAGCGAATGATCATGAGGATCGGTATAATTGTGTGGATATACTGTACGGCTTGAGATACGTAACAGGTGAGTGTAGAATGTTTAGAATCAGGTGGATTCGTAGCAAAACTTTTCGGCGAAAATCTACCTAAAATCAAGCTGGAAATCCAGCTGAATCTATCTGGATTTGATTGGATTCTAGCTTGATTTAACTGGTATTTCCAGATAGATTTCCACCTGAGTTTCAGATTTATTCCAGATGAATATTCATATTGATCTATAGTCAAAGCAAAATAGATTTCCATGTCAATTACCAGATCTAGACCTTCCTAGATTAATTTCCAATAAAATCACTTCTTATGTCAAATGTCTCCCCATAATAAGCAGATGTTACTATCCTGATGGTAGCACCCCATATTAGTCACCATTTTAACAAAAAAATGATTTTTTTTTTGGAAAATTCAGCTAAGAAAAACCTAAATTTCTATTTGGAATTCCAGTTAAACTAAAGATTCATTTTGATCTGAATAAAAATCTGCCTGAAAGTTTGGAATCCAGTCAAGACCAGATGGACTCCAGCTTGATTTTAAATAGATTTCCAGCTGAATATTTTCAAGAAAATTTCATATCATTCAAGAATATACTCGAAAAATTTCAAAGGTCTAGGTTTTTTAGGTTCAAAGGTATTAACTACATCTAATAAATTATTGATGAATGTATGAATTTATTATTGATGAATTTTTTGTATTAAAAAGTTTATATAGATACTCAAATGTGGATTGACAGTACACACTTTGTACTAATTTATATACTTTCTAACCACTTTTACAAGATTTTGATGTTTAGTAAATTTTTTAATTTTTCACTAAATCTTTTCCAATATTTTTATTTTAAGTTTTGATTTTAAAAGATAATACATCTATTCAGATTTAATTTCATTTTAAAAGATATCTGTATCAACAAATTCATCATTGGTTAGTGATTTTATATAGGTTCCTAGAACAAAAAATGCTATCAATCAATTTTTGAGTACCTGACCCAAATTTGATTACCATACCTCAATTTAGTTTTTTTTTTGTTATTGAATAATTTTAATTTTATAATTGTTCTAACTACAATGTAGTCTATTGAAGTTCCAAATATTAAATTAAGTTAAAGAAATTTTATCAATTTGTACAAAATAATTTAATTAAATTGTAATACTTCTATATAACTGTATTTAGTGATTGTTTTAAATTTTATAACCCCATCACTATTACTCTTCTTATTAAAACTACAAATTCTTTGTAGGTTTTCCCTAAACCTTACTAACATGTTTGTGATTAAAGTGTTACACATTGTCAACATTCATTTCATTAATCGAGCTGCTAAATTAAAAAACAATTATTATTCATATATACACTGCAGTATAAAGTATTAACATGACATTATCTAATATGCAATTGGTTAATAAAGAACAAGTTGTTAAGAATGTAGTACACATATGTACACATTTTGCTCAGTTGTGTAAGCATTACGGAGAGCGTAAAGCCACATGCCCGTGCTCTTCATAGGGAGTCAGAGTAGTCAAAGTAGTATATAGTATACAATTGGTGTACAGTTTGAGTGTGATGTGCCATTTAGAACTACATAACCGAGCCCGAAGCGTTGCAACGTACCTAGAAACGCGTCGACCTGGCCGGCGATGCCCTTTATTGCTTTGAGAAATATGTACGGTAATTGCTGCAGGCACGGATGCTGGCACGGATCGACAACATTGGGACTGGCGATGGCGTATCTTAGGAAGGCTTGAGTCTGCGATATGACAGCTGGACGGCACAGATCGACGGGGTCCCCGATGGTGCGCAAAAGCCTGTACCAAGCTTGGGCTACGGCCTCGTTGGACATTGTACTGGATACCAGTTGAGAATCTTCTTCACCTGTTGATTCATTATTTTTTTACTAATGTTTCCTGGTGTTTGTAAAAGATACCGCGGGTCCGCGAAAATACAAAAAGACAATCACTTACTAATTTTTAACTCGGGAAACATTGGGCCATACATAATATGTAAAAGGCGTGCTGTGAGAGCCAAACAAACACGATTCCATTGTTCAATTAAGGATAATCGATGACGCCATCTAAGACATGATTCCCTTAAAGTCCTCCACAATGGTGGAGATGGAAAATTACGCTCACATGCTACTAGCCAAACCTGTATAATAAATTTAAATTTTAGTAAGCAAACAATTAAAATAAATAATTAAAACATTTTTTTTTGTTTTTACGAACCTCTAGTAGCACTCCTAACACTCTTTCACATAATTGCTCGCCTGTATCTTCCCTTATTGCTGGTGGTGCCAAGAGAGCATCATTAATACCGATTAAAAACAATAGTAAACTTTCCCATGTTTCCCTATCTAAAGTTGCAGAACTTCTCGCTACTTGCTGTAAAGTTCTTAAAACTCTATGACATAATACTGCTTGTTTATTAATAGTGTCAGCTCCTATAATATATAAAAAAAATCATAAATAGTATTTGAAATAAGGTCATAATCATAAACATGCCTCTTTCACATGCAAGTAAGTGATGAAAGTGTTACCCAAATCCTGGTATAAAAATGGCCAGACTATGGAAAAAAGAAGGATTTTTACTACTTTTGAACTCGTGCATAGGAGTATTTGTTAATAAGTCTAAAACCAACTAGTGTTAACATAAGGAATTTCGAGTAAAATTATAGCAAACATAAAATTTTTTACATAGCAACAATATTTCTAACAAAAACCTAATTAGTAAGAATAGAAAACTTTATGACTTAATCCTTTGTTATAGTTCTACTCCTCATTCCTTGTACAGTAATTAAGCATTATTAAACATGAATATTCAATAATTACCTTCTCCTTTCCTAGGTACAAAAAGATTGTGAAAATGACCGATAATCTTTCGTGAATAATAATTAGGATCGTCAGTTATAGGTTTAGGCACTGATATTTTAGGTGATGTGTATAATGCCGAAAGCCACTCGCAGTAGACATTGACGCAGTCTCTGATAGTATCATGTTCGGTTAGAGGCAAGGAAAGTCCAAAGCAAATTACTTCCATACACCATTGCACTTCTTTGTCAGTAATTAAAGGACTTGGCTCGGCTGCTTGAGCAATTCCAAGATTAGTCGCTAGTTGACGGACTATCGACAGTGTCACTTCTCTGCCGACGCCAGGAGCAAACTTTTCGAGGACACTTTGGCTGTCCTCTGATCCTTGCTGGATCAGTATACTCAGAGATGCCCACTCTGAGTACATGTTGTCTCCTAAATCCTACAAAAGTAAAAATTGCTTGAGTACACAAATGAAGTTGAATGTTAATAAAAAAAAATGCTTTACAAAAAAAAGTCTTTACAAATCATTTAAAGATAGTATTATCAACACTGTCAATTTAATTTTTTTTAAATACATATAGTTTAGCTACTTAAGTCAAGAAAAAAAAAACATCTTGCATTAAAAAACTACAGTACTGAACAGTCAAAAGAAAGTCAGTGCAAAATAAAACTGTTGCATCCACGTTATGGAAACATAAATAAATAAATCCTGCGTGGGCGTCGAAGTTGTCAAGCGTATATAACCTCCCCATAGTAAATAAACACAAGAGCAAGTGTCAGATAAGGTTAAAAGTGCAAAGAGCAAAGGCCCAGTAATAATAATCACCTTAAGATTAACGCGATTGAAGACGCCTAAATTCATAGATTAACATCTGAGGATCAAACGGCTGCGAGTTCTTTAACCATAACCGGAGCCTCCGAGTTTTGACACTTTGCTGTCGCTACAACACGGACGTCCTCCCATTCATCGTGCGACTCACACATTCCCACGCACGCACGCACAAGTGCTGCAGCATCAGCACACGCATATCAAATCTTGGGAACCAAAAGAGAAGGAATTTTTTTCTCTCTCTTTTTACGCGCCTGTAAAGTGTAGGATCCTACATATGCTACAGTACGTGTACATATGTGAACTCCTAAATGCCATCTCGCACTGTTGCCAAGCTTGTCGTCTATCTCTCTCTTTCTCATTACATATACTATATACATTGCTTTTCTACTCGCTCCATGGTAAAATGACCGTCATAATATTTTATTATTGTACTAATACATATTGTTGGAGTTGTAACGGAGTTCCAACGTTAAAAAAAAGTATTAAAACCACAATTTTCAGTGATAACGGTTGATATGCATAATTTCCGTCGATATGCGATTGGAAGGCTAAAAAAAGGCAAAAAACGATTTTGTCTTTATACATATTTGTATAGTATCATTATATCGGCGGTGAACCGGAAAAACGACTTAAGTCCACTTTTATGTTTTTGAGATTTTAAGGCTTAAAGCTTTTATTTTTCATTTAAACCAATGTTAAAAAAATTCACAGATATGGTCACTAGATATGGTCACTTTTTTCTACACTTTTTTTATATTTTGCAGTTTTATCTGAAAATATACTCTGTAAGGGTTCGCTCGAAACTTAATTTTCAAGAAAATGGACTTAAGTCGTTTCTCCGGGAACCCACTAATATCCTTCAAATATCAGCCAGACAAAAGTAAATTTTCTTTCAACTTTTTAGAGTTCTAATACCCATCTCTACATAGTTAAATAATTATTTCTCAAGTATTAAAGAGGCAAACTTTTGAAACTTTTACTTATTTTTCAATTAATATACATTTTAACACATAAAACAATTTTTTTTAATTTCAATATGTCTGTTTTTTTCAGAGTTGTAAGAGTCGTTGTTCATAATCTTGGTGCCATCGACGTGCTGTCTATGGCTTATTAGTTTCGTCTTTGACAAAATAGAAAATAAATAATGATTTGTCTTTTTAACCCTTTAGTCCCAAGGTCCTTTTATGTTTGAAAAAAATATGGAAATCGGTTTATTAGCTCAAAAATGGTCTAATAGGAGTTTACGAATATTTTTTAAAATAAAAAAATGCTCTTGGTATGATTTATCGAAGTTGATATAAAAAACTACTATGGCCTGTTTATACTCTTATATTAATTACATTTTAACAACTAGCATAGTAATTAGTTAGTTTAAGCGTTATTAAACAAGTATCTACAAAAAGGATTAAAAAAATGTTTTTCTTCGAGTATTTAAGAAAATATCTATTGCGCCATACGCATTGCTTTCCGCCATACGTATTACTTTTTTGTTCCCTGGTTAAAAAAACTTATGAGACCGGATTGTAAAATAAACCTATACGATCATATCCTGTTTTATCCGGATTTTGAATCCTGTTTCATATGGTCATATCTGGAACAACACGAAATCGGTTGATTTCCAGATACGTGCGGATAAAACAGGATGAGATCAAAAAATCAATCCTGTCTTGTTCGGAATTTGAACCCGATTTTATCAGGTCTTATCCGATATCATAAGTTTTTTTAACCAGGGTTTATGGCATCATTATTATTTGCATTACCATTTTAAACAAATGCTATTTTTTTTACTTTAATATACACTGGCCTCGTATCGTGTTAGCCACCTAGAAGTGACTGTGTGATCCCAGATACTTTTCTCATCAAATAACAATTTTGTATAGTAGTTTGCACACTTGGGACCTACAGGGCTATTGTCCAAATATAACATTTCATATATGATCATATATGATCATAAATGAGTTATGGTAACACATGAGCATATTTGATCATATATGAACATCCCTGATAACACATGACGTTTTTCGAACGTTTTTGAAACGTTAGAATTAATACTTTCAAACGTTAAAAAGAAAAGTTTTAAATACTGCTGAAAAACGTTGGAAAAACGTCCAATGTCCGTAAATTCGTTCCACATAAGACGTTGTAAAACCGTTTTTAAAACGTATCTCTAAAAGGTCTGTTGAATGGTACAAAATTTAAACGGTTTAAAAACGTTTATTCTTTATTCTTTATTCTTCTTAACCAGACAATTATTACATATATATAATTATACATTGTAATCCTGCAGAGTTAAATATAATTAACTGTTCGCAGGTCTGGTACATAATAGAAACTTAATTACTAATAGAACTTAATTACTAAAGCTTACATACTAAGCTTAAAAATCTAATAGTACTGCCTTTATACTATATCAAAGACAGTAATTTGCACATATAAGAAATATTTACTATATTTACTTATATTAATATCACATTTTGGAAATATTTAATGCGAGGACATATTATTGTCCACTTGCTTATAACATTAGTATGTTCGTTCTGATCCATTGCTTTAGTTTACATTTAGCAGATTTTTGTTGGATATTGAAAGTTTTTAGATCATTCGGTAGATTATTGTACAATTTAATGGAAACTATGTAGCTGTTTTTGTTACTAATGGCTTTGGACATTTTAGGAATCTGTATACTGTTCTTTCTTGTTATACTGTTGGATTCGATGTAGATCTCCTTAAGGGAGTTATAATTATAACACAGTGATTCGTAGGCAAACAATTAAGGTAAATTCATAGGATTTTCTTTAATGAATTTATTTTTATTTATTATTTTAATTAGTCTATTTTGTACTCTTAATAATAGATCAACATTGTTATATGCTCCTCTGATGACACTGTGGAACAAAGCATAGTATATCATTCTTAGTGTTTCAGTTGACATAAATTTGGAAATTTTTTAGAAAATGTAGATTAGGTATTTAGTCTTCTTAATAATATATTGTATGTGTTTGTCCCATTTTAGATTATAGTCGAATATTAACCCTAAATATTTACAGCTGTCGACTTACTGTAATTTCTTATTATCTTTCAATATATCTAAATTTTTGGGAACGCTATCACAGTAGTTACCAAAAGTAATATATACAGTTTTCTCTATATTTAAAGATAGCTTATTAAGTGTTAACCACTCAGCTACCTCCTTTAAATACCTATTCATTATAATTTCTACATCTTTCCAAGTTTTACCAGTTGATATAATCGCAGTATCATCAGCATACGATAATATAGAGTTTTCTGGCATTGTAGCTATTTATTAGTTTTTAAAAAATTATTTAAATAGAATTGGATTTATTAAATTCTATTTAAACGATTTTTTTCGATATATTCTATGCTAGTATTTTTACAAACCATTTCCAAACCTGTTTCAAACGTTTCAAAGACGGTTTTACAACGTCTTATCTGGAACGATTCTGCGGACATTGAGACGTTTTACCAACGTTTTTCAGACGTGTTTAAAACTTTGCTTTTCAACGTTTGAAGGTTTTAACTCTATAGTTTTAAAAACATTCGAAAAACGTTATGTGTTATCAGGGATATGTGCTCATGTTCGATTTTTTGTCATTAAAATATATATTCGGGAGGGTTTTTCATTATACGACTTTAAAAACTGCACACTGAACTGATATAAAGTTACCTCGGAAGTATCATCCAGATAATAACACTCAAACTGAGAGACTAAGCTTTGATACTATGATAACACTATATTATTACTTATAAAAATGTTGTGAGTACGCCACTTTTTAGAACTCCCGAAATCGTAATTTTTACATTTATATTGATAATTAATTTTTATGCTTGAATTTGTTTGCTTTGACTTCAGCCCCTTTTTTCGTGATAGAGGGCTAGGAAGGATTCAAGGAACAAATCCTTTTTTGGGATTTCAATTTTCACAGAGTCAATTAAAAGTTATACCCAAATTAGCTATGGGTTGTCATACTGTACGACTCTCCCCTATAGATACACTCTATGTAGAAAAGGAACCTTCACTGACAGATTACGAAACTCACCGTTAGAGAGGAGTTCCTATCTCAAGAGACTTACGAAATTTTATTTGAATGTCATTCGTAGGTGCATAGTAATATTTGCTTCAAACTTTGTATAATGGCGCATTATTATATAAGGAAGGGCAATTATATCTTGGATTTATGTAAATTTGGTTTAATGTGCAATTACAATT
This sequence comes from Gastracanthus pulcherrimus, assembly GCA_949152435.1. Classification (NCBI taxonomy): domain Eukaryota; kingdom Metazoa; phylum Arthropoda; class Insecta; order Hymenoptera; family Pteromalidae; genus Gastracanthus; species Gastracanthus pulcherrimus. Next base: position 21,474,032 of record OX424574.1, on the reverse strand, counting down.
ACCTAATTATTTATCATTGAGTAATAATTTTATAAAAACTGTTCTAGGTATAGATGATATTACATAACATTTTTTTAGCATTATCGAATCGTAATTTATATAGTTATAATATATTTTATTTCAAATAGTAATACACCAAAACAATAGAAGATATGCTTATGTATGAAGATAAGACTGAAGCATTTTCAGAGAGGTATACTAATGCTAAAATGTATTTGTATCCGACATGATTTAAAATGCATGATTTTTTCTGATTTTTCTTATGAGTGATTTTAAAATATTATGCGCTATGTCTGTATTACTTTTCTTACACTTTAGAATGTATTATTTTTCTTTTCAAAAGAATTACGTAATATTTGGGAATAAATTATAATATTTATTATAATAAATTTTTAAAGGTACTATTCATAAGTAACCACTTTACAGTCCTAAAACTTGTCGTCTACAAATATTTTGCTAAGAGTGTATATTCCGTTGTGTCGTTTCCTGATAACAATTTGCTGACTTAGCAAATCTAATTTTATAGCATGTTCACAAAATATTCATTTTTTTAAATTTTCCCCTATGGAAATTATAAAGTGTAATAAAACGTAAGAATACTTAAGAAAACGCAAATAAAAATAAAAAACCGTAAGAAACTGTTCGATTTCAGAAATTTTTACATTTTTTAAAGTTTTTATACGTATTTTTATGTTTTATTATATTTCTTTACTTTTTATTACAATTCCTTATTTCAAAAGAAAAAGTTTCCTTTAATTTGTTACCGATAGGTGGCGAGGCATATATAAACCAATTCACAAGATAGAAACTTTAAGTTACTTAATAAACATTGACACTAAGAAAATATTTTTTGAAATATTTGAGACTATGGAAGTCTTTTTAATGTGCGGAATTTTTAGTGTGAAAATGTATTCTAAAGTAATGAAACGTAAGAAACATTAGAAAACGTAAAAAATGTAAGAGAATGTATGAAAATATAATATAAAACCGTCAGAAATCCAATAGTTTTCTTCGTTTTGTTACTTTTTCTTACACTCTTTATACGATATCTTCCACATTTTTACGAATTTTTACGTTTTATTAAATTTTATAGTTTCCACAGGGGAAATATTAAATTACAAAACAGAAACGTAACAAAAAAGTAAACTAAAATAACAAAACGTAAGTAAAGGTGAGAAAATGTATGAAAATATAATAAAACGTAAATATGTCCAAAATCCAACACTTTTTTACACTTTGTTACGTATTCTTACTTTTTGTTACCTTTTTTACGATGTCTCACAATTTTTTTACGCCTCCTTGCGTTTACTTACGTTTTATTACATTTTATAATTTCCACAGGGGTTGTTTATAAATATTACAAGTACTTGTACTTGTTTCTACACAGACTTGAGTCACTCTAAAATATTGCCATTAAAAATATAGAGAAATTTTGAATCGTAAGAAGAATTAAATATGGGAACCATTTATTTCATATTATGTGAACTATTATAAAAATACAATCAACGATTCAACATCGAACACTGCCATTTTTATCTTATCAATCAATGATAATTATAGAGTCCATGCATCATATCACTATGATAATCACAAAATGAAAATCAAACTTTGAATACTGCAAACATACAAGCGACTTTCCTATTCTTATTATCCATTACGTGGGCGTGATTTTCTCGTAGCACGCGCACGGTTGATCAAGAGCCCGTCATTAGACTTTACACAGCAGCGCTACAATGTTGCTGTAAACAATGCTGCTGTAATTGGGATTTGTGAAGGAAGCTCGTCAGCTTCTTTTTTCATCCATACTCCATTGCATTCATGGCTGTGCTGTGTTATATATTAAGAGCGGCAAACAATATTCGATAATTTTACCTCGCGCTGCGAATATGCGCCTGGTGTAATCGAAGTATATACATAGTCATTTTGTGGCACTCGTGTCTGTTAGCTGGTCCGTATTGTTGTACTCGGGATGAAATGACGGGAAACGCGGGGGTGTGACGCGCGCACTATATGTATATATATAGTGCGCGATGCGCTTGTCAAACTCACGCGCCGAAGTAAATTAAACCGCGTTGAAAACCAATTACTTGGAGTACTTTGCGCCTTCGATCCGATCGCTCGCGCGCGCTCTTCTGTATTTGCAGCTTGCGCGAGCTTCAGATTGAAATCGGCAGTGATACGATTGCGGACTTTGGAATTGCGCGACTTTTTATTTTTCTTTGTAGTGACCATAATTGATACTATTATTTTTGATTGTTGATACGACTATTCTCACGACGCGGTATTATTTTATTGTTGGTTACAATAAAGTTTGAAATACTGCTTCGTTGGTTGATTCATAGTCATTTACACGGAAAAACCCTTGGGCGCGCGGCCGCACCGACCGGTGCGGCAACTGCGCTGATCTCGCGGGCAGCGACGCCACCTCAATTAAAGCTTCGACCGCGTCCCCTTACTAAGCTAGCAGCGCGTTTATTTTGTGCGTGCAGCGCGCCCAAGTCAGCTCTGCAGTGTCCCCTATAATACACAGTTACATAAGACAATTTTGTTGATTTTTTGTCTTCATTTATTGTGAGTCATGATTTTTTATGAAACATTTAAGTATCATTTACTATAGTACCTAGAAATGAAACCTATGGCACCCGTAGTGTATTTTAATGGGCTTTGTATCGCAAGATATAACTAAAAACATTAACATTAGCATATATATTGTTATAACCGGGTTCCAGGTTATTAAATAACAAACACGTTATTTATAAAACGAAGATAAACTCAAACTTGATTAGTCGAATCGCGCGGCGCTTGATCACAGACATAACATAGTGTTATCTTTTAGTTCTTTGAGGGTTAAAGAACCAAACCTTCTAACCTTGAGAATACTCGATATGTCGTGCTCGTTTGCCGTACAAAGGCTTTCTTTTTTCTGTTGTTATGTTGATCTTATTTCGCGCAAGTTCATGAATTTCATTGAGTTTTCTCCGTACTGTTGTACTGTCTTCTTCAATCTTATCTTCCTCTACTGGACATCCTAGAACCAGATCTAAAGGAAGTCTTTGATCGAAACCGGTGTAAATTTCAGCTGGGATAGCTTAAGTCGTTGCACGTTTTGAGGGCCTGTAAGCTAAAAGAAATAGTGAAATGTAACAATTCCAGTCTTTTTGGTTATCGGTTATGTATTTGGTCAAGTAGTTTAAAAGTGTTTGATCTTATCTTTCTGCTTCACCATTTGATTGTGGGTGTAAAGGTGTTGTTCTCGTCAATTAATTCTGACAATTGTTTAATTAATCGCGAATCAAAGTTTTTCCCTTAATCTGTTTTAACTTCTAAAGGCACACCATGTCTACAAACAATCTGAATAACAAAAATCTCTTCTATTGTTTTTGTTCTCATATTTGGGAGAGAAAAAGCGTCAACCCATTTTGTAAAAATATATGTAAGAACAAGTAGATACCTATTGCCTAAAGATGAAATTGGAAATGAACCTAATATATCCATTTGAAGTCTTTCAAATGGAATACCTGAGTTATAAATCTTCATCTCACTACGTCCTTTATCTAAAGAGCCCTTTCTAGAAATATAAACCTTGAATGACCTACACTAATTTTCTATTTATCTTCGACAAGTAGCCCAGTAAAATCTTTTCATACATTTTTCTAAGGTCTTATTTATTCCAAAAAATTACCTCCAGGTGGAGAATCATGTGATTCTTCCAAAATGTCATTAATCTTCTGTCGAGGGACCACTATCTGTAGAGTTTTTGATTTTAAGTCAGGTGAAATCCATTCCCTATATAGAAACTCTTTAACTACAAGAATTAATCCCACTGTGAACAATAGATCTTTGTAAACTCATCCTTTAATGAAATATCTTGTCATTCTGGTTTAATTCCTGTTTCTTTGCTTTTCAGAATGACACAGATAGCTTCGTCTTGTTTTTGATGATCCCGCCAAGTATCCGATGAATTTTCATCAAAAACAATACGTCTAACTGTTTCTTCAGTAGTCCTATATTTTTCTTCTATTCTCAAACAGTATTTACAAGGACTTTCTTCGACGGGGCGTCTTCGAAGTACATCAGCGTTTTTGTGAGAATTTATTTTCCTATGAATAACCTCATAATCAAATACTAAAAGATAATAACCACTTTAAAGCTGAATGATCTGTTCTAATGATGAACTGCTTCCCGATTAAATAATGATTAATATTTTGAGTAATCTCCGACAGCTAAAAGTTCTCGTCTAGTACCACACTAATTCCTTTCTGCTTTATTAAGGACCTTACCATAATACGATATAACATGTTTTTTTCCATCCTGAATTTGTGATAAAACTGCTCCTATTCCATGATCTGACGCATCTGTATCTAAGATAAATTGATCACTACGCGATGGAAAACCTAAAATGGGTGGAGTTGTAAGAATTTTCTTTAATTGGTCAAACGCATTTTGATATTCATTAGATCAAATAAATTTAATTTCTGTGAGGTTATAAAAAGGTTTTGCAATTGAAGAAAATCCCTTTACATAAACTTCTAACATTCTTTTGATTCTTGGGAACTGGACAATCCTTGACAATTGAATTTTCTTTTTATCTGTAGCTGTACCGTGTTTCGATACTATATGTCCAAGAAATTCAATCTTACTTTTAAAGAAAACACATTTCTTCTTACTAAGTTACAAATCTGCTTCTCAAACTCATTGTAATACTATCTATAGATTCCTTATCATTTCTTCAAATGTTCTTCCCATTATTATAATATCATCAACATAAACAAGACACTTTTTCTCTATTATATCTCGTAAAATTTCTTCCATTAATCGTTCAAATGTTGCAGGTGCGTTGCATAGTCCAAAAGGCATGACTGTGAATTGCCAAAGTCCTTGTCCTACAGAAAAAGCAGCCTTCACTCAGTCTCACATTCGCAAGATGCCGCATGTTGTCAATGACTTGCGTTCCTAAATGGCCAGCATTTAAGCCTTATTTTGCAACCTAAATTTTTTCATAATTTGAATCGAGCGAAACTTTTCATTCAAATATCCTCAGTGATGCTCCGACCACTCAAATTAAAGGTTTTAATGTCAGCTTTCTTTTTACCGTGAGTCTAATTTTCCGTAATACATAATACCTTACGTAAATTACGTCAGACTTTAATAGTATGCCGTTTACTTTAGATGGAAAAATCAAGCTAAAAAGAATTCACAGTTATGCTATATGTTCAAAAGGCAAAACCATAAGTGCATTAGTTTCTAGGATATTTAAACCACGTTTCCTGAAAGTTAGAGCTGGAAGGTTGTATTAGAACCAAGTTACAGGGGTGCCAACTGGAGTATTTCCGAAAAAGTACTTATCTTCCATTGGCTGTAACTTTAGTTATACGAAACGATTTTGAATATACCGAAAAAGGAATTAAAGGTCTTTTCAAGACGAAAAATTTGAGATGTGATAGACCTAAATCCGTTTTTATTTCGTAAAATGGCAAAGTATCAAACGTAACCTAGAATATCACAAAATACGTTTACATCAGATATTAGTTTCGAAAACATTATTTCTTCACTATATTTCACATTAAGAAAAACGTAGTTAGCTTTTGTAGTAAAATACTTACATTTTTACGTGTAGCGCTTCACGCTATAATTGACTTCACTAATTTGCTTCAAACATTGTACGAGTTCTGGAGAAAAATATTATTCGTCGCTAAACTATAAGTCTCTGAATATGACTAATGGGTTATAGGTAGGTGCAAATCGAGCAGGGGTTCGTCGGCGACAGAAGATAGAGAATTTTGCATAATTTATGAAGAGATAATATCTTGCGTGACAATAACTTTTTTCATATAACTATTTCTCGCAACTTTGTCTAGCTATGCTACTATGTGGAGGTTTTATCGACTTGCATTATAATATCATTTATGAAGTTGTATTCGTTGTACCCTTGAAATAATTAAGCTTCAAGCTTCTGATACAATGGTAAAACTTTTTTCCATGGGATTTTTGAGATATAAAATACCGAAGGTAATATGAAATGACAATGAATCGCATAATCCATACCATGATTTTGAGGAATACTTTTGAAGAAAAAAATTATATTTACAATGTTTTTATTGCCAAAATACTGCCCTTTTATTAATATATATTTATGTATGTATTATTTTGCGGCCTCTATGAAGATTAGCATATTTCAGATTTCTCAAAAAGACCGAGTCCTTTATACAGGCCTTTTATACAAAGTAGCACTTTTTGTACTTTTTGGTTAAGCCTAAGACTTTTTTAGACCCTCTAAAAAAATTATAGTTTTAGTCTTAATTCTGAAAATTGCTTATTTTTGTAGGAGATTTTTGACAAAAACTAGTATTTTTCAAGAAATCTGAAATTTGCTAGTATTCCTAACAAAAATTAACTGATTTGGTTCCTTTTGGCTTTTAATTTATCGAATATAAAGCGATCTATTATACTACAAGAAGTGTAAAAAATAAAAAAAAAACACAAGAGAAAAAAACAAATTGACAAGAATCATGAAAATTTATTAGTCACTATCGGAGGTTTAGGAGGTATGGGTTTTTATTAAATAAGTATACAAGATGTTGAAATAAATCAGAAACGTATTTATTCAGTACTCTCCTCTCGTCTCTCATCTCGTACGTACACGTCTTGTCTATTGTCAATTTACTATGCTGAGGATTGGAAATAATGGTAGCTATACTGACCATGGTAACAATGCCATTTGCAATTCTGCTGCAATTTTTCATCATGACTTAGAAAGTGCAGAGAACGTATATATTCTATTTCCGAATTCTGCTATATTTCTGCTGACCGGCAATTGCAGCAAATATGCGCAGCAACATTGTGCAAGTCTTGTGGCAGATTATGTGCATACATTTTGAGCCTTGATAATGCATATGCATGTGCAGCAGAATTGCGTATGACTTGGAGAAATACTTGCAACAGACCTTATTAAGCAGAATTGCGCAAGTCTTAGGGAAGGTCAAGTGCAGACTTTCGTCCCACAGAATTGTACAAGAATTGCGGAGAGGGACTTGCAACAGGTTCTATGCATCAGAATGGCGCAAGTCTTGTGGCAGACCATTGCGTTAGGCTCTTTAAAGCAGAATGGCGGCATAAATGTGCCAGACAGAGTACAGCCAACGAGTTAATATAAAGCAAGCGTGCGTGTAGCAGAATTGCAGTATACCTACAGCAGACGATTGGGTCACACGATTTGCAGCATTTTACACAATTCTGCCAAAGCGGACTATGTAATATAACGCAAATGGTAGTTCGCGTGTCACCGCTAGGTGGTAGAAACTGAAAATTCGCGTAACTAGAAGTGCCATGCTAAGAAGATAAAGGATCAGTGTTCAACATACTAAGAATGTCGGCTTTTCGGAGCTCGACGATGATTATTGTGTCGTCTACGAGGCGAGCCTCGTTTTTGGAATCTCTTTTCGTCAAATAAACTTTTGAATTACACCCAGAGCTTGGCACAATCCTCTGCTGCAAAGCTGCAATTTTGCCGTAATTCTGCTGCACGCACGCATTTTATGTATCTCAAGCTTCCGTAAGTTTAAGAATTAAGAAGAATAAAATTAAGAAAGAATCAGTTGTTAGCATGATTTTAAATGTATTTTTAAATATTCTGTTGTCATAATAATATTTACATATAATATGATAGTTTTAAGTACTGAAATATGAATGTTTATTCACTAAATACATTTTAGATTCTAAACATTTTTATCTTGAAACCTTTTTATGCAAACTTTAAATTTAAGTAAACATAAATTAATATTAACTTTACATTCATCACTTATTCTCATTATTATTATTATTTAATATTCTGTACTTTAATTAATTACTATAATTGTAATATGGGTTTTAACAAAAATAATAAGTATATAATATAACTATATAGATAGAAAGTAAATATTTTCGCAATATTATCATTAATGGTTTTTTATGAATAACTATTATATTTTAAGATCATTTAGTAAATAAAAATATAATAGACATTAATATTTTAGGTTAATATTAAGAAAATCAAATGTAAAATGCGAAAGATAGAGAAGGAGCAAAAGAGCAAGCGAGAGAGAAGATCTCCCCACCGAAAAAAGGGCCGAGCGCCAAAGCCAAGCTTCGCGCGCTTCTTTAGCAACGCCCTCTGAGGATCTTTTTACCCACACCCTCTCTTCTTCTTTCTCTGTTATAAGCATTAGCCTAGTGAGAGGAAAAGCGTGTGGGGGGATAAAAAGGAGGAAGCGTTCTTCGCTATCCGTCCTTGCTCACCCTCACCCCGCTCGCTCGACCCTTCAGCATACCGGCGAGATACGGTAGAAAACTGTTTAAAAGGCACTGGTCCACGGGGTCTCACTAGCACTAGTTGGCCCGACCACGGCAAGCTACTGGCTCGCCAGCACTCGCTCGACAAGCACCTCAGGAGCAGTACCTGTAAAGCAATCTTGTGTCTGCCTCAGAGTATCTCACTCGCCGAAGCGCCTCCAGAGCAGTATCTGTTCAGGTAAAGCAAAGCTTGTGTCGAACTCTAAACGCGAACTCTCACTCGCCGAAGCGCCTCCAAAGCAGTATCTGTTCAGGTAAAGCAAAGCTTGTGCTGAAGTAAGAATAAAAACGTCTTACTCGCCGAAGCGCCTCCAGAGCAGTATCTGTTCAGGTAAAGCAAGGCTTGTACAAGACAAAATAGTAAAGACTTAGCTCGCTCTAGCAACCTCTCGAGCCATATTCCCTCTAGTATCGCTAAGCTTGCTATAGATCTTTGGAGACAATTATATTGACAAAAACTAGACTCAAATATTCGGGTAGACAGTTTAAGTCGAAAACCCACAAAATCTCCATTTTATTAATAAATATTTCGGGTTAAATACCCAAGACAAACATAAATATTTCGGGTTAAAATACCCATGACAAAAATAAATATTACGGGTTAAAATACCCAAGACTCAAAATAAACTATTTAAAGATTTTGTTTTAAATAATAGAACTTCAAAATGAAGATTCGAAATGTAATTATATTTTATTTACAATTTTTGTATCGATTATTTTAAGCTATTTTTTGTATAAAATACTTGTAATAAACAGATTTATTAATAAAAGATTCGAATTTAATAAAATTACCTAATATATACACATAAAGTCGAACGCAACAAATCACATGGTAATGCACCTGCCGCTAGTATCTAGTAACGTTTAGCATACCTGTGATTTCTATATATTCTGAACTTCGCGGGCTATTTTAGCTTACATATCTCAGAATTATAGAACAACATGCTGCACCTCGCCATCATTATATGAAAGCATAAAGAATACTAAAGTAATGTTTATGGATATACGCCTCGAGATTAATATTTAATCACGTACAGTATATCCTACTAAATAAAACTTCTTTTGAACCTCGCGGCTATCTTAATCTGCGTATCTCTAGGTAGTAAATTAATAAAATTCCATTAATATCAATTGATTTCCTAAAAGAGACGTCATTCCTAAGAATTGAAGCAAGGTCAAGAATCCCCATATGTTTCGCAACATATGAAATGCTTTATGATATCAATATTAGTAAGAGTTCGAGACAATAGAAATTAATTACATACGAAATACTTAAGAGACCCTGGTTATTGTGCGGCAGTATAGGCCTACGTAAAAGGCGCGTTTATAAGCTTGTAGCTTTAGTCTTATTGTAGTCTGTTGGACGTCACAACTATATCATATCGACGCCCAATATGAAGAAATACGCATTTTAATTTGCTCGAAGACTAACGCATTTCAAAGTTCGCGACGAAGAGTATCGCAGTTCGAAGGTTTGCGACGAAGACTATTGCAATTCAAAAGTTGGCGACAAAGACTAACGCAGTTCAGAACTTTCGGACGAAAACTATCTCAGTTAGGGTGTACAAAAACTATCAATTTAAAGCTTTTTACGGAGACTATCAATTTAAAGCTTTTTACGGAGACTATCAATTTTTATAGAACTTAAGTATATAATTTATTTGTATGGTAAACAATGCACTTTTTCTCCTTTACCTCTACTTTCTATGGTTCTCATATAGTTAGTTTTTTTAGATGTTTTTCTTTATTCATGGTCGATAGTATTCACCAATCAAGAGGTTCTACATTGCCATAGTTTTGTTAAAAAGCTCTGAAACGTACAGAACTCTAAACCCTGATAGTCTTCGTCGCAAACGTTTGATCCGCGATACTCTTTGTCGCTAAAATTTAAATTCCCTTATTTTTCGTTGTAAACCTCTGAACCGCGCTAGTCCTAAACGCTGAAATACGATACTCTTTGCCATAAAGTTTTAAACGCGTTTTTCTACGTATTGGACGTCAATATGTGGATGGTGTAGTACTACTACTGATGGCAAACAACAAAACAAGTTTGAAAGTAATGATGAGAACGTTCAAGAACTACATCGAGCATAAAGGCTTAGAACTAAATGCAGAAGAAACTAAAATAATCATGCGTAGAAAGGCCGGAGGAAGAAAAAAGAAGATGGATTTTAAATGGGAGGATAAAAACATAAAAATAGTAAAGAACCTTGACAAAGGTAAAGTACCCAATCCCGGGACACATTTTAGAGTAGGAGCTATATTTATTTATTGATTCATTTATTCACCAGGTTACATTTAGTAACAAAATACAATATCTTATAATAACATTATGCTATAATAATATTGCACTCTGCAGAGATACCCAGGTATCTGTGCGCAGTCAGGTTAGAAAAATAAAAAAAAAATTACAATAACAATTATAATCTACTTAAAAACTACTTAACACTAACTATATAGCTTTTATGATTTATGCTGAGGTATAAATCATGAAAACTCTGTAATTATGTAATCATATCATGGTTTCTCTATTGGTATTATGTTTTTCATTGTATTTCTGACAGTTTATACATTTCTTATTTTTATTATTGCTGCAATTCTTATCTGGATGGATTTCAGAGCAAAAGTTACAGAATTCATCAGGAGACGTATTTTTTCGAACTAAGTCCATAAATGTTATATTTATAATATAAGTTTACATTAAAATCATCGTAACTTTACATCCAAAATCAAGAATGGAGAACAGAAATAGAGGATTCAAGATACGCCAAAGAACTAAAGGAGATACTAAAAGACCACTAAAAGATACTAAAAGATACTAAAAGATACTAAAAGATACTAAAAGAAGGTACCGGCTAGGCAATGAAACAAGGGCATGCAAAGATTGGGTAATGGGAGTAGGAAGAATGTGCAGAATTTGTGGAGAAGAAGAAGAATCACTGGTAAAACTGATGGAAATCGATTGGATAAGAAAGTGAAATACAAAAGAGCAATAAACAGAATAGAAATAAAACATTCTAGAAGCACTCTTAGGACCGGCAGCAGAATAATAACCTTCTCTTAACTAGTAAAAATTTAACTTTTAAGGGAGTACTATCGGTTTCTAATTAGTGTTCAGAAAGATCTTAAATTTTGTATATTAGTACATTTTGTATATTAGACCTCAAACTTGCTCATATGGGTGTTTGTCAAAAAGTTGAACAATTCTTGTCCCTCCTGTTTTACAAGGTAACAGGGCATTATATGAATCTAAAACAATAGCACTACAACCGGACCATCGTAAGCAACAATCTGCAAAATTTTAGAATATCGAGTATTTTCTATTCTGAGTAAAAAATAAAAAACTATGCAAAATGTCTTATCCGTCCCATGTCCCAAGCCTTAATTTCATCCGAATATACCACAGAATTTAGTAATACACTAAATTTTAACCAAAAATAAACTACATAGAGGGTTAATGTAAGTCTTAGTTAATTCAAAAATGATGCGCGACCTTTTAATGCGTATATTCTGTTTATGTATGGATGTTTCGAAACGTGTCCCCTAGTTTTGTTGTCAACAAAAATAATATAATAAGTAAATAAAAAAATATATATATTATTTTATTTACTTATTATGTTATTTTACTTTATTGTAACGTGAATTAACATTACTTTACGTTATTTATACATTATTTTCGTTATTTTTACGTTCATTTGCATTATTTTCACGTTAATTAGCAATATTTTGCGTTAGTTCAAGTTGATTTTATCTATTTTCGTTATATTGGCTCATTTTTATGTTATTTTACATTATTCTTACGGCACTTTGCGTTATTTTTACGGCATTTCCGTTAATTGGTATTATTTTGACGTTAACCCATTAACACCTACAAAGTTCCCGGGATTACTCACTATTCCGCGTTGAAGTAAAAATCAAAATCCAATATTAAGGTCCTAAATCGGTCGGATTTGATCCGTCTACTTAAATGGAAGATACTGCTTGTAGTAGAATGAATAAAGAATTTAATCGTCTATCTCAAAATTTAAAATATTGCATTGTTTTTACGCTATCTGTAGTTTAAATTTAAAGTATGGGAAGAAGAAATGCGTATGAAGCTGTTGATTTTTAAATAATAATACAAAAACAAAAATAACATATTTTTCGGTAATTCGTTTATCGTTATTAAAGACTTATACAAAAAATCATATTTAGAGCTTGGTTTTACTTTAATAAACGGCAGAAATCTAAGTTTAAGACCATTCTAAGAATAAGTAAATGAAAAAAGAAACATTTTTCTCGCTTTTAAAATACTTTTGGCCTTACAGGGCCGTTTTTGTTAGTATGAGCAATGTATTATAGAATTTTAATAAATAATTTATATACTTTGAATTAACGAAATGTACGATGGGGGAGTTGACGCGCCAAGCACGCCGGAGGCAGAGCCCCTCTAGTATATATGTCTGTATATATATATATATATATATATATATATATATATATATATATATATATATATATATATATATATATATATATATACACATACATATGTACGAAAATAAATATAAAATATTTGTTTGTTGTAAATTACCGGTTTTTCAGCTTCCCGTTTTAAAATAGGTATCAATTATTGATTTAAAAAACTTATTTCGGACACCGGCCACCATCTGATGGTTTATAGAATTTTTTTTTATTTTTTTAATTATTTTTTTTTTATATTTTGCAAATAATAAAGTTATTTCGATAAAGTATTTATAAATACATCACAGGGGTCTGTGTGAAGCCAGGCAAGTTGTGTAGCGGGCAAGTTGTAGTGACTAATCTCTTTCTATATTGTATAGTTGAATGAGAATGTGATAAGCTCTCGTTTGGGGTTCTACAGACCCCTGTTCGCATTAACAGGATTCTTTTTTCTGGATATATAAATTTTGAATTTTTTATCTTTTCGACTAACATAGATTCGTAGAAGCGAGATATCATCAGTAACAAAAAATCGCCAAAGTTTAAAAAATAATTTGCTGGTACAGGCCGTACTTAACATCTTAGGAACTGTAACTCAAGGAAAAATGTTCTTTATTCTATGTAGTAAACAATGGTCTGTTCTTCGCTTAATTTCCGTTCTGGGCAGATTAAACCTGATTATCTGGCTAAACCCTTTGCGGTTTATAGTTATCTAAACTGACCTGTAAAGTTCCTTTAGATTATTTTATTGTCAGTTTACAAATTTATGAAAGACACCTTTTCTTCACATTCAAAAAACAGTATCTTATATTTTTGTTTGTAACTTTTTGTAATTCATTTCAAATACTTGTTTACGTATATAGTTGTAAACTAGAGACTAAGACGAGAATATCGTTTTTTGCTTTGCACACATTCGTTGAGTTTTAAGAAAGTTACAGCTATTTGACAGACTCCTGTTCGCGATAATGCAAGCTTTTTTACGTTTGCGTTCTTGGGTTAAACTAGTTATCATCATTCATGAACTACTGGAAAGTATCAGATAAGATCTCGCAGTAAGACTTGACGTTGCTAAAGCATTTGGTTCCATATATCAAGATAAAATTCACGCATTACTACAGAGTTATCTATTCAACAGAAAACAAAAAGTCAAAATTTATCATTGTGTAATTAAGGATGCTAGCATTAAATATGGTATATCTCAAGGCACCATACTTGGAATTTTGCTATTTATTATATATATTATTTCTTTATATTTTATATTGAGCTAATTTTGTATGAACCTATGTTTTTTTGATCTTCTTTATGTTAGATAAATCCATTAAATACTTATTAACAAGGAGAGTCCACAAACTGTGGGAAGCAGTTTTAGAATACGCGTTATTTCAGTAAAAAATGGTACCTATACTTTTTATCATAACTCTACAAGATATTTTGCTAGAGAAATGTCCTAGGCTAGAGAAATCCCGCAGCTGTGGCGTTCAACCGCTAGACGGCTACCAGCTCCTACACACTTAACCTAGCCCTTACTCCCGCTTTCCAGCAAGCGCACAGAAATCTCTTACAGCGGTATATAAGCCCGAATGCAAACCCCTTCCAGAGCGTCTAAGGTAGAGTTCGTCTATATAGCCTTACTGATGAGTCCAGTAGACGAACCCGGGACGAAACGTATAGAGAGAAGTCATCAAGCTTCTTTATCAGCTCTATAATATCTTGACCACAGAGCCTCGCTTTTAGATATCATCAAACCCTCCCCCCCCCCCCCCCTCCCAAGAAGAAACAGGATCAAGAAGAACCACAGATAATTAATGAGGATGCATACGGCATCAAAAGGTTGTGGGTAACATAAAGGGAGACCCTCTCTAGCCCGAAATCGGAAAAAAAAATATATTGACCACAAGGGCCTATGAAACGAAACTACGTGTACTAGGCATAATTTTTAAGTACCAGAAAGACTTTCGAGAAGCAGATTGTGGACTCTCCTTGTAAGTATAACTTCAGCGTAATATCTATGCTTCCAAAAACGGTTATTCCCAAAAAATTGTATCTTTTTTTTAAAAATTGTATCTTGTTTTCAAAAATTGTATTTAAATAAATATTAGTATATAATATACGTACCAGTAGTTTAAATATTGCTCCAATTATTTAATTAAATAAAATAATTCTGACAATCACATTACAAAATATTCACTCAGTTTCATCGTCGCACCTAACACTTTGCCTCGAGTTTCCTTTGTCTGAAATATGACAATGTATATCATTCTTCGTACCTATAATATAACTGTTTTATGCGAAGCGCATACTACTTCCCAATGCTCGTAAACTTTGTATGTATCGGCTATAGACGTATTACACCATACGAGGAAGAGAATTACGCCATTTATACCGTACTCATAACAAATTTGTCAGATAGTCTTCGCGTAAATTATTCACTTCAGTGATTACTCCCACCCATCTAGCAGTCCCTCCCGACTTGGCATTTCTACAATTGCGTTTGAAGGAACAAGGGAGAGGTGAACAAGTTTACTGCCGTCGCAAGCAAGGTCCGTAACTTAAAAATTTCGAAAAAAAATGATATTTTGATTCCTTTTTATCTAATCATTAATAATGAAATTTAACAAAAGGTGGAAGTGTGATATTTATTTTAATAATGCGATATTTAAATTTACGGTTTTAGTCATATTTCTAGCTTTTTTATAAGCCCAAATGCCGTAAAGACTATGTCATAAGCAAAAAAGACTTAAGTTTCGTGTTATTGCGGCTTTTTGGTTATAAATAAATGAAGGTTACAAACCATTTTCCAATGAAAAAGCTAAGATTTTGTCAGTGATTTTTTAATTGATTTTATATAAGAATTATAGATAATATTAATTTAATAAAATTGCTACCTTCTGAATTGCGAATTGTTAAATATTAATATTATTAAATTTGTTCAGTTTTATTGCATATCACATCCCTCTTGTTTGTGGTTTCGCTCTAATGTCATAATAAAAGGTCCGTAACTAACATTCTTTATATAAAAGCTTGATTTTATTGAGATTTTATGTTTTTTCTCGTATAGAAAATAAAAAATTATGAATGAATGAACTTTTTCTGATAATAGTACACCCAAAGGTAAAATCATTTTTCCGAGTGTGCCCTTAAATAACATTTTTTTGAAGTCATCTATCTATTGACTTTTCGATGACTTGACATTCTTACGCCTATGAAAAAGTTGTTATTTAGGGGCACGTTCGGAAAAACGGTTTTACCAGTAAACCCACCCACGGGAATAATCTTCGACTTTATTCACTTGCTACATAATGTACTATATTTCCAAATTTGAAAATTGTTTTTTTCTAAGCGAGGAAGATGATGGAGCACGAGTGGAAGTCGAGGGCGCCATAGGCGCCCGAGCGGCCTGAACTGTACACTTGAGGACCAAAAAATTTTTCCGAATTTGCCATTTAATGACCGTCAAAAGATGCATAGTTTATGGCGTAAGCTGCTTACACCATAAACTGTGCACGTTTTGACGGTCATTAACCGGCACATTCGGAAAAATAGTTTGGTCCACGGGTATACAAAAATACTCAAATCATCACCGAAGTCTGAAAAAGCCCTTTCTACCCGTGTTACACATTGTAGATTTTTTTAATAAGTTTGTGAATAAGTCCTTTTTCTTGCATGCAAAGGGAATGGGGAAATGAGCATTACGAGCCGTACACTATAGACCTAAGAAATTCAGAAGCGGGAGATAATGATCATTACCTCCCGCTCAGGCGAAGACTCTCGGAATACCCAATTTTTCATTCGCGTTGCAAACATGGAAAAGAGCTTTTATTCCAAACTCGACCGATATGGCCACTTTTTGCCCCTGAAAATCGGGGCGAAAGTGAAATTTGCGGGGCAAAAGTAAAATTAGCGGGGCGAAAGTAAAATTTGCGGGGCGAAAGTAAAAGTTGCGGGGCGAAAGTAAAATTTGCGGGGCAAAAGTAAAATTTGCGGTTCAAAAGTTAAATTGAAATTTTTTTTCTTTTACAATTTTTTTTACAATACTATTCGTTTTAAAATAAATAGATATACATCTGGTGGTTTTTTACAAAAAATAAAGAAATTGTAATTACAAAATAAACAAAATCTTTATTTACATATTTTCTATTTGAGCGCGTGCATACGCATTCTTCTAGATCAACCTAGAAAAATATAAAAATATGTGTCAGCCCTACTATTCAGGATTAATAACTGTCCGCGGTCGAGAGTGGAATAATAGTACATTATGTAACAAGGGCAGAAAAACGTATATTTTTCCCGTGGGTGAGTTTACTACCCGATCGAGCGAAGCGACGCGAAAATCAGGGTAATGGTAGAACTTGATGAAATAAAGGATGTGAACTAGTGTCTAGTGAAGTCACTTTTTTCTCGCAGCTGTGGGAAAAAAGTTATTTGCGGGCAAAAAGTGTAATTTTGGTCTCGCTTTTCAGGGAAAAAAGTGGCCATTTTCGTTCAGATGGGCATAAAATACTGTATGCAACACGGGACTAAAGTAGATTTTCTCCTCGGGTGATTACTACCCTCGAGAGAAGATTTTTCCCTCGGGTGATTACTTCCCTTGCTTCGTTCATGCAGTAAACGCCCCCTAGGAACAAATCTTTTCGCTTGGACAGTAAACCCACCCACGGAAGAAATCTGCAACTTTCGCCCCTTGTTGCATAATGTACTATTATTCCCGCAAACGTTACTTTATTCCACCAAAATTTAATTTATTTCCCGCAATTTTACTTTATTCTCTTGAAAGTAAAAGCGGGAATAATACATCACTTTTTTCCCGATTTTTAGGTCAATAAAGTGGCCACTATAGTTAAGTCCGGAATAAAATATGTTATTTTGTTAGTAAACGGCAAGCTTTCAAACTGCGTATCAAGATTGCGTTGAATGTGACTTTTAGACAATTGTTAACAATGCTGAAAGAAAAAGTAATCGAAGACGCATCCGATCATATGACTGAGTTAGCAAACAACATTACCGCAAAAATGCCCGACAGTTACGACAAGCGTCTTGAAGGTAAAAACCGATGTCTATCGTTCACTCATACACGGAGAAAAATAATTAGTAATCATTACCTTCCAGGTTAGGTAAGGGTGAAATCACATGGAGCGAACCGAGGCGCGCATAATGGGTGTGCACAGCGAGCGCCAGCACATTGGAGAGTTTGGGCTACTCCCGCTTTGCGTCTTTCGACTGATATATTCACATGGAACGGAATGAGCAGGAATAAGCAAGGGCGAACTATATCAAAATATGATTAAAATATTATTACTATAATACATATTAGTCGATGTCAACTATTACAATGGTGTAAATTTTTGATAAAATTGTTAAATAAGTTTATTCGGCTTATGTTAACTCCACTCCATGTGAACATAGCAGTCGAAAGACGCGGAGCAGGAGGTGCTCAAACGCTCTGATTGGCCGGCACTCTTACGCGTACCCATTAGGGACCATCCAGACAATGCGAGTGCCGTGAGTGCCACACGTGACATGCGCATTGTGCTCGTTCCACGCTGCTCTACTACGTTCCAGTATTGCATACTGATTTGAAGAAGTTGAAAACTATCCTAATACTGTATTTCGTGGTTGTAAATTTAATAATAATTTATAGAGTAACTCCATGAATTTAATATTCTTGAATTTAATTGCATTGAGCATTTTCAATACAGTTTCAAGAAATAACAAGAATACTAAATTCATGGAGTTACTCCATACATTATTATTACATTTACAACCATGAAGTAACAAAATGTCAGATAGTCTTCAACTTCTTCCAATCAGTATGAAATACTGGAACGTAGTGGAACGGTGTGAAGGAGCGCAAAGCACATGGCACGCGCAGCATTCGCGGTACTCGCATTATTTAGCTACGCGCGCCTCGTTCCACCCCATGTAATTTCATCCTGATACAGCAAGCTGATAAAATATTCCTTGATTAATTACCTAAACAGTTGGATTCTAGTGCCAAGCTTAGGGACCGAACGTAGCCTCAAAATTTAATTTTGGACATAGTTAGGTATTCAATACTTAACTACTGGTTAAGTAATGATTCACGAAATGTTTCATCAGCTCTGCTTTACCTAACTGGATATAGGTAATGATTACTAATTCTTTTTCTCCGTGTGTATGCATAACGAATCAAAAACTTTGAGTAACTAAATTCACGCGGGAAAATTCTCGGCAGATTTCAATTGGGCATTGGGCCTGAATCGGATGAGTCTTCGCCTGATGGGCGTCTGGCCGGGGGATGAGCCAGACGTCCCGGGCCGCCGACGCCTCAGCACGCACCTGCGCGTGTTATTCATGATCCTGGCCGTGTTCTTCTGTTTCTCCTTGCCGCAGATGTGTGCCCTCACCATGGTTATCCACGATTTGCCGCTTGTCCTTGACAACCTAGTGACGAGCTGTGCCTCTGTCGCATCCTGCGTCAAGCTTTTCTTGATTTGGCGCAACAAGGAAGGTGAAGACTCGATGTCCTTTACGAAGACTAGCACTTTTCTGATTACTTTTATTTATTCGAGTAGCCTGTTTTCTCGGGTAACCGATCATTTTTTGAGAACCAAAATAGTCTAGTTTCAAACCCTAAATTGACAGATAGAAATAGATCCGGCTCATCGAGAGTTTTTCAGCGCAGACCTAATTTATATGTCTATACAAAACTCTATGATGCTAGTTAACGTCCGAAATTTATAAAAACTGTTAGTCGATCTACGTTGGATACTCGTAAAAAGTGTTAGTCTTCATTGTAAATGTTAAAAAATGCGCTCATACGCATATGTGCACACGAACCGTCACACAACCACACACACAAATGTACACAAACAGACACACACACACACACACAAACACATGCACACGCACGTTCCACCCACATACCTATGTACACACATCTTCAGTAACCGTAGTTGGATTCCGTACAGACATTTAATTTCGAGAAAATGAAGATGGCGGATTGAGCAGTTTCTATTTCACGTCACTCCAGCCTTTATATGTTTTCTGTGCTGACTTTTTATTCGGAAATTGGATAGTCTAGTACTATATAGTCTGCCTATAAAAGCCATTATAGCCAATATGGGCGTCACGATAAGATTTCTACCAGGGGTGACTTTTTTGTTTTGAAGAAAACGCGATTTCAAACCGTGTACTTATTCGAAAACGGGGTTTAAACACGAGTAGAGCTGTTCGACGACCCTCCCCCACTCCTCTACTTACATATTCGCAGAATTATTGCCCGAACTCTTGCACGCTTCACGCGTTCTAGCCTTCGCCGACAAGCGCAGTTAAAGCCCAACCGCTTATCGTCACAGTACAACCCGCACATTGTACTCTACATCTTTTACTTCTGCTGGAAATAACTCGCGTGAGCTCTGTAAATCGGTTTTGCATTTTTGGGAGGTTTTCTTCTCGCTGACTGGAGGTTCGCCACCATCTTCAATCTCTACTCCCGGCACTAACATCTGCACCTTGGCAGTCCGAGGAAAGGCCCCACAAATCCACACAGAAAGAGGGGAAAAAAGCCCCCATTAAAAATGATACCCCATTAAAATTTGTCGACATTTCAATTTTATATATTTTAATTTAGAATATTCATAACCGTTATTGAATTTGAAAAATTGATCTAAATTTAAATTCTGTTTAACTTTTACAACTACACCCATCTTTTCAACTTTATAAATGGCACTTGCTGAATTTTCATTTAACCGTTTATTCAGTTTTACAAACTGCTATTGGTCATATGCTACCGTAGTAAGTAATTGGTAATAATTTAATTTTATAACATTTTTCTTTGCATTAACCTTTATAAACATATTAGTAAACATATTTAATTTAAAAACAAAACTTTTTGGATGACAACTTAAAAATTTTATTTTAGAATATCTATAATCGACATCCACTCATAATTTTAACCCTTCATTAACTAAACAATTTCTATAAATTCACTACATTGTCTCATTTTCTAAACATCACTGCCCATATGGCTAACAATCAGAATAATCAAGTTAAGAGAAAATCCTTCCCGAATAAAACGGTAAATTTTTAATAACCGTAGAGTAAAAAGAGTTAAGCCCGCGTTTGCCACTCAGAGGGACTCTGATTTTAACCCGATATCACGCTATTTTCTTTGCGGAATCTTTTGAGATATAAGCCCTCAGTAGATATTTTCCTAATTCTAAATGTCATTTTGTAGTCTACATCTATAACACCCGTTCTGAGGAAAGTCTTGGGTATTTACACACCATTAAATTAAATAAAAAAATTTTTGAAGCTGAAATAGATGTGGCGAACATGTGCAGAGCGGGCCCAAAAAATATTCCCTAGCTTTTAATATGTTTAGGGATGCTAACAGATTTATGGATAAAAAATTCTGGAATGCTTTTATCCCGGATCAGGACATATTTAACACTGATATAATTTATGATGTCCCAGAGGATATCCCTATAGAAAGTATATTAAAAAGTCTAGGCTTCTCAATAAGTAAAATTCATAAAATGGAGAGAATTTTTAAATCCACCGTGGAAAAGGATAGCACGGTTCAACATCCAACAGACAAAATAAAAAAATTTTCAAATGATGAAAACGTTCCAAAATTCCAATATATCTTTGGCGTCTTTTACGTGGTATTCCTATTTGCTCCAGCTGTCCTTCGATGCTGGAATTGCCACTGATTCGAGAATGATTCGAACTCCTGCAACAGGTCCCCTCGTTGCGACAAGTTAGACATAAATTCCAAGAAAAATTTGATGCCTATAGGCTTTAACTTAGAAGTTCCTATGCATCGAATCATTAACCCAAATCCATATTTTAGAAAGAAATACAGCCTTTCTCAAATTCAAAGCCAATCTCAAATACAAACCCAAAATCGTATTCCATTCTCTCAGCCCAATTTGAATGGCTTCAATAGAGAGTTAACTTAGGATCAAACATCGCTAGATGTTAATACGAGGTCATCTTTGCCATCTCCGGCCCTTATTCCTAACAACAATAACAAAACGAAATCATTTTCCAAAAATTCTTCTGAACTAAATTCAGAGGAGAATTTTGAAATCGCTTTTGTGGACCAGTTTATGCACTCCAACGGAAATAAATAGCTCCGGAAAAATAAACTAATCAACCAGACGTCACTGAACCCAATCTCCAAAATCATTGCTGAATAAACCTGGCAAAGCACCTTCCTATAATTTCCTCCTAAAATATGCCATCAACCCCGAGGTAATCAGCTTAAAATTCAATACCAAATTAGGAACCATCCCAAAAATGATCATCAGGAGAACAAAATTACGAAATTCCTACAACTCCTTGGATTCCTCCAAAAACATTAAGGGCAAAGATAGCCCAATCTTTATCCCAGCAAGTCAAATGTCAAATAAAAAAACGATCAATATGTTTTAACTTCAACCTAATGTCGCACCCGGCTATTAAATCGATTCATCGTAAAAATTCCGGAAGTTAAAAATTCAAGAAGAAAAATCTTAGATAGAACGCATTGCCTAGGTTTTGCCGATGATCTTTTCATTTATTCTTTTGACTCCCAAATCGACAATATCTTAACTACCCTAAATAAGGACCTCGAATCTCTGAACAATTGGCTTAAGCCATTACATTTGAATATTTATTTTAAAAACTGCATTTCAGTAATTTTTGGAAAAGACACTTCCAATATTTTTTCCAAACAATATTCGTTAAATTTACAACAAGACAAACTTTATAACTTATCCTCCTTCAGATATCTAGGAGCCTTATCTAGGAGTGACAGCCTTTCTTAGAAACTGCATATACAAAGCGTGACTAATAAATTCAAGCTCGGAATTAACATGTTATCTTCTATATGTAAATTCAGTTGGGGCGTCGACCCAGAAACCGTTTTAATCTTCTATTAATCCATCATTAGGCACCAAATTGACTGGGCTTCTTTTCTTTATCATAATGCCAAAAGGGAACACCTCAGAAAATTAGACGTTCTACAAAACGCTGCACTCAGAAAGTCATTGGGAGGTGTTCGCAGTACCCCAATTAACGTTCTACATCATTTTTTAGCGGTTTCTACCCTCTCTGTTAGACGCGTTTGCACTTTCTCCAGATTTCTTCTCGTAATTTCCTCTGTAAAGGAACACCCCCTTATAATGAAACTTCAAATTATATAACAGCATTACGATAGCCGTATTATTAAAACTTCCCATAGCAACAAATTCCATTTTCTATACAACTCATGGGTAATTAACAAAGAAATTGTTAGCTAAGTTTCACAACGCATTAAATTGCCCACCTACGAAACTCTTTACTTTTCGCTCATTTATAATACATTGACTTTACTCTGGGCAAAGCTTAAGTATGCCTCAGAGAATATACCAGTAGACTTTCATACATATCTAGATTTAAATCTAAAAAAGTTTTCATATCTGTTTTCAGACGGTTCAAATACCCCAACACTGGATGCGGTGCTGGGGTTCATCTTTCCGGTCCAGTAAGTGAATTATGTTTTAAATTGCCTGATTATGCTTTACTGTAGGATTGTAACCTTACCCTAGTTTTACACCTTTCTAAAGTTGTCATTTTTTCTGATTAACGCAGTGTCCTTTCTGCTTTGGCTAACGACGGGCTTTGCTCTAAAATGCACTTTTTAATTATCCTAATTAGAGATATAATCTGTAAAATATGCTCTATGGGGGAGACGTCAAATTATATTGGATCCCGGGTTATGCCAACATTTTAGGCAATGACAGGGCTGATTATATGGCTGCTACTGGGGCGGCCAAGGCTTTGTTAGATGTCCAGTCGGTATGGTTCAGTGACCTTATAGGTTCTTTCAGGTTTCCTTCCATCTACCATATGCACGATTTTACAAATAACCATAGAGGTGGACAAAAGGGCAGAAAATATATGTCTCTCAATTCTGATTTTCTAACTCATACTTGATTTTGCAATATTAAAGCCAATAGAATAAAATTTGCCTTTTAAATCGCCCCAAAAACGGTAATAGCAAGGTCAAGTACCACCTTCACTCAAAAAACATCCAAGTGAATGAGATGTGTGACTGTAGAAACGGGTTTCATGTAGTCAATTATCTCATCTGGGATTGTCAAGACTGCTTAGTGTGACGTCCACAATTAGTTAGATTTCTTAGTAGCAAAGAAATAAAATTCGGAGACGAATATGTATTGTGAACTCCCACAGCACTAACATTAGCTTGAAAATAGCCGAATTTTTCATTATAAATAATTTAGATATTTAATTGTCTCCCCTTTCCATCTTTTACTGAATGCATTTACGCTACCTGCATGCACCACAGTTAATACTCTCACACGACATAGAATTGATTCTTTGTTTGAAATCTATACAGCATATTAGAGGAATCTGGTCATAACTTAGCGGACGAAAAATCACCAGATATCTCCTCAACCAGGCATTTTTTAATGGTAATGGTGCAATACTATGGAGCCTATTGAGGAACGCACTACTCCTCTAGGCTAATCCAGGTTGTACATAAAGAAATAAACAGATATTTCATAATTTCCAGTATCAAAACACGTTTCTATAATAATTTTTTAGTATACATTACTTACCATCACACAGCTTACTCTATGAGCAAGCAAAAAAGATAGCTTTTAATAATTTGACGGAAAAAGACCATAGAAAAGCCTACTGCTCGAGATATCAATAAAAATATCTTGCATTAATCCTCCGCTTTTGCATCAAAGTGTTACGTCCGGTGATCCAATCCGTGGCTCGCGACTGGCTGCGCCCAGGCAAGTGCGCCTGGGAGTTGCAGGTGATGCGCCGCGAGGCCTCGTACGCCCGTCTCTTCACCGTGAGCGGCTACGCCTTGGTGGCTGGCTGTTTCGGGAGCTTTGCCATCGCACCAATCATGGGCTTCAACGTACGCCTGCTGTCTAATATCACGGACTACGGCGAGCGCCACCTGATGTTCCAGGCCTACTTTCCCTATGACTACACTACGACTCCGTACTACGAGCTGTCGCAGGTCATCCTCCTCTTTAGCGGGCTCATGTTCATGCTGGCGTTCTACGTGGCGGAGAACTACTTCGCGGCCCTCGTCTTTCACTGCAGCGCGCAGTTTGAGATTCTCGGTGCGAAGATCGAGAGCTGCATCAGGGAGGCCGATCAATGCTCGTTGGACTTGACGTTCAATGTGAAGTTGAGGTCTTTCGTCGACCGGCACGTCCACCTGATGGCGTAAGAGTGTATTATGTGTTGCGATTGTTTGATGAGGTTCTTTACGTGTAGTCAGGTCGTCAGAGAGAATGAAACCCCAGTTAGTCCGACTACAACCAACAGCTATCACCGAGAAGTCTAATGATAGCTTTTCACCTGTAGAATATGCCACTAAATTAGTTAGAATGGGTCTGATGCAGAATTGCAATTATTAATGCAAGAAGTGACACAATTACGGCAAAAAATCAGGTATGAGAGTATTTATAGTCTACTACACGGAAAATTATTTAGCACTGGAGCAGTACTATAGTCAATAAGACTGGCTCAGTATTATGAATAGTACTGAACCATCACTTTCTTAGACCTTTTTCCGTCTACTTTTCGACCTACGGCAGTATTGTAACGTTAGGGCTAGTTTAGCGCGCTCAAGCGGCTAAGCCAGCGCGGTTCATGGGACTGATTCAGCTCCATCGGTCGCGCTGGCAAGAGCGGGACGTGCAATACGCATGCGCCGATCTATAGTCGACATATAATATATATAGCATCAGTGATAACTGCCTGTCGACGGAACGCGCGCGGGAAAGTCTTTGTAATAGTATATTATGACACTGTTGTGGGAGATGGTTTTCTACCTTGCTCGAGGGTTTTCGCACGAGCGAAGCGAGCGAGAAAATCGAGCAAGGTAGAAAAACACCTCCCACAACAGTCTCATACGATATTTTATAGCACAACAACCTCAAAATCGACAATAAAGTTGGCATTTTGAGGTTAGTGTGCTATAAACATTATCATCCCATCATAACACGCGCGTGAATTTGGAAGCTACAGTGCATGTGATGGATGTTTTTATTGTTTATCAAAACTATGCGACAAATTTGAAAAAGGATGGATGTATCGTCACTCTTGGTTCTAAATGGTTGAATTATTTTATTTTTAAATAATACAAATGTAACCAAACGATAAAAAAATAAATTAAATTACTTCTTAAAGAGTCAATACACAAACTGAAAAAAACTTGATACGAACAATAAAAGTTATTAGCATATGTGGAAATTCTTATTTCATTGCGAAATTTTATAGATAAAAATTATATCAACTCTTAATTTATAAATAAAAATGACATTCTGTATTATAATAAAAGTAAAATAATTCTAATTTCGTTTGACAAAACTCAATTAACAAATTATGAGGTCGGGTTTGCAACCCCCTACCTGGTTGAGGGCAGTAATGCTCGTTTATATAATTAAAAAAAGAAATTAAACTGTAATGTGTCTATAGAACATTACTTCAATATAACTCACATGTAAAACTTCATTAACTTAATCAAAACTCGCATTTTTAAGTTTTGGCGCTGCGCAGTTTATCATACTGACTCAGTTTTAAGCAATCCAGCTGCATCAGCTCTATATGGAACTCGATTAGGTATGCATGCTGCGCTGTTTCATACCGCGCTCTACTGTACTGTTCCAGCGCTCTGGCGGGACTGTATTGGCCCCATGCAAGCGCTGAACTAGTGCTGTCGCGTACAGAGCTGCTATAGCGCTATAAGGGGGAGTCACCGCAGCGCTAAATTATTTTCCGTGTACTACCACACCAAGTTTCAAGTAAAAATATTAATTAGTTTACCTGTAATCACTTATCAAATAAAACGGGTTTTTGAAAAAATTGTAGATGATTATGAATATGGAGGGGAATGTTCAGTAAAATTTTAGATTCTTGATCGTTTTCTTTTAACAAGAAAAAAATTTTTTTGTATAAAAATCGATTTTCTTTCTCCGACCACTGAAGTAAATTGGCAGCATTTTATCTGAAACTTTAAAAACAGGTAACTTTCTACTATCTCATGACTTGTATTGTTCATGAGATTTTTTATTTTCTGAGATATTGGGTTCAATATAAAAATTTAAAATTTAAAAGAAATTTCAAGATTCATCGACTTGTTCTTGTTTTATAAAAACAAAGATATTTGGATTTTTCGTTTTTTGAATTTTCCATTTTCAGGTTTGTTGGCATGTTAGAAATATTATGATGAATTTTGTAAAGATGCATTAAAAAGAGCATAAAATTATCTATATATTGCAACAGCATATTTTTGATAGGCTCTTTTCTTTCTTTTGTTATACACGAAAACGTAATTTTTAGTTAAACAGTTATATTTTAGAAAGATATTGCAATTTAAAATTAACGTATAAGAACAAAGAATTTCATATTGAAACAATTAATTTAGTTTGAAGAATCGAAGTGCCAATTAATTGACAGCGGTTTTTTGAGTTTTTTTCATTAAACGTCCATTGTGAAAAAAATTGGTTTTTTGACTTTCAAAACTTCCTAATCCCATGCAAAATTTTCTTCTAAAATACTTTATTAGAGTAATTTTTTTGTTAAAATTCACATTTAGCGCGTTATTTAAAAAAGAGCCGTAATTATATTATTGTAACGTCCGTATCGTAATATACTATACTTGTTGCCTAAATAATCTCACTTCCGTACCTGACCTATTCTAACTAATTTAGGGGCATATTCTACGTATTAGTCGGGCTAGGAATTCCGTTACGCCCCGACTAGTGTAAATTCGTAGCTGTACGGAATTTAACTTTTATTACAGTTTATTGAAATTGGCTTGTAACTGCGACTATGTAGGTATATTTAGGATATTTTCATTCTTTAAATAAATTTACACATGATTCAATTTTTACAATGATAATTTGTTGGATAATGTTAATAATAATTAATCTAGATAGCATAGATTCAAAATAGAATCTACAACGAATGATTTAACCGATATAAAACTGAAATTGATCATTGGTGCTAGTTTAAAAGTTACACTCATGAGCCATAAATGTTGGTAATCAAATAACTCAGGTTATAAGGGGATTTGAGATTTGGCTAAGGGTAGATTTAAAAAAAATGATAATATTATTTTACATAATTAATTTTTAATACATCAACTACCTACTTCCTTATCTTTTTTACATATGAAAATTAATGAATCCTTAATCTACAGAAAATACTCGACTGAGCGAAATTAGCTATGTTAGGCATATGTTAAATCAATAATCAAGAATTTCTATTACTTTCTTTATTCGTAAATTTTGATTCAAACGTAGTTTTTACAATTAATGATTATCGATCTTACGTATAAAGCAGCTTTTGAGACGTTCGTATTTTTAAAAACGATTCAAGTAGATTTCAGTATAATTTCACCAGTAATAATATTTAATTATTATTGTTATTTATCCATAATATTTTTCGTAATGAAAATAAATTCTAATCATAAATTTACAGGATGGTTACAGCCGTAGAGAATTCTTTCAGTTACGTAATTCTAATGCAAATATTTGCTATGTCTTTTACCGTTTGCAGCCTGGGATTCCAAATTCTAAGATTAAGTTGACAATTAAGCTTACAATTGATTAAAAGAACGAATATCATTCATGGTAAAATACTGTATTAATTTTTCAGATATTTGACAACAGCAATATTACGAAACCATCGCCCCTACAAGTATGTACGCTGTTTGCATCTGTTGTGTGCCTAGCGATGTATACCTTCGTTGACTGCTATGCTTGTGAAACACTAATATCTCGCGTAAATGCAGTTCTTTTACTTTTATATAAGATATTAACTGTAATTGTATCACTAAAGTATTTGTCGAAAATAATTAGTTTTTATTTTCTTTTTTTAGAGCGGTGGAATATTTGATAAAATTTGTAGTTGCAAGTGGTTCGTGCTTTCTCAACATAGCATGAAAGATTTGATCCCAATGATGATTATATCCAGAACTCCACAACAACTTACAGCTGGCAAAATGATTACCCTTTCATTGCAGTCTTACTGTAGTGTACGTGTATAAGAAACTCAAACTCAAATTGATATTCGAATCAAAGCAAGTTTAATCATTTTTCAATTTGCAGATTTTGAAATCGATAGTAGGATACATAACAATGCTGGTCACTGTGAATAGCAAATAACTTTTCCAATTTAATTTTTAATGATGGTTATATCCAAAACTCCACGACAAATTACAGTTGGCAGTGAAATATGCCAAAATATGAAAACAAATATGTGTGAAATATGAAACTCAGATTCAAATTAATATTAGCATTTAAGCAACGTTAATCATTTTTTAATTTGCAGATTATGAAATCAATAGTAGCAGATATCTCAATGCTAATCGCTGTGAACAGAAAACAATTTTTCCAATGTAACAGTATTATGAATAATTAGAAGCTATATTACATGTAAAGAGTAGATCTAAATAAATATTCACTTATAGTTTGAAAGTATATATCACTAGCTAATGATAAATGATAAATGTCGATACACATAGAGAATTCATCGTACTAGTTATACTATTCATCTTTTTTATAAATGTTAACTACACTTCTTACTCGAATCGAGCGCAGAACATTTTTTTTAATTAAAATTTTATGAAGATCATTTTTAATGAGGTATAGTGCAGTAACCGGAATGCAGAAGATGTGAATTTGATCCTTACCTAATAAGTTATATTTTTCATTATGATCGATCTCCTCCAAAAAGCTCTTTAAAACGATAAGGAATGGGCAAAATAAATGATAATAAGTACATTTTTCATATCTCTTAAATATATTGTTCTGAACTTCTTTGGAAGATTTTGATACTCTAAAAATGAATTAATAAAATATATTGTTATATATTGTCAAACGATAATTCGTTGATTATAATTCTATTATAACCTGGTTTACCAATTTCTAGAGTTCATTACAGCATCAACACAAGCCAGATCTTATAGATTTCCCGAGGTAGACTCAGAGAATCCGAGTCAGAGACTACTATTTCAACGAGTGTGTTGACGAAGAAAGAATCACAGTAGTATTTATATTGTTGTGTCTTCATAAGTGTTAGAAGGGCCGTCACTCCCACTTCTGTCCCAAACGACTCTCAATCGTCCACACCGTGGTCCATAAAATGACTGTGTATGTTGTGTCCTGTATCTAGGTGAGTTTTCTCTGGTAGAAAAGGCCCACCGCACCTGTTTATAGATTGATAGCATGCAACGTCAGTATCGCTATTATATGCTGGTGTTACGCAGTTTGAAAGCTCATCGACATGAGCGCGCCATTTTTTCCTATTCGAGGCCAAGTCTTTCCATTCCTCATAGTTTCTGTGATATACTGAAAGTAAATCTGATAAGTTGGACGTAGGGAGTCATAATGACTACAAACTCTGTCTTCTTTCTTTTTTATATAAACAGGATTAGAATGTGTTTTGCTTTCTCAAAGAGCAAGTTTTTTTAGTTTGCAACGTACAATTTTGATTACAGAATAAGAAAGAAAGTTAAGGAGAGAGAAAATGAGAGACTATGTGAATTTGAGATAGACGACACTTGCTTCTTGATCATCTAACACGTATGGCGTTTATCTAGCATGGGCCTAGTATAAGCTAAAGTTATATGTTTTAAGTTAACCCATTAACGCCTAAGTGGGCATCTAAGGACACACGAAAATTGTGCTTCCACCTTCTATACTTATTTTACTTCTGGTCGTAGGTGGAACGTAATGTTGGAAATGAAAAGATCGCCTAATTCTACCCGTAGAAAACATGTTTCCACCACGCAATCTCTTTTTTAGGGTTTTTAGTGTCCGCATTATTTAAGTGTTCATAGGTGTCCACTTTTACGCTGTTATTTTGTGATCAAGTAATAGTTTTAATCAATAATGTGAGTATCATACAACTTATCTTTCTCGACTGTGATCAAGTGTTATCATTTTGCATGTTCGATCTCTTACGACTATGATTGACAAAAACTCGTTACTCTACTGTTACTGTTCGACTACAGCAAGTTTTCCGATACGATTTCACCATCCAAGCTTCTAGTAAAGCTGCGAGCTCTATGGTTCTCCAGGTACGCTTTGTAGTAATGCGCACTTACACCAAGTCATCTTCGCTCTCCACCAATTTTGGTATGACCATGGGTTCCGTGATTGGACCTTTACTGTTCTGTCTATATAAATAACATCAAAGTGCTATTCGTCAACTTAAATAAACATCTTAAGTAAAAAGACCCAAGACACGTCAGACACTTGTTCTATGCTGACGATTTACAAACTTACTGACAGATCAGACCATAAAACATTGCCAAAAGTGTGGAAATCTTAGCCAAAGATACGCAACAGGTCGCTAATTGGGCCAGAGGTGTTGCTCTCAAAATTAATAAGGTGAAGACTAAAACTATTGCTTTCGGCTCTTGTAAGTACATAATGACGGAAATAAGTTTGGGAGACTGTTTCTTCGTACCTTTTTCTTAGACTATGACGTATCGAGGTGTTAAACTTGAATCTAAACTCACATGACATCCCCAAGTGGACATGGTGATAAGAAAAGTTAAGAGAGTATTATACAACTTAAGGTTTTCTAGAAAGTATACCACTCAGGATCTGCAGAAACAATGGGCTATGGCTCTTGTTTTCCAGCACCTTGACAATTGCTCTGGAGTATATCTGGAAACGTTTCTTGAACAGCGTATCCGGCTGCAAAGACTGTAAAATACATATGTGCGCTGCAGAGTGTAAATGGAGTGGACGAAGATTGATACTAGATCCTCGGTCCCCTTGTCTATATAGAATCTAGTATAAAATCTTATTTATCAAAGAACTAGTATACTTAGAGTCACTTTTTAAAAGAACGTGTCGAAACGCGCTGTAACGGGTGAGGTAAAAGACGGTAAAAGATCTGACATTTGTGGAATTCACTCCCTTTTACAATAGGAACATTACCATCTCTAAGAGCATTTAAGGTGGCGGTCAATAAGTATATGAAGAACCCTGATAGAAAGTTAGCCAGAATATCTGACTGATTATTAATTATTTGCCATATTAATAATAAGCAACAAATAATCCAGATTATAGTTTGTGATAGAGCATACTACTCTGCACTAACTATATCACATGCATGTATAAATGTATCGGCGAAATGCAACCGGAATCACGCACCGACATAAGAAGCGAGGACGCAGAAGCAATACGCGAGTAAGTAAAATCACGCGTAAGAAAAAGCTAAGTAGAGAGGGAAAGACAGAGCACGGAGGAGAGAACAAAAGCTAGAGCAACAGCAGTAATACGAGAAAACACACAGCTGAGACGAAAGGAGAGAAGAAGGAGAAGGAGGAGAGGGGCGCGGGAAGAAACCCGGAGCAGCAAGGCGAGGTATGAAAACTCTCGTCAAGTCGAAGCTCATTCTCTCTCTCTCGTCAACCACGGCCGAATCAATATGGGCTGGAAAGGATAAACGACACACGCATGCCAGGCGGATTGATGCCGGAGAAAAAAGTGACTCTGCGCGAGGCAGCCGACTGTAAGTGGCGAGCATAGGCACAGAGAGAGAGAGAGAGCCATGAAGACCTTCCAGAGCTGAGGTGGAGTCGAAAACGCTACATGCGCCGAGATGCATAACATTCTTCACGTCATTAAAATGTGTCCATAACTATTGTACACATCGGCGGAGGGCGACATGCTGCTCATCAACTTGGGGCAGTACGACGATAATTGCTCTAGTCTTCCTCTTTCTCTCACTTAAAGAAATATCAGCCGAGTTTGATACCGGAAAAGCATAGCAAATGTGTCGAATGATTTAATCGCAGAATGTAAGTAGAAAACCGCGTTACGTTTTAAGTAATTGAATGCTTAGCCACCTCGCTTCGAATAGACAGTATGAGTCCTGATGCATATAGAAAAAAACCGAACGATTGCATTAAGAGTTAAATATAAGTGAAACTCTTATTATTGAATTTATCCTCTCACTGCATGACATTCTCTAATATTTAATTACTATAAATATATTCACTGACGAAGAATGGTATCAATATTAAAAGCTGTGTTAAGGGTAAGCTACGTCATGGAAAAGATAAGCCATTAAATCGGAAGGCTCAATCACACCGGTAGAATTGCCAGAATGGACCACGACCACTCTCGGCGGAAAACCATGCATTCTTCTATTAGCAAGATAGTTTTAAATTAATTGAGCAGATCCGGCAAAGCACGAAAATAAATCAAAGAGAGGCACTTTCTTTCTGGGAATCTGACAGTTCATTGTTTCTTTGTGATATTCAGACTTTGCCCGGGGGCATTCAAGCTTTAACGAGGCACATAGTTTTCACAAAAATTATCACGATGAAATGATTTTTGGAATAATAATTAATTTCCTTTGGCAAAATGCAACATCATAAGCTAATATTTGGCTAGAATCTGGCTAAGAGTATGCTTTAAGCACAAGTGGATTTTTACTGTAAATCTAACCTATTTATATCTAATTGCTTCTACGATTTCTTAGTTTTTAATAATGTACATACTATTTTAAATGTTTAATATAGTATGACACCAATATAAAAACCGCTACTAACTGCTTTAGCAGATTGCTTTCTCAAAGAGTGGTTGTCGTTTATAGACAAGTTTAATTAATATAATTACAAAAAAGAAAATTTTTCACTTTTTACAATTCTTTATAACGAATATTTTGTTATTATTTCACAAATATAACTCGAAAGAAAATAATGTCTACGTTATAAAAACGTACATATTTTTGAAAAGTTCAACGTATAAAATAACAAAAAAAACTTTTTTCGATTTTTAGTTCTTTAAAAATCAATATTTTTGCTAAAAAATGAGTTTAAGGGTAATACTACTCAGGGATTTAAAAAAAAACGTTTTTTGGCTTAAACAATAATTTAGGGTCACAAAAACAATATCTAATTAGGCCTATGGTAAAAAAGATTGATATAGCTTCAATTTTCAATTTTTCCGTCACGTCTCGGAGTGTGCGTTTAGAACATATGCGGTACCGCTCCGACTTTTTGCTTTTACCTGTTGAAATATTAAATACCTGCCTTACTTACCTTGTGTAAAAGGTCATTAAGTTTCCGTTCGTGGTCACCAGGGTGCGCTGATATTATAATATACATATACATATATTATATGTACACTATAATATACATATATGTGTGAGTCAGTGCAACTGCGAAGAGATGCCGAGTCAGACGCTCCAATTTGTTTTTGCCGCTGATCTTTTTATTTTTTATATAAATAATCATCAAAATAAAGTTGTTTTATAGTGAATTATCAATAATAATCGCACACTAAATAAAATGAGTGATAAAAAACCTCAATACAGTGGAAAGAAGTCCGGATGGGGAGGTACCTCCAATGCTAAGAAACGGAGCATTTCAAACCGCGCTTCGCCACTGAATCGCTACGCGTTAGAAAAACCAAGTTTAGAAAATGCTGGAACGTCAGCAAAAAAGTTGTTGCCTATTGATCCTGCTAAATTCGAAGTCGACGCAGGATTTAGTTATAGAATTTTGGATTTTTTAGCAGTAATTACTGCGTTGTCGCAAATGGTAGTGTGTAAAAAATGCAACTCAGACGTTACGTTTACAGAATCAGGAATGAGAGGCTTGGGATTCAAAGTAGTGGTTTCATGTAAAAATTGTGAAAGTGTTCATATTCCTAGCTCTCCTTTTATTGTAAAAAGGTATGATATTAATCGCAGAATTGTTCTTGCTATGCGATTCTTGGGTGTGGGCTTGAATGGTATAATAAAGTCTTATGCGTTCATGAATTTGCCTCTTCTCATTTTTCAATCGTTTTACGATAGAGTCGTAAGAAGAATAGCTATTGGAGCAGAAGAAGTTTGCCAAAGAAGTATGAAGACGGCAGCTCAAGAAGAAAAAGTAATAAGTGAACAATATATACTATACAACTAATAGCACACTACTCACCCATTACACTCACTAAATACATACACACTCTATTCTACTCGACGACACAGAGCAAGTGAGCTCTCCAACACCCTGAAGCAGCTGAAGATGACGCACAGCTGCCATCCCATAGAGCCTCGCATAGGTTGGAGCTGGCTGGTCTCGGCTGGGGTGCGCTGAGCATGTCCTGGTGTCTCCTCTCCTTTCTCCCGTCCTTTCGAACCAACCTAAGAACACACGCATAGAGATTAGAACTTAAGAAAATAAGCAAAATGGTATTAGAATAATACCCACCTGATTTTACGCCTTGAAAGGCATGAATGGGTCCGCCTTGGGCGGAGCATCTGCTTCTCTAGGTACTCTGGAGGCCTGCAGCATACACCCTAGAAAACATAAAGCTGAGTTAGCCTACAGCAGATACGCACAACAAACTGGAACTCTCTTACCTGGTTTGGAGGGTTTGTAGAGGCAATGTGGTCTCTCAAATGCAGTAACGCAGCTCAGCTCATGGTCCGCTCCTCCATAAAGCAGCAGCAGCAGCAGCCTCCGAAGCACTCGCCAGTCACTTAGAAGCAACCTAGCATTAGCAAGGGGAGATTACAGTGATATACAAAACACTAATCTCACCTGATGGCAGTGGCAGTTGCAGAATGCAGTGTAGTAAGCTGCAGGTAAATATAACCTCTTTGAAGTTAACCGTGTCCACTGCTTCTGCTGCAAGTACACAGTCCTGGGCCTTGCAGTTCCTCGTCCTTCCCAACACCGTCTGCGAGCCGTCGATTGCATGCCATATAACGTCACCGCGAGCAGACGCTCTTTTTTCCTCCTTCTTACTTCTCTTACTTTCTCACCAGACGCATGCGCTGCGCCCTCAACCGGGCTCGGTCCGCACTACCGAAATCCGAGTGTAGCACCGCGGGGACGAAGCGACAACTCGCACACTTCGTACTGAGTCGCGTTCGTAGACACTTCGGTTTTTTATACTTGCTCCGTGCGAAAACAACAGAATCAACTTACTCCGCTCGCGAATCTATAACCGCTTCCGTACCTCGACATTATCGTCGATCTCGTACCGTGTATGCCGACCAACTTGTATCTTCGAAGGAGGCCACACCGGATTTGAAAAGAGTAAGTTGCACAGAATATTATTGTGCTTAACAGGTATATATATATATATATATATATGTAAATCTAGCGCCGCGTGCGTGTCGAGCATCGCGTCGCGCCGCCTTTCCACGTGTATTTCACCACCGTATATTCTGTAGAATTCGTGTCCCTGAGTATTAACTTCTTCCCCTCTCGATTATATACCGTTTCCCACCGTACCGCCGTGCTCACTGTAGTTAGTTTAAATTCGTAAATAATTCTATGTGTCGGTAGAACACTTGTAAAATCGTGCTGCGAATTCGCGCACCTGGCGCTCAACACCTTATACATAAATTGAATAAACCACAAGTGTTCATACTTTTATCCTTAATTTCTGTGTGTAATTTATTTAAAGTCTCGCATAAAAATAATGTTAAAGCCTGCATGTGCGGCGCAATAATCTTGGCTAATATAGCTAAAATTATTGTCATAATACATACATGTACATATACATACTTACATACATACAGACAAACATTTTTTTTAAACTTTTGTAAACCTATTTTTAAGACTCAGGAACCTTGAGAACATCGAGATCAGCGAATCTCTGAAAAAAATGTTATCATCGTTACAAAGCTTTCTCTTTGAGAA
This sequence comes from Gastracanthus pulcherrimus, assembly GCA_949152435.1. Lineage (NCBI taxonomy): Eukaryota > Metazoa > Arthropoda > Insecta > Hymenoptera > Pteromalidae > Gastracanthus > Gastracanthus pulcherrimus. The sequence goes on along the minus strand of OX424574.1, from coordinate 21,437,593 downwards.
AGCAAAACGATGCCAACTGCTTTGGCACTATGCAAAATTGAAAGTAACCTCGACGAATTGATGACCGAACCGTGGAAGCTCTTAATCGGGTAATTATGAGGAGACGGAATTAATGGCGACTCGTGGTGCTCGATAAAGAGGACCTGCACTGAAAAGAGCAAGATGCTGGGAATGCACTTTACTAAGGAAGATCATTAAGGAGCGGCCTAAACTATCTAAATCATATTCTATTCGACACTTAACCTTCAAAAACACAAACACTAGTAAGTTCACGAATTTGACAAATCCGATTTTGCTGTTACCGGGTCTGCTTTGCTAGGTCTACTTTTTATCGGTTAAGGTTTAGATGGTTGATTAGGTAGATTATGTAGTTTGTTTCATATTTTTTTATAGGAGTCGACTTCTTCAATTTACATTGAACTCACGGACACACACATTCGCGCACACCAAACATTTATACTAACATTTATACTAGTAAATTCAGTAAGGCTACTAAATTTGTTTACATTCATCTTATAGAATGATCGCTGTGAACGTCAAGATAACCTAGCTGAGCCGATAGATGACACCATTTGACTCTGAATGCCATCACCGATCCCTTCTTAAGAGATCTGGTATCCGTCGTAATAAACCTTATCATAACCTGTATACTTGCAAAATCAACGAGAGTCATCGTTTAATTCTCTGCTCTGTTCACGGTTCTTTTGAGCCGTTGTTTTTCCCGTGAGCTGATGGAAAAATGTCAGAGCAAGGACAGGAAAAGTCCAAGGATAATTTAAGATGAAGAAAATGTGAATGATTGGTGAAGAAAATTACTTCTTGAGAGACAGGTCAGTCTTTTTATTCCTGGAATTGATGATTGGAGTGTACACCTGGAAGCATTGTTCGGTAACTTGACGTCTGGTATGAGTCAAGGTAGAGGATGATGGTGGTGAATCCTGGAAGTCATCATTGGTAGTAAGAAGAGGATCAACCCGCTTAAAAGGAAGTTTTAAGAATCAGAAGAAACCTTAAATTCTCGGGACGACAATCTGAAGAAGAGGAGAGTAATTGTATGATCGTGAGATTCGACTATCGACGATTCGAACAGTCGCGCATCACCATGCATGGTGACACAGATAAACAACAATATAAGTGTGTCGCTGACGCTCGTTGAGAGAGGTTCTCTCTCCCGTGTACTTGCCAGAGTAAATATAACCTGAGCTCGTATTCTTTTATAATAAAGTGTGTTGTTATTTAAATACCCCTAACTATAACAGTTATAACTCTGGTTATAACAATATTATAGTATATATTATATGTAAGGATCTTGGGTCAGCGATGTATCATTGACTCTAAAATCTATTTTTATCTATAAATCAAATAAAACCTATACCTATAAAAGATTAAATTATAGTTTTTTATTCTTTCATTACAAAAAGAAATGTATATGGCACAAAAACGCATCATTTTATTAAATCACTTATTTAATAATTTTATTACTATTTAACGTATACTAGTTTACAAATTCCATCATCAACATAAAATTATAATTTTTCTATGATCTATCATAGATAGATACAGATTCAATATTGCAAAAATAAATAATGTTATTAAATTGTTTTTAAAACCACAAAATAATATTTTAATATACCTAACATTATCTGGTCAGATTTTTTTTATTTTTTCGTGCAATATAATATCTACAAGAATATCATAAAAATTAAAAACCGATATAAAGCAAAAATAAATCGATTAATCTTATTTTATTTTATTTCAAATTTTCATCAACAAATAAAAATAGACCTTTGAATGGCCACAAATTACCGCATAATACTAAAGAAAAAAGCTGATAACATTTTTTTGAAAAAAAAGATTAATATCATAAAAATTATGAAAGTTATGAAAAAAACAAATCATTAAATCTTAAAAATTCTTCTTGATTTTATATCTACATCAAAATACGTATCAAAATACGTATAAAATGCGCAAGAAATCTACGATCAAAAATTTTTTGAAAATGACAATATTATAAAAAATTAAGAAAAACATTATAAAACAAAAACAATTCGATGAATCTTGAAAATTCATTTTGATTTAAAATTTGCATTAAGAAGGTTGTATGCGTAGATATATGACATAAAAACAAATATTATTTACCATAATTTAATCTCAAATAATGATATAAACGTCAATATATTATAAAATAAAGGAGCTTTATCAAACTAAAAAAAAAATTTATTGAATTCCATTATTATAAAATTAGATATCGTCAAATTAGGCTTAAAAAAAAAGTTAACAAAACAGTGAAGACTTTTTTATTTCATATTCGATTTGAATTTTGAATTACTACCAGATAGTATACAAGCAGTATACTGCGGACTATCTAACTATGGAAAAACGAATAGCTTATTGGCTCTTATCACACATCCCAATGGTCTTAGATTTGAAAACTTTCAAAAACATCAGCCAATAGTAAAACATAAGTTTTTAAATACAGATCCGAGCATCTCCAATTGTTTTAATATTAAATTTTTCTCACACCTGGACAGCATGTCTATAATCTTCTTCACTAATGTGTGAATCCTCCCCTAGGGGCTGTAAGACCTTGTAGTGGGCCCCTCTGGGCCGGTGGGGGGGAGGCTTAAATTGGTGTGGGCCAATGATCGGGGACCCCAGGCCCAGCTCACCCGTTTGAGTGAAGATCCCTGTGAACGGGCTCTCTGTTTTATGTGACATCTCCATAAACGGGCTCTGGGACTGAATGGGTATCCCTATAAACGGGCTCTACCAGTGAAAGGCCCCATAGTGGTTCTCTGGGTTGGGTCTCCACTCCTCCTCTCCCTACTTGTAGGGGATGAAGGGTGAAGGTCAGCGGCTCGCACTGGTAACGAAGAAATAGCCCCCCGTCAGTGGTACGTTACAGCTGAGCGGGTCTCTTTAACAATTTACACGATTACATTTAACACGAACACAAGCACAGCACGATACTGGGACATACATCACACCACAATGCAAGGAGTACCTATTGCTGGAAACACCAGGGGACCGTCGCCTTCTTTCTCGTGTCTGCTCCTCGGGTTGGCTGAGGGCACAATGTATAAACTGGGTTAGCACTTCCAGGCCGCCGGATAGTACAGAGGCTCGGGGTCGTCCAGCAGGACCCTGGCTGCCTCACCAGCCGGCGCATAATCTTCCTGGGCATAGTAGTGCCGGTTGGCAACCGGACTAGGGCCCTGCTGTGTCGGGGGGGGGGGGGGGGGGGGCTACATCGAGACCACAGACTTCTCCCGGACAGGCTCAGAGGAAGGCGGCATCCGGAAGTGGGAACAGAGGGATGCTCTCTTGACCATCAACACTGGGGTCAAGGTAGCGGGCGGGTTATTTTAAAAAATGCAAAATGAAATTATGGAAACAGACCTAAAAGTGCAAACAGACCTAAAAGTGCAAACAGACCTAAAAGTGCAAACAGACCTAAAAGTGCAAACAGACCTAAAAGTGCAAACAGACCTAAAAGTGCAAACAGACCTAAAAGTGCAAACAGACCTAAAAGTGCAAACAGACCTAAAAGTGCAAACAGACCTAAAAGTGCAAACAGACCTAAAAGTGCAAACAGACCTAAAAGTGCAAACAGACCTAAAAGTGCAAACAGACCTAAAAGTGCAAACAGACCTAAAAGTGCAAACAGACCTAAAAGTGCAAACAGACCTAAAAGTGCAAACAGACCTAAAAGTGCAAACAGACCTAAAAGTGCAAACAGACCTAAAAGTGCAAACAGACCTAAAAGTGCAAACAGACCTAAAAGTGCAAACAGACCTAAAAGTGCAAACAGACCTAAAAGTGCAAACAGACCTAAAAGTGCAAACAGACCTAAAAGTGCAAACAGACCTAAAAGTGCAAACAGACCTAAAAGTGCAAATAGATCTAGACATGGAGATCCCTATCTCCGAAAAAACTAACAACCAAGTGGTGTTGCGGGCGACAGCCTTGGGCCCCCAAGGGAACGAGGTGCGGTGTACCCCAACCACACTTGGACAAGAGGGCAGGCTCGGCAAACCCTTTACTGCAGCCCATGGGTCGGGAACCAATCCTAAAGCTAACGCTGCAGGAACGGGTACCGAGCCGATGGAGAAGAAAAAACTCAGCGAGGGGGCTAAAAGACGCCTGGCTAAGGAGAGAATCTATGCGGCTTCTGCCGCTCAGCAGACGCCTCCGGGAGTATCCAAGAGGAAGAAAGGCCACTAGGACACTCCGCCGGAGGGGGAGGCTGGGAGGCAGAAGAAGCAGAGGAGCGGACCCACAGCCAGACAGTCTAACTCCCTTAAAGCAGGCCTAACGATGGCTCAAACGGCAAATCCGCTGACAATGGTAGTCGTAGAGACAGGCTACCCTGAAGTCGCCATAAAGCCTGAACAGCTGGAAGACTTTAGGGGTGCTGTAGTCGATGAAATCGATAAGATTCCTCGGGCACAGTGGCCGAAAATCTCCACAACCTTTGTCAGGGGAGGCGCCATAATCATAATCCCCATGGACCAGTCCGCAAAGGATGGGCTCAGTGGGGTAATCCTTGGATTCGCGCCATGGGTGGGTACGAACCTTAAAGTAGGGGGGGTGGAATTGATCCAGAAGACTGTCAAGGCCATGACATGGATACCTGGAAAATTCAGGAAGCCAGAAGTCGTCCATGACAGACTTCAGGGTTACAATCCCACCATCAACACGGCGTACTGGCGAATAGTACGTCACGACAGCACGGAGAAAGAAAAAGAGGGGGAGAAGGGAAAAATCGCGACTGGCGGAAGAAATCTGCTGGTCGTGCAGATTCCCGAATCTCAGGCGAGGGTGCTGGAGCACCTCAAAGATCGGCTCTTCTACGATCTCGGATAGGTCACCTTTAAAGTGACCAGACGGGATCCATAAGAGAGCGCAGAACACGAGTAAGTATTTAAGGAGGATGTCACAATCAATAATGGCTACCTCCCAAATCAAATTTATTCAGATTAAGTTGCACCATAGCAAAGGCGCTTCTGCTGTTTTGCAAAAGAGCATGGCTGTGGTGCACACAGGCATAGCACTAAGCCAGGAACCCTGGATTGTCAAAGACTGTATCAATGGACTGGGTAATGTTGGTTTATGTTACAGGGACACCAGTACGAGCAACCCAAGGGCGTGTGTGCTGGTAAGAGGAGTTTCAGCATTCCCACTGATGGATCTCTGCACGAGGGACATTGCAGTGGTGTCAGTAGAGGTCGGACCAGATCTCAAACTGGTGGTGGGATCGGCGTACTTACTTCATGATGCGCCTGACTGTCTTACTCCGGAAGTGCGCAAACTTGTCAGCTTTTGTGAGGTAAGAGGTTTACCTCTATCGTTGGGATGTGATGTCAACTCGCACTATTAGGTGTGGGGCTGTGCGGATTCAAACAACAGGTGAGTGAACCTTCTGGAGTATCTTGTTAGTACCGAATTGGATATTCTAAATACAGGGTCGGAACCAACCTTCCGCAATGCAATAAGGGAAACGGTGATAGACATTACACTGCGCACCAGGGACCTTATTGACAAAATTTTTAATTGGAGAGTTTCTAATGAACCATCTCTTTCAGATCATGCTCAATTGAGATTTGAGCTCTTGACTAACATTCCTACAGAAGAAAAATGGATCAGGGACCCAAAGAGGACTGATTGGGCGGGTTTCCGGACTGACACTGAGAAATAACACCAGAAGTCTCTACAGTAGAGCAAGGAAAACTAAAGGGGCGAAAAACTGGGCCAATTACAACAAATCCAGGGACCCTTATAGAGAAGCAGTAAGATTTGCACAACAAAAATCATGGGAGTCTTTCTGCGATAGTGTCACTAGTAATAATCAGGCAGCAAGACTAGATAAACTGCTAGCGAAGAACCCGGAGGCTATTCTGGGAACTGTTAAAAAGCAGGATGGGAGTTACTCAGTCACAGACGAGGAGACTCTTGACTGCCTAATCAGGGCTAACTTCTCGGGCTTTACTAGGACTGAGGAGAGAGTCGGGGACACCTCGGAGCCGAGCGGTTCGGAGGCAGGAGGTTGGGCGGTCGGGTCACCTTCGGGAACCGGCAGTCGCCTGATCTCTGAAGTCGTCACGCCAGCCAGGGTTAGGTGGGCCATTGGATCCTTCGGCCCCTACAAGTCCCCGGGCCCTGATGGGATATTGCCGGTCCTTTTACAAAAGGCAGGCGAATCCATTATTGGGCCATTAGTGGGACTTGTCAAGGCTAGTCTCGCCCTGAGACACATCCCATACGCTTGGCGGAGAACCAGAGTAGTTTTCATACTCAAGGCAGGCAGAAATGGCTACACATCGCTTAAGGACTTCAGGCCTATCAGTCTTACTTTTTTCCTCCTGAAACTAACGGAAAGATTAGTTAATAGGTTTATACGTGAAACGACGCTATCTTTACAGCCTCTTCACAATGGACAGCATGCATATCGTGCTGGAAGATCTACAGAATCAGCTCTAAACGAAGCCGTCACTTGGATTGAAAGACAACTTGAAGCCAAAGGATTTGCTATAGGCATCTTTACGGACGTCGAAGGGGCTTTCAATAATACCAATCCTGCTCAAAAGATTCTATTGGGAATCGGGTACTTTCCGATACAAATTCCCGATTAAAACTGATTCATTTTATGTTAAATATTTATTGCGACGTGATATATTTTGGTGAAAAAGGTTATTTTTGCAAAAGTTTATGTGTTCTCCAGATATCATTCGTTGTTCTTATATGAACCACTCTTTTATTATTTTTAACTTATTTTTAACAATTAATAGCACTTTTTACAATATATGTTGAATGGGTTTGATTATTTTTTCAATGGGATAATGTCCCATTAAATGTAAAAGTTAAACCCATTAAACGTACATTGTAAAAAACATTATTAATTATTAAAAATAAGTTAAAAATACGAAAAAAGTTGCTCATATAAGAACAACAAATGACATCTAGAGAACACATAAACTTTTGCAAAAATAACCATTTTCACGTGAATATATCATGTGGCGATAAATATTTAATGTAAAATTAATCGGTTTTAATTGGGAATTTGTACGGGGAAATACCCCATTCCCAATAGAATTTTTTAGGCAGGGAAGACAGAGATTATCAGGGAAGCTCTTCGGAAAAGAGGAGTTCCGGCACTACTAATCGACTGGATTTGCTTCATGCTGAAGAACAGATACATTACGGTTAGCAAAGGTGGTAAAACTATTATGGGCTCGGTCAGTGACGGATGCCCACAGGGGGTGTACTTTCTCCCCTCCTCTGGTGCATAGTCGTTGACGAGCTTATAACTCGGATCACCGGAATAGGATGTAAAGCAGTCGGATACGCTGATGACGTACTAGCTATAACGAGTCTTAGACATTATTAATATTTGGTGCCTGGAAACGGGTCTTTCAGTCAATCCAGATAAGACCGAAGTAGTGGTGTTCACCAGAAATTATAAATGGTCACTACCAATGGGCTTCAAGCTAGGAGGACACGAACTCAAGATTTCTGAGGAAGCAAAAAAAGTATCTAGAGGTTATTCTAGATAAGAAACTTAACTGGAACGCGCACCTTGCGAGACAGTACAAAAAGCACACAACAGCCATATGGCAATGTAAAAGGGCCATTGGCAGAAATTGGGGCTTGAAACCAGAGATGGCTATGTGGATTTATAATGTCATTCTGAAACCAAGACTAACATATGCGGCGGTAGTCTGGTGGAATAAATCAGAACAATGCACAGCAAGGAAGATACTTGAAAGAACCAGGAGCCTAACACTGAGATACATCACGGGAGCCATGAGCACAACTCCAACCGTGGCGATGGGCGCCCTGGTGAATCTTGAACCTCTCCATCTAACTTTAAAATTCGAGGTGGCCAAATCGGGGCTCGGATTAAAAGATACAGTTGGATGGAGTACTAATGTAAAGCGGGCAAAAATGATTCAGGGACTCCTGCAGGGAGATATTTTAACAATGCCCACAGATAAGAGCTTAACGAAGTATATCTTTGATAAGAAATACAAAATAAGCATACCTACTCGCATTGAGTAGTTGAATGGACCCTGCCCCATACCGGAGAACGGAGAGAACTGGTTCACCACTGGTTCCAAAGGTGAAGCGAGCGTGGGAGCAGGGGTATACAGGAGGATGGGCAGTAAGGGATTCACGGTCCCTATGGGAAACAATGCGACCTTCGGTGTGCACAGAAAGCCGCCGAGGATGAGGGTCGAAGGAATATCTTCATCTGCACAGACAGCAAATGCACTCTATCAGCATTAGCTAATTACACAACGAAATCCAAGTTGTTGGCAGAATGCCATGAGGCAATAAATAACTTGACAATTTCAGGAAACACCGTTTCATATGTATGGACTCCTGGACACAGCAATATTCTCGGAAATGAGATGGCTGACAGGCTTGGCAAACTAGACTAGGCGCCAAAGAGAGATTCATCGGACCAGAACCAATGATTGGCATCAATGCTAAGAGGAGATTGGACGAGTTGAACAACTGGGTGACCAAAGAGCATGGGAAGTACTGGACCATGGTTAAAGGTTGCCGTCAAGCCAAAGCCTTGCTCGGCACGAATCTCAACGAGAGGAGGAGCAAAGACCTGAAACTCAAGAGAGCGGATGCAAGAACCATCACTGGTATTCTTACTGGACATGGTTCCTTAAATTACCATAAATACAAAATAGGGCTGGCAGAAAGTCCAATGTGCAGGTTTTGTTTGGAAGAGGGGGAAACCTCATCGCATATTCTCTGCAAATGCCCAGCAATCATGAGCAAACGGAGAATGGTGACTGGGGAGATTTTCCTCACTGAACAAGATATAGCTAATAGTAGTGTGAGGGAGATTCTTTTTCTGACGTAATGATTGTCAATGTTACGAACATTAATACATGCTTTTTTCTTCTCTATATACGTTGGAGAATAATGTAAGAACTACCCTTGATTGGAGAATATTTTTTCATATTTATACACAAACTAATAATTCAAGTTGTGAAAGAATGGGCTCTTTTATATTATCTTTAATATTAATATGCTCTTTTATATTATTTATTTATATATTTTATATAAACCATTCTTCTACATCTGTTGACATGTATATTGTGCCACTTTCACTCGTGAAGTATTTAATATCAGTCGTTTCCACGTCATTTTTCTGCATAGAAAATTCCGAAATGAAATCTGAATTCATTTTCACTGCGTTATACTCTTCTAAGCATGCCTGAACCTTAACTTTGAAGAGCTTTAGTACATCACTTAAGAAACTCAGAATGTCTATGTGTTTTATATCCACGATTACACCAGTTTTAATTATATTTCTAAAAGCTGACTGCACATCTTTCCAATCAACTCTAGCTTCTGTTTCCTCAGATTGAAGACATCCTCCTCGTTGAAGATGTTGTTCAAATTCAACTTGCAGACACGAAAGATGTGTCATACTAGTTTGACATTTCTGTTTCTCTCCTCCTGTGAGATTAGATTTAGTAATTTTTGCTCATATTTACGTGTTTTTACGTGTCTTTTTTTAAATTCATGTTACACGATTATCTCTGCGAAATCTTAGCGGATCAGGCTCAAATATGTTTTGGGAACTCTCCTAAGTATAACAACCTGATGGTCCTATTTTTGGATTGATCCTGCGCTGAATGCGGCGACTATAAAAAATCGCTAAAAACGGTTTTTGGGCTATAATTGAAAACTAAGCATTCTACGAAAAAAAAGTTAAATAGAAAAGTTGTAGATCTTTGAAAAATACAACTTCTTTCTATTGACATCTATTTATGTAAATACTTTTAACTCGAGTTAACAAGCCAAAAACGAATTTTAACATCGAAGAAACAGCTCTTTACCATATAACTTTACAGCTATGCATTTTACATGAAAAAGTTAAATGAAAAAGCTGTAGATCTTTGAAAAATACAACTGTTTTTTCTGGACACCAAGACGCGAAAATGCTTTTAAATCAAGTTAATAGTCAAAAAACGATTTTTGACATCGAAAAATGCATTTTTTACTATAAAATTTTGCAGGCATGCATTTTACGTAAAAAAATTTAATGAAAAAGTTGCAGATTTCGAAAAAACACAACTTTTTATGGTAGCAAATACGTTAAAAAAAGCTTTTACACAAGAAACAGCCTAAAAACGATTTTTCATACACATCATTTTTTAATGATGTCCCCTTTTCAATAAAAGTTTTATATCCAAAGTACGACCACTTAAACACGATAGTATTTTTTTTACTAAATAAAAAGACGAAGGCCGCGTGTGGCGCGCTAGTTATGTTATATAGTATAACGGAGATATAGAGGTGGCCTCGATTATAAGGATTAAAATAATCGAAAATAACGGTAAAAATTTCTAAAAGTCGGCCGAAATAACGTAGAAAATGGGTGATATTGAGAAGGTCCAACTCTTAGATAGAAAACAACGTAGAATAACGTGAAATAATGAAAAATAACGTACAAGAGTGCATAAATAATGTAAAAATTTGATTCTTAAATGTAAAGAGTAGAATTACATAAAATAACGTAAAATAACGTAACATAACGTGACATAACGTAAAAATACATAAATAACCTAAAAATAAAGAAAAATTCCAAAAAATAGGCAAAACTAACGTAGAAAAACGGAAATAAGGGCCTCGATTCTTATACACGATGACGGTAGCGGCAAAATATTTTTATATTATAGAAAAGATATAATTCAAAAGTAATTACAACATATATATTGTTTATTCTAAATACACTTAATTGATTAAGTTTTTTTGCAATTTTAATGTAAAGTAAAGTAACATGTTCTAAGTACTTTATAATAATTAACTTATTAATTAAATAATAAGTCACTTTGTAATAAGTACTTTGTAGGTATAAAGTCTGGTTTAAAGTATAACATCTATTATTTATCAATTATTTGTTCTAGAATAAATTTATTAAAACATAAAATATGAATAAAGAAAAATTACTTTGTAAAATTAAATATGTATTCTAGTAAAAAAATTAAGCTATAATAAAAAAGAATAGCTTCTACTTAATTATTGTTCATAGGTATTTAAAATTATAAATACATATTCGTTTCTTTGAATTGCTAAAAATATATTTTGTTAAGAGCATGTCGTATTGGGATATGAAGCTGTCAACGAAGTTACAGTTTCTGATCGTAAATAATAATTTTTCTTCAATAATATTTCTCATATTCATGGTATATTGATTAAGCGACACATTGTCATTTCACATTACTTTTAGTACTATGGGAAAAAATGTTTTGCCTTTGTGTCAGAAGCTATTAGCTTTAGTTCCCGTGTTTAACGAATAAAATTATATTCCCGATATTGCAATACTCGTCGATAAAACATCTACATAGTAGTAACTGAACGCAGTTGCGAGAAAAAGTTATATGGAAATAATTATGGTCACGCAAGCTTTTATCCCTTTCGCCGCTGTCTTTCCTGCGCCTAGTGTCGGAATCGACGCTAAGCTTTTCGAACTCTCTCTTCGTAAATTATGCAACATCGTCTAACGTTTCTGGACGGCGAGAGGTCTCATTGATTTTCACTTACATATCACCTTTTCTCATATTCCGAGTCTAATTTGTAGTTATGATATCCATTGGATGGTGAGTCCGATGACATTTATTCGCCGGAAGTCGTTCAGTGTTCGAAGCGAATAAGTGAAGTTGAAGACGTGAAGCGCTATAAAATGAATTGAAATCATTACTAGGATACATGTGAATGCTGATTGCTGCGAAATGCAGATAATTCTTCCAATTAACTGTATTATGAATAATTTGAACCCAAATGCATATCGATGGTTCTTATGAAGACTAGCACGTATTTTGCGTTTACCACCATGAAAAGTAACATATTTGGGTTTTCACCACAATTGGCACAAATACTAAAATTTTTCATGTATTTCACAAAAAGGCTAGTATATTCGTTAATAGCAAAAGAATCCAGTACTACAAATTAAGTTTATCTACACAACCCACCCAGGTAAAAATAAATTTCAGTCAGGTTCATGAATATCTTGTATCATGAATGTTCGTGCATGATCACGTGCGAGATTAAGCTCAAAATTTTTTGGATTTTGTCATGTATGTGCATGATTATGCAACATTATACCCGAAACTTGATCAGGGATGCGCATGATCATAGGCATTAATGCGTGTTTATGGAAGTTCACGAATAATTGAAATTTTGTTACTACGCATGGACAAAATGATAATGCTCTCTCTCTCTCTCTCTCTCTCTCTCTCTCTCTCTCTCTCTCTCTCTCTCTCTCTCTCTCTCTTTTATTTATATTTTGAAGAACTTCCGAAACTTTCCAATGTTTCGCAGATGCTCGAAAATTTATATCTAGTTCTGAGATTGTACATCGTTATAAGTAAATGTTATTTCCAAAAAAAGTTCATTGTGATGAATTTCTATGAATGAATTATTCTGTACGTCTCAGATATTTGTATATAGGGGAAGGTGGGGCAGTACGGGCACCCTAACTTCAAAAGAATCCTGTACTTTCTATTTTGTACCAATACAAATTATTAAAAGTGCTTCTTAAAGTAGAATATCTCAAGATTTAGATACATTATTTTTTATTATAAAATATATATTGCATTGTTTTTTGTAATGCAAAGTACAATACCGCTAAAACTGCCCATTTTCCCCACCCGTGGGGCACGATTGGCATGGAGGTGGCGCACGATTGGCACGGTGAATTAATGAAAAATTTATTTAAAAAAAATATTGGACGTTACTATTAAATTTGCATTTTATAGGATTGAGGATCAAAACTAAAAACCAGACCATTTCATTAACACTGACTCTTTCACCAACATCTAAGACTCCAACTCCGAAATGTTAAGGGCGCAAAAGTAAGGTTAAGAAAATCAGCTGTTAAACTCGGCGGAAATAAATTGACGACTCACGTATGCCAATCGTGCCCCGCTAGTGGTGCCAGTCGTGCCCCATTTTAGAGTATTTTTATATGTAATATTACTTTTTTCCTAAGCATCGGAGATCATCAATCAAAAATACTATTAAAAATTTACGATTTAAACTGTAAAAGTAATTCCCTTTCGAAGCTCATATGATTTATTTGTTCTTGAGAAATAGATTAGAATTATGGAAAAAACAACGTTTTGAAGTCCTCAATTTCTAATAATTCTCATACGATTTGTATTAATTTTTTTCATTTAGGATTTGCAGAGGGAAAAAGTAAAAGCTATTTACAACATATAAAAAATACTATCACGTTAGAATATTCATTTATTTAGTGAACATTTGAATGCCCAATCCATCCGCCAAACCCATCGTGCCCCACCTTCCCCTACTACGCATCCGTGGGCATCCTCATTTGAACATTTACAACTTAGACGCTCCATTTTTAAAAATCCCGCCACTCGACTCCAGACTCAAAGACAGTCAATTACAGTCACAATACTCGCACGTCTCCCGCTGCCGGCTGCCCCCGCAAATTCCCACTGTGCAGAAGCAGACACTGTACACTATAACATACACATTTGCACAGCAGTAGGCTGTCTATCGTCTGTCCCTGTCCTATCCCCCGCAGACGTCGTCAGGGCTCTATGCGAGAGAGAGTGACTCAATGCGCGAAAACATGGCGACGGCGAAATAACCTCAACCTCTCGTGTCGTCGTCGTCTCCTCTCCTCCAAGGAGAGCGCCGCACGCTCCAAAAAGTTGCGCGCAGTTCATACACGCAAAAACCGCCAATTCCTTCCTTTCTTCCTTCCTAGTCAAAGTATACGCGTATTGCATTCCGAGGGGGGTGCGAAAAGCAGAGTTCGCGCGTGTGTATGTGTTCGTGTGCGTGAATGTGCGCGCGCGGAAAAGGTGAGCGGTATACCTAGCACCTATAGTACACCCAAAGGAATCGAACGCGAAGAGAGTAGAAGGTGGGTGGCTGTGCTGTACTGCTGTCTCTCTCTCTCTTCGTTCGACACTATCAGACTACAGTGTGCGAAGATCAGCGGCGGCACCGTTAGACAGAGAGAGAGAGAGAGAGATAGTGCGAAGGAAGAAAAAAGAAAAGAGAGGCGGCTCCGTGCTGCCTTCGGAGGAGGAACATCGTCGCGACGCCTAGCAGTGCCCCCGAGTAAGGTGCCACACAGTGTGTTGTGCTTTTTCTCGCCCTCCGGGAGCATCTGCGTTTTTTTTTGCGCGCATACCTACTCGTCGTCTGCGAGATTTTTTTGGTCTTTCGGGTTTGTGAGTCGTGAGGGGTTTCGGAGGGTTTGGGCACGGTTGGCAGGTGAATTTGCGTTGAGAATGCGAGAGGAAAAAGACGAGTGCTAGAGTGTGGCACGAGCTGAGGCAAGTAGCCACTGCCCAAAATCAATAATGTGTGGGGGATGGCTATATAGAACGTCGTAGAGAGAAAGAAGAAAGAGACACATTGCACAGGTGACCAGCAGGTTTGCACTGTCTGCAGACCTTCCGGTGGCCTGGTGGTGGATGGTGCGGGATGAGTTTTTTTTTTTTGTGGATAATGTGTTGGCCTTGACGGATTGAGAATTGTGTCATCAGTGTGATTTGCATTGAGTGATCTTGTGTCAGCTGGAAAGGTTGATTAATTGAGAAAGTTTAAGTTTGGTTTGATGTTAGCATGTGTTTGTGTAGTGTGGGGTATAATATGAATGTTTCTTGAATGATTATTAAATTAATTAATTATTAAATTAAATCTGAGCAAACATTAGATTTATTAGGCAGATTCATTAAGTATGCGCATACATGAATATTTTCTTATTCATTCTTAGTGGAAATATTTATTTATTTATATACGAGTTAACAATCTTTTATGACAACAATGTAATAATTTATATTGCTACAGTATAGTTAAAATTTAAAAAAATGAAAAAGAACATAATAGTAATAATAAAAAAAAGTATTTTGTCAGTTTCTAGTTATCAAATAGTATAGAAGTATCTAATTTATAAAAAGTATTACATTTCTCTTCAAGCAGCTTTTTGAAAGTAGAAATCAGTGTATGGAAAATGATAACTGTTTCACAATAATTATCATGTAGATTGCACGTCCTATCAATAATTGACTAATGATTAAAGTCACCAATTTACAGAAATACAAAAAATATTTGTATTTAATTGTTAAGATTTAATGCTTAAATGCAGCTTTATTCGTACTAATATGTATAGAATAAAGATATCATTCTTCACAACTGTATAAATATAGAGGATATATTAATATTTAATTCATTTTATATTAAATTGTAGAAATTAAATTATTTTACATAATTAAAAATTTCTAAAGCAATATTAACTGTAGGATTTATTAAATTAGGCACAATAAAACATGATGTCCGATCGAAAGGCAGAACTAGAGAGGAAAAAGGCTAAGCTTCAGGCTATAAGAGAAGAAAAAGAAAGAAGAAGAAGAGAAAAAGAACAAAAAGATGTAAGAGATTTTATTAAATGTTATTATTAGCAAAAGCTTATGGGAATCTGCTAGAGAGTAACAATTTAAAATTAATACCAGGTCGAAGAAGCAAGGATTCGTGCTTCAACGACAAACAAAGATCAACAAAAGGAAGTTGATGCATTGTTGTCATCGTTTGGTGTAGCACCAGTCTCAGGTAAAATAATCAAATTGTAATCCACAATACTCAAAAGCTTTAATCACACTTATCACTTATTTCTATAGAGGTACTATCGAGTTTATCCAGTGTAAACTCTATAGCTACTCCAGAGCAGAGCGTCACTGCAACACCAGACACCAGTTTACAGCCAAGTAGTATTAGTTCAGCACAGAGGTAAACGAGATCTCTATTTTTTTACACAAAAATTGATGCATAGGGTGAAAGAAAGTTTAACAGAATTCTCTACCACCCAATCAGTCATGGACAAGTATCTAAACGAAAAAGTGTACATCCTTCCAAATGATCAGTTATTCAAATTTCAGCAAAAAACGTATAGTTTCTTCCGTAAAATCATGTTCAAAAGGTACACAAAGATGTTAAAGTACCCTGATATAATATATTTTTTAAATTTTATTATAGAAACAAAGCTAAAGTATATTTTTAAACTCTATAAATACTAAAAATAAATATACTTTCAGGTTGCTTCTATGACGGTACTAATAAAATTTTAAAATTAAAAATGATTTGCTAGATACTTTCTTCAATATTTACATCTTTGACAGAATTTCTTTACTTTTTCTTTCTATACTATTAAAAAAAAAGTATGCTTTTTCGATTTGACGCTTGCCTTCGTCTGCGCCCGATGCACGATCAAAGCTCTCGGCAGCGGATCCCGACTAAAAGGCCATTTTTATTGAACTCTTTCCAACGACGAGCAGCGTACCCAAGAAAAGGACTCGCGAGCTGACGATAGTGTCGGTGGCGCACACGAACATTCCGCCCAAGGAGCCGGTCGTCTACACCAAGCAAACGCAAACGGCGCAGGTCGTCCACGCGAGCCACGACGGTGAGTACGATTCTCCCGACGCATCACCTTTCGATATTACATTATTATCGTTATTGTTATTATTATTACGATACACCTCACATTCACATCTCGACATTCACGTGTCCCACCATATTTTAGAGGAGTGCGCTGTAAAGTTTATATTACCTTGACTCCCCCCCCCCCCCAAGTGTCTAACTCAACCCCTTTCTCAACTATCATTAATTTATTTGTTTATCTAACGGCGATGACTCGAGTTGTAAACGAGAGAAATTAACTTTGCATATATAATTGTTCCTAAAATTTAATCAACTGTCATCTAACCAACAATACTACATTGTTATAATAATTAATTATGAGGTCAGTCCTATACAGTATTACACACGTTTTACTCAGCATTATTTCAATGACATTAAAACATTCTAACTTATAAGAAAGAAAATAAATTCTGTGAACATGATATTTTTGTAGAGATTGTATAATTTATTCTCTTTTTATAATTTAGAAAGTATAATAAATATAAATTTATTCATAAAAAAGTGATTGGCAATATTTTTTCATATTATGAAAATATTAACTATTCAATTAATTTTTATATTTTCTATAATTTGATTAAAAGATAAACAGCAAATTGATAAACTTAAATATTTATTTTTCTTAACATTAAACATAGTATACAGCATGATTTGTCTGACCAAACATATCCATATCTACTTATACAAAATACATACACTCATGCACAGAAATACTTCTGTATACCTACATATTTTTATTATTAAATTTGCCAATCACTTAACATTTTCTATCATTATTATTTATTTTACATTAGTTATTTTTAATTGGCGAGGAAACTTACATATTCACACGAAAGTTATTCTTAACCAACAGAAAATTAATGCAGTACTTCAAAAAATATTTTCGTAAGAATTTAAAAACATTCAAATAATTTATAAAAATATTATCGTTACTTGCGTATCTGAGGTTGAAGTACTTCATTAATTAATTGTTTGCGAGCATCGATCTCACAATGGCGCATGTTTTTTTAATTACTCATTTTTGTTTCACTAAAATCAACTAAATATATATACTTCATAAATAATAAAAAGAATTCTCGCGCTGAGTTTACGTACGAAGCTCAAATTAATAATGTCCTATAATATTCCTTAAAAAAAATCTAATTTTGTGTTTCTATAACAAAAAGCGACGATGATCGAAAAATTGACGACTCAAGTTCATCTTAAACGATAATAAAATAATCATTCATTAAAAACATCATTCACTCAAAACATTTTTTTCTCGCATACATTTTGAAAAAATTGGCAACAAAATCATTATGTGTTGTTGGGACAGTCATGTAACGTTTGTAGCTTTTATAATTTTGTTGTCAAAATTCTCTTGCATGTATCATCAGGTATTACGATTTACATTTGATTCACGTAAATTCTAATTCTAAAATTGTAATTTTGTTTCGCATTATCAATGATTCGTTGCATTTATTTTATGTCGAGGTAAATGGCAATTAACAGGGTTAATTATGTCACTTTATAAATCACGTATAACACGCACGGTAATGATGGTGAGAGTCGGAAAAGGAAATGGCAGAGGGATTAGCACGATACAAAGCCTGAAAACCCTCTTTTCACGGCAATTTTATATGTAACAATCACAACCTCTTTTTTACAAAACCTGTACACAAATAGTTAAGTCAATTCTATCGACTTTTGCATTTCTAATTACTAATAGAATAATAAATGAAGTGTTTAACGAGAGTGTAAAAGTGAAACCAAAGTCAAGAGTTGATTTAACTATAAAATGTTTGTGTTTCCCACTTACACGTTTTTCTAATTACGTAAAAATTATTGTCACTCTCTATACTAAAAAATCGTCGTTGACAAGTAAAGGTTCCGTTTAAAACAATAAAACAAATTTTTACTATTTTAATTTGCACCCAGAGCATGAAACTATGCCAACTCAAAATTTTTTTCTACTTTATTTTGAAAATGTTGAGAAATTGCTATTCAATAAAAGAAATTGCAATTCAAGTAAAATAATTTTTTCATAAGAAATTTACGCAACTTGCTTATGGTTTTCTAAAAACATTGGATTGACAGGGATGCAAGCAAAATTATTTCAATCCAATTTTGATTTAACTTGATTTAAATCCGTTATGAGAGTCTCCAATGTCAAATACTCTATTCTGCTAATTTATTAAATTTAATGGTGAGAACATGATTAGTTATGTAGCTATAATAAGTACTTTTTTATCCATGACCATTTAGAATGATTTATTTAATTATTTAGTGTACAAATAAACCAAACTTTTCAATAACATATTGGATCTGAATGGATAATCGAATTGAAATAATTTGCTCACATCCTTAGAATTTGAATTTTCATAGTTTTGTTCTGGATGTGCAAACTGACATATGCTCTGAGATAAAAGACTTAAACTCTTTACGAATCAATGACGGACTTTGGGTTTTGGCGCGTAACCCCCTTGAAAAAGATTACCAAAATAACAATACAAGAAAAAAAAAAAGAAATTTTCAAAAGTAACGAAAATGAAAAAAAAATTGCAATTCCCCGTCTTTTTGCTTGTGGTGGTTTTCTTCCTGTTTATAATTAAAATATGCATATACGCGTCTCTTCCCTTGTCCTGCGATTACAAAAATCACGGTCAATATGCGACTATGGGTGTTGGACAATGTAAAGGACTGTCCGCCTCCTCTTCCACATACACCATCTACTCCTCCTGTTCGACAACAACACCAACTCATTCTTGCTCCGCAGGCTACTATGAGACCGACTGGTGGCGTCCCAGGAAAGGTGGGTCTACACCTAACTACCTATGTATGTTTCGTCTTCTTTTCACTTTGTTATCCTATACGACTTTTTTTTGTTAACCGTATTTCTGTGATTATCGATGGTAGTAGATAAATTATTGAAATGCATTTTGTATACTTTTAACTGTCACGGACACGTGGCGACGGAAATATTTCGACTTTATTTTCATTACAAAATTTATAGTTAAATAATTTACTTTTTATTTGTTTATTATTTTTATGAAGTTACTGCGATAATAATTTGTTATCTATATTATCAGATAATTTTTAATAATGAATCGTTTTTATATAACAATGTCAATAATTATACTGTAGTTAACATTTACATTTCGGCATCAAATACCTAGTGATCAGTAAATAAATCAGATTATAAATCCAGATTAAAATATTTGAAAACAGTATTTGAACTTTTTGAAAGATTTTCGTCGCTACAGTCGCATTTATAAAAGGGATGAAGTAATCAGCTTGAAATATTGTTATTAATATTCGCGTTACAGCTTCTCTACTAATATTGTGAAATATTCTGCTGCAATAATTTTGCTAAGATGAATGCGTAAATTAAACTTTCTGCTATAGCATATACAAAGCATATATTTAAGATCGGAAACCTGTACAATATCTATTTGTTTTTCTTGTCTATGTCGAATAAAATTTCTTCTTTCAATAAATTGTGTCTTGTGTTTCCGGTCTCAATTAACTTACGATTTCTTTCATTTTGTAACGATAAATAAAATGCTTTCTATTGTAGAAAAAGCTTTATTCATTTCCTATTTTCTGGTATTTAGTAATTTACAAATGCTTGCTTCTTGTAGAGGGAAACTAACTTTTCTTTGTGCATATTGGAGCTTGGGTTGTTTTTATAAATGAATTCGTTTTTTTTTTTTTACTTTTCAAGCCCTCACTTGCTAACAAGACTAACTCATTTCCATCGTCACACATTTTTTTACGAAAGAAAAGGACTTAAGGGTTGAATGAAGTTAAAAAATGAAATAATATGTATAATATGTATACTCACCTCGCTAAGTCAGTTTGGCGTCCAATTAACAACGGTGCAAAACCAATTTTCGTAAACGCGACTATCGATGTTTATGAAAATGGCACATGAATGCTAGAGTAACTTAGGGAAGTGGGTATAAGTGTGACAAGGCCTATTTCAATCGCTCCATTTTTTTCACTCGCGTGGTATACCTTTGAAACAAAAATATGTGTGAAATTAAAAAATAATCTAAGCCAATGCTAAAATCATAATTCAATATTTTATTTTATAGGAACGTTTAAAAAATCTTAATACAAATTGAGTTGACAACGAAAGTAAAAGTATCACAACGGTCATTCGCATTTTCAGCCATTTTAAGTATCATTGCAGGATTATTTTATAATATTATTGAAGTACTGATACAAATGCCATACATTTTATTAATGTTAAGCGCATGATTTAAGGAAATGATAAACTATGAAAAGAAAGACAATAAGTAACAATTCGATGTGAGTTATTTTTAACCCTAGAATTTTATTTTGTGATCAAAATTTATTAAAAAACATCTAATGAATAATCTCAATGGTCGTAAATATATTAACTGCTTACGGGGACCAGCCTGAGTTAAACTCGAAAAAGATAATTTTTTTATGAGCTGACGAAGATTTTTCCTTTAAAAGTAATTATTCTAAAATTCTTTTTACTATAAGTGCTTGATAATATATGTAATTTTACCGTTACAAAACGTTAAAATCTTGCTCCTATGTGACACAAGATATTACCATTTTCAATACTATATTTATTGGGGATATTTTGCTTCGTGCACGTTTCAAGTTGATAAGATGAACAATTTCTTTTTTCCAACAGTAATTTGACTCTATATGATATGTACTAAAATTTGTACGGTTTATTTTTTCGATAATTTTTTTTAACATTATTTTTGGAAAACATACTAATTTTTTAAAAAATACCAAGAAAATTTTTTCTAAAATATGTTTGTTTTCTGAAAATGAATGATAAAAAATTTTTAACGAAAAGGTAAATCGTAAAAGATTTAGTATATGTCATAAAGAGTGAACTTACCATCGGAAGAAAATTTCTTTGTTGATCTTATCACCTTGAAATGTGCACGCCGCAAAGATTTATAATAAATATAGTATTGATAACGGTAATGTGCCTCATGGGAACAAGATTTTGAGCTTTTACAACGGTAAAATTATAAATATTATCAAGTATTTATAGTAAGATTTTTTTCAGAATTATTGCTATTAAAGGAAAATGTTTTATCTGCTTATAAAAATAAAAAGAAATTTCGAGTTTAACTCAGGCTGTCCCCATTAAATGAGTATTATAAATAATAATGTTTATAAAAATAATTTGCATATAAAAAACTACATAGAAATCTACACGAAGAGCAAGCAGAAACAGCTAAATTATATCAGCTGATCACCAATCTAATAGAAAATATAGATATATATGAATTTAAAATATTCGTATATACATAATTTGTTTCATTCAACGCACAACAGTTATGCTGATCTATTTCCATCGTAAGATGAAGACAGTCGCCCTAAAGAGTACTACTTAGGCAACTAAAGCCTTTATCCTCAATTTACAAAATATATCAATGTTAAGACCTAAACGTAATATTTTGTAACAAAAAGTTGTTAATATTCTAGGGTTAAGAACTTTTATGTGTATAACATATAAAAAATATTGCGCGCAATGAGCTAATCGCAAGTCGATAAGTAAAAAAAGTGACAAAAAACTTAATCATTAAATGCGATGTCGGAGCGTCGATGCATGCGCAATGTTTTCGCTGTAATGGTGTATAGCATGAGGGTCGAGTAACAGCAGAAAAAGCTATTTAAATTTTCTCTATCTCGCAAAATATATATATTATTAGAAACAAATTTTGAAAAAATTCGTACCTCGGAGGAGCTATATAGGATTTTTTTTCTTAATTTTTTTTTAATGTAATGTAGGAAGTAATGGCATTGAATATGTACGTTTCCTCCGAAGCGCTGATTTTATCCCGGCACTGTATCAAGCAAAAAAATCTGCACTTTTTTGTATTTGATCTACATTCAACGTATAAAAATTAAATAATTATCTTTGTGGAAGAAGAAAACAAATTTCAATTCTTTTATGCCTTGAAACTAATTTTCCAAATTTCATTGAAATTCTTAAATGTGATTAATAATTTAACAATTTCTAAGTGAATTTTCTATGTGGGCTTCTACAAAACAATAATAATAAAATTTACGTCGAAATTGTTGTCTAATTTCAAAGATGAACAATTTACATTGAGTGTAGACTAATTTAATTATGTAACGCGATGATAAAAGGATTCTAATCAAAAACAATTTTTTCCCTGTCCTTCTCAGCTCATGCATTCGACTATTACGGTAAGTCACACATTTTTCTTGCTTTCTACCGAATATAATGATAGTTCAGTTTAGTTACGCACTAAAAATTAAATTCATTTTTCTTTAAATAAATTTTATCAATGTATGTTATATAAACGCGGTTGATTATTTACAATGTTTGCATTCGTTTGTTGGGTGGTTTCGTTTATCGCGATTGTTATAATAATATTAGTCATCAATAGGTAACATTTACGATGCTAGAATTACAAATGTAGAATTGTTTTATTAAGCGAGAGGAAACGTACGGAATATAATTATTTATACATTATCAAATCCGAAAAGACCAATGATAAATATACATAATTAAATTATAATAAAAACTTTAATATAATAAAATGTTTATTATGCATAATTTATTATGAAATTAAATGTATAAGGTGGTATAGAATTAAATAAAATAAAATACATTACAATGGTTTAAAATCGTCATGTACTAAATATAAAATTACAATTTAAAGATTAATAATTATACATTTCAAAGATTCTACTATATTTTTTTATATAATAAAATTATTATTTGAAAATTTAATATATTTTGGTACCTAAGATACTTGATAGAAATATAATGATTATTTAATAAACGAATAATATATGTGATTTTTTATTAGAACTATTTTAGTAGGTATGTAGTATTTGGTAATAAAAGAGAACTTTGACACATATACTTGAATTTAAAACAGTCTTTTATTACCGCTCAGGAATTTCTGTAAAAGTAACTCTTGTCACTACTTAACGCACCTTCCAGAGTACTCAACTTTTCTTACGTCTACTTACGTATAGTCATTGTTATAGACTTTCGTGTATGGAAACCTAACCGCCATGGTGAGGATACTTGTACTAACTCTGAACACGGGGCATTTATTAGGTGTTGGCTTTTTCTTCAAAAATGTTGTTGTTCTTCAAGCAACTTGTCCGTAACTATACATTGGCACATTTAATTTTAAATAATTCAAATTTTTAAAAATTCAAATGAGTATGGCAACACATAGTAAGATAAGATTGTTTTTTACGTACAATTACATGTCATTTAATAAAACACAGTTGAATTTTTATAATTTGAAATGTTTAAAAATATCATTTCTACTTCTTCGTTTTCAAGTGTCTCAAAAATAAAGCTTTACTTAACAAAGACAAAATCAGAAAACTAATGCGGACATGATAATTTTTGTAAGAAATGCGAAATAATTAATCTTTAATTATATAAATCTGATTTGTATTATATTAATTTTGTCGTGTGATTTTCAAATACGTGTCCTCATTGTCTTCATTATTTTATATGTTTATAAAAAATATAATTCATAGTTAATTTACATGCTGATTACTTAGAAAAGAGAAATTAAACTCCTTCATTGGATATAAAAAATAGACATGAATATATTTACCACTCACAAAAGCTGGCTGTTATTTTACACAATTAGTACGAGTTTTTTAAACTGGTTAGTTGTTCAAGAGAGTGAGAGTCGAGTGACGTATGCAATTTGCTTCAAACAGGGGAAATGTTTTTGCATGCCAATATGTGTTCTGCGGGTTAAAATTAATAGCTGTAATATATACATACAGGGTGTTAATTCAACGTTTAAATCTTTTTTCTATAAATACAAATACCTTTATATTTAATTTTATCCCAATATTGCTCGTTTCATAAACCCTCTTATGGAAAATATAATAAGAAATAATGTGCCTATTTGCTTCTATTTATTTAACCTATACATATTTGCAATTTCTTATTATATTGAAAAATACATTTGTTAAACTTCATTCATAAAACGATATTAAAAAAAGTCAATATATAATTATTCAAATAACATGCAAGACAATTTAAATAATTTAAATACCGGTAAAGACAATTCTGTGAGAATGAACACCCTTTATATTATATAAAAACGTGACTTAGTCCTGTTTTGTAACGTCCTTAACAATAGACTAATCTTCCTGTATTCTCAGTTTAGTGTCGATGCGTTTTAATATTACTGTATAATTTAAAAAAATATTGTAACTATTATATTCTTTTTACTGTAATCGATGTTGGCCTGTATTATATTTTTTGAACTTTCGTACTGCTGCTATAAGAGAATGTTTACATGGTAGAAATGAAAGCTGCTAATTTAAAATATGTCTTAGAACAAAAGCATCGACAGTATTCTGAGAATGTTCAGGATCTTTTTTTTAATGAAAAATTACGATCTCGAATTGATTGACATTTCTTTTCCTTTATTCAAGACGAGTACAATCTAAACCCTGGTTTAGAATGGGAGGACGAGTTTACAGGTAGGTGAATCTCCAAGAAACTCGACATATTAGTATATATTTTTGTTGCATCGTGTACCTTGATTGTTATAGATTTTTTGTTATTTTGTGGCTTGATTTGTTTATCTGTAATGAATGTCGAGTTTTTACACGTGTTTGATCACAACTTTTGCAATTGAATCCATTGATTTGTTTGATTATTTATTTTTAAAAAGCAATTACAAAGTGAATATTGTGTTTTTTTAGATTAAAAAGCTTCTTTATAAAGAATAGTCAATTATTACTAAAAGTTCAATTTAATGTTGTATTATTAAGAAATAGAAAATTATATAAATTAATAGTTTTATAAAAAATGTTAGTTTATTATATTACTTGTCAAATAAATCTCAAGATACTTCAGTTATATCCATATAGTTACTTAAAAATCAAGTATTATTTTTGCAATAATCACTTTGTAATGTTAGATTCATGGAAAGAACTAAAACGAGATTTTGCACTGACTTTCATTTTTGAAAGTAAACTTAAAATTTCGTTTATCTTGTCATAATTATCAAACGTATAGTTAGGTAAAGTAAATTCATAACTTTTCAATATTTACGTTCACTGAATAAAATTTGAGAAAAAAAATTACTAACACGTTAGGTAATCACATAACGTCAAATCTTGAAGAATTACCCTTAACACATACGGGCATGTTTTTAGTTATGCAATTAATTACATAGACGAATTGAAGTTAAAAGTTTAAATAATATATATACCAACAACAATTGGAATTTACTTCTTTAAATTCGAATGGAAATATGTAGTAATTTAATTAATTAATTAATGGAAGCTTTTACATTTAGGTTTAAAATTTATTATGAAAATTTGCAAAACTTGTAGAGTATAGTTTCTATCCTAAAATTTGGATAATCAATGCATGTGCTTATGTTTTTTCTTTGATCCTTCTATGCCAAAAAGTAGTTTTAATTTCCTTTGTTATCCTTATTTGTTATTTTATATTATCTTTTAATTATTTATTTATTTCCTTTGGGTTTTTTATTATAACGCAATTTAAATTTTATATGAAATATTTTGTTTTTATACGCATGTTTTAGATTATAATTCCTAATTGATTTGTACTTTATTTTATCTATTGCCACGAAATACATTATTTTCTTTCCTTCACACACATCATAAATTGGCACATAAGAACACAAAACTTCCCATTCTTTTGTATTATCAAAGCATGCATTATTCCTATACACACGCAAACCAAAATAATACCCAAGTCGTGAAACGTTTTACACACTGATGACACTTCCACTTGTACGTCACGAGACTCAGGAAGCTGCGTTAACATCCCCACATTTCTTTTTCTTATTATTTTCACCTCATGCTTCATTTTTCGATCTCACGAATAATCAAAATTCTCAGTTTATTTATCCTTTTATTTTTACGAGCTTGTTAGAGACAACGAAAACATTTGACGCTCTAAAGTGATCGATATCAGAGCATGAATTACTATTTGTTCGATGTAATTTTATTTTCGTTCCTCGTGAATGTTCGGAAAAGCTCGTGGATCCTGAATTAATCTTTTTTATTGCCTGATTGTCTGTCATGAGAGACCCTGTTTCTAAATCTGCATTTTCACATTTATAATTTTAATTATCACGAATCGTCGAGGTCAAGCAAATAATTCTTTAAAGAATTTTTCATCAATATATTTATAATTTATTAAAAATATAAACATAAATAAGCGTAATTAATTTTTTTTTCCTTAAAAGAAGACTCAGGTTAGAGTAAAAGTAAAAGTTTCACTTCTCAACTTTCGCAAGGTCGCGTGCTCCCTAAAATCCGAATGTCGATGACGCAAGGAATGTACGCGTCGTTCTAGCACTTACTGTATACAATAATACCTCACCACGATCGTTTACCTTTGTAGAGACCCTTTATAATACCAATATTGATATACGTTTCCGTAGTTAAAGTTTGATCTTATTTTTTTTATACTAGAATTCGTTGTTTACACGTATATTTGAAGATAAAGCATCCAGTATACTTGTTTTATTATTATTTCTTTTTTTTGAGTATTCATTTTATTGTAATGCATCGATGTGCAAGAATTTTCAAAGCGAAGTAGGATAAAAGAAAATAGCCAGGGAACAGAGTAGTGGAGAATTTGTAGTAGGGTGTTAGCGCGTGTGTGGGACCGACTTATTCACCACAGTTTTGACATATGACGATGGCCAAGCCGAGGATGAGGAGAGCAGTCTGCCGCATCTCGATGGCTTTCAGAGCAAATTGCCACCTGGGATACTGCCCCACGGGCTGCCCCAGGTCAAGGAGGTGCAGCCGGCCATCACCCAGGTCGAGAAGGAGAAGGAGAAGGAGAAGCCAAAGGAAGGTCAGTGCATGGATCACCTACTTCATTTGTTTATCAAAACTTTTCAAGTGATAATTATTGTCTACTCTCTATAAATTAATTGAGAACTGAGGATTGTAAAACTGAATTTTTACGGTCGTAAAATAGGGGTCTGTTCGGTGATTAGGGTGTCTTGTGCCGCTATATTAAAATGAATCTCTATGAACCTGGTGAGCTACTGATGATAAGCATGACCGTTCAAATAGTTTAGAGTTTATAGTCAAAAGTAACATTTAATTCGATCAAAGCCGGACACCTTCTGTTGAGGATGTTGACCTCATTGAAATTTATTTTAATGAAGTGGGATATGACTCCCACTGGCCCAAGAGATCCCATTTTACGACACCCACAATAAATTTTGATTAGATTCTCATGTAAGGTAAAAGTCCCTCTAACTGGACGCTTAAGCTTACTAAGAGTGTATACCCGATGTAGAATACATATAATTATCGTAAAAGTGCAAAAGGCTTACAATAAATTGCATTACAATAAATATTGCTATTTTGTAGCATATGAGAAAGGCAAATAATATATTTTTTATTTAAAAGGAGCGTAATACATTGTCTAAAAAAGCGTCTAAAAATATAGTCCCAATACATGGACACGTATATTTTGCAATTTGTTCATCTAAATTATTAATTAATATACTTAAAAAGACTCATCATTATGGTACATAAAGTGTTGTTTTTATCATTATGATCGCTAGCAATACATAATTATAATGGTGAGGATATCTAATATTTGCGAATATATATATATATATATATATATATCTTAAGAATGCACGTGTATTGCGTATAACGAAAACGTAACTTTACATAATATTTTTACACAGTGCAAAGTAAGTCAAAGTAAGAATATAGTTATTTTAATCATTAAAATAATCCATTCTGGATTATAATTTCATAAAATATTTGTGATAAAATAAATATCAATTCAGTAATAATTCATTTTTGACCAAGTGTCCAGGTAATGGGACGTGTTCAGACAGTGAAATATCTACCTTATAAACGCATAAAAACCCGCATTTTCTGATAAATTTATGTAAGAGTTACGATATTAAAAAAAATTGTTTATGAAAATTGACAATATTCTTAAGATATTTCTAGCAATCAATCAATGATTTATATAATATTTTTCCGGTTATGAAAAAAAGTTATTGCAATGAATATTGGAACTAAATTTTTTAACTATTGTGAAAAATGATGAAATTATGAGAATTTAATTTTGCTTATAATGGCGAATTCAAAATACGATAATTCTATTGAGGATCCTTCTTAGAGTTTACTACAAGAAGGATGCCCATTGATTCTAGCATTTAACTCGTCAAAATAGAACGTACAAAAGCTATACCATTGTTTAGAGCTCATCGACACATGAATTTAAAAAAAAGTACTTCAAATGCAGAGTAAGTTGAGAAAAACGCGATCGAAGCTCAAGACAATAAGTAGAAAAACGCAAGTAAGGTTAGACCTTATAATGTGTTTAAATGGGAAATATCCATAGATATTAATTTTTATAATTTTACCTGTACTAAAGGAGTCAATTATTTAAATTAGATTTTGATAAGCTCTAGGTACTAGTGCTAGTTTGACGGGTTTTATCAGTGAGGGGCAAAAAAGTATTTTTATCTTTTCATTAATCTTGTACATGTACTTAGATGATGCTTTTGCAGTAATGTACAATCAAATAGATCATCAAAAAATCACTTTTTATTAATAGTGTGACATGAATGTGTACAGTTGCCAAATATCTTGAATCCATTTAAACATTTTTCCTTGTACTTGAAAAAAGAAGACAAAAGTACTTTTTTGCCCATCATTGGGTCCCATCAGAGGTTGCTATGGGCATCCTTTTTGTAGAAAAGTCGAAAAATGATGACTTTACATTATAAAACTCTATTGAAAAATCAGAAACTTATTTTATTAATATATTTAACAGTCAGGGAACTGAGCGAAGAAGAAAAACAGATGATCATCCTATCCGAAGAATTCAAACGTTTTATTGATAGATCTAGTAGAGTCGTCGAACGGGCACTCGGTGAAGCAGTTGACATTTACACAGATTACACTGGAACGATGGACGGAGACGACGGAATGTAAGCTCAAAGTCATGTTGTTTAAGATAATTTTCTTAAAATGGTTTTTGATATTTTTTAATAGAAAAAAATCATCTTAAGGAAACGTATGCAAATTAATAGAGAAATCTATTAAATCAGTAGATAATACTCCGGATTGGTAAGACGTTGTGTATTTAATCATCGCATGACCAAGTAGGGTTCATGTTAAAATTCAATAAGAAATCCTTGTAAGTCGAACACATTTTGTGAGTTATTCTTAAAAATGTATATAAATAAACGTTTCTGGGGGCTCTGATTATGAACCCGTTGTCCGATTAGAAAATTTAATGTGTCACATTCAATATGGCTGATAAAATTTGAATTGTTTAATTTAGGTCACGGGGTCGTAGTCAACGACCTCAATATAGAATCTGCCATTCTTACTGTTTCAGACAACAGATTCGTAATTTTCTACGTTTTTTTTCTTATTGTTATTCATTTTAAATCAACTATATTGGATCCGACATTTAAAT
Organism: Gastracanthus pulcherrimus; assembly: GCA_949152435.1. NCBI lineage: Eukaryota > Metazoa > Arthropoda > Insecta > Hymenoptera > Pteromalidae > Gastracanthus > Gastracanthus pulcherrimus. The sequence continues at coordinate 21,407,652 of OX424574.1, read as the reverse complement.
TTTTTTAATTTGGGCCTGATTCATAAGCCACCCTCTCAAAAACTCACTTATATCAAAATTAACCGAAGAAACCGGATGTATATTCGATATACGGCACTTTTTTATTAAAATTCCACTGGTACCCCATTTCATCATCCGGTCATGCGAGGATTAAAGTTGATAATACTATAAAAGGATTGTTTATGAAATGAGAGCAACTTTACTATTAAGAAAAAAGTTTCTTAATACTCGTAGTACATATCTGATTATCTGATTAAGTACACAATAACTTTGAATTTGGCGGGGATATTTCAATGCGTGTTACCTGGGACTATACAAGATTCATACTCCTTATACTTACTAATATCTAATTTTTCGAAATCCGAGTTAAGACTAAGCAAAATGCCTCGCCATTTTCAAATTTATTTTTAACCATTGGGTGTACTTGTACGAAATTGGTGAACTTTTGCATTGGTTTGACTATAAACTTCTTTTACGGATACATGCCATTTAAAAAGTTTTTCTTTAATTATTTAAATGTGTGTGTACAATACTTTTATCCTACAGTTATTCTAAATCATATATGGAACAGCTTATCGTAATCAATAGAAATAGGATGGATGTTGGCGACATGATAAATGTACACTCGACGTTGATATATTCTAATCGAATGTTTTGAAATCGTGTCACCTTATTGGTTAATTCCTGTGAATTGGACAATCTCATTTGAGCATTTTAAAAACGTTCGATCCGAATACATCCACGTCGAGTGTACAAAAAAATATTTCTATCCATTTCGCTTCATTCAACACACACAAATAATTTGTTAGAATAGCAAAAATGTTTGCACCGGATATTTGCACCAATTCATTATACAAGCCGTAGCCGCAATAAATGTTGCTACAGAAGCGAAATATTTGGCTACATTGTGGTAGCTAAAGAATCTCAGCTATAGTCAGCTAAAGCGTTTTGCTGCTTCAGCACAGAAATTCCTATGTATTATTATCAATCAATCCATCTTCAATTCGTGAACGCGCTAAACCAATATCTCGCTATATCTCCCTGCATCGCAAAATAAAACAGAAAAAAAACCTACCTAATAATTCGCCATCTGTGCGACACGTCTTTGCGCACTTCGACAGGGACGACAAGAGCCACCAGTGTCTCTGGCTGAACCGCTTCTTCTACGACGAGCGCTGGTCGCGCAATCGCTGCGTAACGGCGATGGACTGGTCGCCCCAATTCCCGGAGCTCCTGGCCGCGGCCTACAACAACAACGACGACACGCCCAACGATCCGGACGGCGTCTGCCTCGTCTGGAACACCAAGTTCAAGAAGACGACGCCCGAGTTCATCTTCCACTGTCAGTCGCCCGTCATGTCCACGACCTTCGCCAGGTTTCATCCCAATCTGATACTCGGGGGCACGTACTCGGGACAGGTCGTACTCTGGGACAACAGGGTGCAGAAGAGGACGCCAATACAGCGCACACCACTCTCCGCGGCTGCACACACTGTGAGTGTATATATGGGGTGGTTTGCTCGGTGGAGTTGGGTTTGAATAAAATTTGGATGAATTTGGATGGGAAGTGATTGGGTTTACAGGTAGATTTGTAGTGAGGTCGAAATGGATTTTAATGGGTTTCCAGGTTCATTTTTAGATGGAAATTCGCAGGTATTTGTCACATCTAAAGAAGGATGCCCACGATTTTCAGGTTTCTCTACTCTTGAGAAAAACCTATGAGATTAACACCATCGTGGAGCTTTGGGAAAAGTTGAAAAATTAAATTCAAATGTTCGCAAAATACGCGTCCTTCAACACTCGTCTGTTACTACTTGACGAAAACTTCTGTACCGCTTTTTAAACATTTCCCTATGCTACAGAGATTGATATTTTAAAATTAACGCTTTAAATATCATAAGAGCTAAAGGAATCTACACGTGAAAATAATAGAGATGACATCGAAATTGTTGAAAATCCCAGAAACACAATTATACGATCTACAGTTTTTTTTTAAACAGCGATTTATTTTTAAATGCAGCTGGTAAAAATATGTGAATGTCCATCTGGAATACGACTACAAAATCTAGTCAAACCCAACCCAGCCAAATCCAGCTCAATTCCAGGCAAATCCAAATGGATTCCAGCTGGATTTTTGATGGATTTCTAGCTGTATATTTTCAATGCTATTCATTGATTGTTGAATTACTTATAAAAACTTTCTTGTGTTATGATGTTTAACTTAAAATATTATGTATGGAAGAAGGCTCGATTACTCCTCGATAATATTCAAATAATTGTAGACTGTATCGATCACTACGAGCAAATTTATTTGTTGCACCCAACGTTTCGGATGTCTTTGTTAACGTCCCTTATCAAGGGCCAATTGTCATTCATCAATGTCGCTACGATAGCTTCAGTTTTTATTTTTAATTGGCTCTTGATAAGGGACGTTAACAAAGACGTCCGAAACGTTGGGTGCAACAAATAAATTTGCTCGTAGCGATCGGTACAGTCTACAATTATTTAAAATATTATGGTTTAATACATGTCGATTTATTTCTGTTTCAGCATCCAGTTTACTGTTTGAATGTAGTCGGTACACAAAATGCACACAATTTAATTAGTATATCGACTGATGGAAAAATGTGTTCTTGGAGTTTAGATATGTTGTCACAGCCTCAGGAAACGCTAGAGCTACAAAATAAACAGTCAAAACAAATAGCTGTTACACAACTCGCTTTTCCTTATGGGGATGTAAATAATTTTGTAGTTGGTAGTGAAGATGGCACTGTTTACTCTGGTAAATATAAAAATTTATTTATTGACTTTATGATGTTCTTGTATTCCAAAAATGTTATATTATTTTAATGTGATTTTTTTCATCGAGGAGCATTAGATATTAATTATCAAAGTTATATGATTCCTTTGGTTTCATATTTCCCTTTTCGAACACGTTTATCACACGAGTTCAGAATAACCCAAACCGACTTTTAAATCCTTACGATATTTGATAGTATTCAATCTATTAAATCAAAAATATTATTACTTTAACATATTTCAAATCTTCAATAGAGTCATGTAGAACAAATCGCGAAAGTGGAAGACCTTGAAAACAGAGTCTACTAAAAAAGATAAGTTTTTAAAAAACTTTTCTGGAAAAATGTGACTATATGAGGACGGCAATCTTTAAACTCCAGCCGGTAGATGGTGCAACCGACATAGGACTCCAACCTCTTTTCATTGACTGGAGTTTAATTCTAGGTCTCCATCCTCATCGCCTATAGACATGTCTCTTTAAGAAAAAAAATGATCTTACAATACCTGTTATCATAGCATGAAAACGAGATCTTAACCCTTTAGTAGACAGTGGATCGAGGTCGATTTTGAATTAAACCCCAAGGATTAACTTCTTGTTTTGTTCTATAATTTAATAATTTTCTATACAAACAAAAGAGTAACTGACTTGCACGTTCAATGGGATACTCTCCCTCGACCGTGCCAATAACTTTGTGCCACTCCAATTTAATAATTCTTTCATTTATTATTTTCAACAACCACCACAAGTAACTCCCTTCACACTTTTCCCGGTAGCCTGTCGACACGGCACGAGGGCCGGCGTTACGGAGACGTACGAGGGCCACCAGGGCCCGATCACCGGGGTCGACACGCACGCCGTCCCCGGGGGCATCGACTTCTCCCACCTCTTCCTCAGCTCGTCCCTCGACTGGACCATCAAGCTCTGGAGCCTCAAGGAGAACAAACCCCTCTACTCGTTCGAGCACAACAGCGACTACGTCTACGACGTGGCCTGGTCGCCCAGTCATCCGGCCGTCTTCGCCGCGGTCGACGACTCGGGCAGGCTGGATCTCTGGAATCTGAATCAGGACACGGAGGTGCCGACGGCCAGTGTCATTGTCGATGGTTGTCCGGCGTTGAATAGAGTATCCTGGACGCCGAGTGGACTGCACGTGACGGTGGGCGATGACAGCGGGAAGATTTGGGTTTACGATGTCGCAGAGGTAGGGATGGATTTTTAGGAGTGTGGTGGGTGCTTGGAGAGAAATGTAGATTATATGTGTTTTGGGGGGTTCTTACTACTCTGTACGAACGGGTTAGCCTACTGAAAGTCGTCTAGAAATGCACCCATTTGTGCTTAGTATCATTTGATAATAAGAAAGCACATAAAATCTATGTTTTTTGATAATCACCCATATTAGAAACAATTCAAAATGTTAAACTTTATTAATATATGGATTTCTTTCATTTGCAGCATTTAGCACATCCCAGGATGGATGAGTGGAATAAATTCATGTATTGTCAGCAAGATTTTAAAAATAACAAAGCTGATGAGGAGTTAGATAAGCTCAATCTTAGCTCAGGACCATCGTCGTTATCGTCAATGGCGTCGATCACTACAGTTCCGCTTAGAACTGTTGCATGAACATCTGTAGCTATAAGGAACTGAGACCTCTTGTTTTTCTTGTCATTCATTTTTTTTTTAATGCAACTCTGAATGAAATTATTTCTCTAAAATAGCATTAACGTAAAAAAAATTATAAAAAAAATTATTAGATAAATATTAATGCAAACTATTGTTAATAACATAGATTGAAATTATTATACATATAATAACGCCTCAAAAAATGGAAAAGAATTCGCTATTGTAATGAATTTGATCTCAGCTGAATCAAATTCTTTAATCAATATATGATATGTAAAAAGATGTATTACAAGCTTTATATAAGAATATCATAATTATAATTTATTTAATTATAAGAAAAACTTCAAGGAATATTGAAGTTTTCAGTGATTGTTGAATATGATGCGTATAACTGACTCATGTAAATTGCTGTATAAGAAGCTTTTTTAAAAGATATTCTTTTTTCGTAATATAAATAAAAAATACAAAAAATTGTTCGTTTTTTTCATTTACCTGCTTACTGACAGTGGAATGCTTAGATTTAAGTATAAAAACATTATGTTATAATATCTTTTATTTGAAATAACAATGCATCAGATTCGATTCAAGCATGAACCTCAAAAAAATTTTATAAATAACATTTTCATCACAATATAAATAAATTAATCATTTTTTATCTATATCATTCTTCCGTCAAAAATTGTACCTAGGAATAAATTATTATAGATTAACTTTCTCATTCTTTAGATTTTGTTACTTCACCACTAGATAAGTTACTTTTTTCTATTTCCTTTTGGATTCTGTCAATACCGTTGGATACATGTGTCGGTAGTTCAGAAATATACTTTATGCTAGTTATGACCCCTTTATTCCAATAAGAAGCTGCATATATCTTTAAATCTGAAGGATTTGGTATGTGATGAATCTGTATAGAATAAAACAAATTTCAATTGTTAAAATATAATATCATTGTATGAAGAAAATTAAAAAACTTAAGAACTGATATACAGTTAAAATATCAGCCAAAATTAGTGTAAAAAATTGTATTATTTTTAAATTAATTTGTAATTTATGCAATAAGTATTCTCGGTATTGTTGCATTTCAAACAATCAATTTATAAATTGTAGACATTAATAACAATTTTCAATCAATTAAAACAGTATGTATTAAAGTATAAGGGATGATCAAACTTACTTCTTCTATAACCTCCTGAGGTACATTTTTTTGGAGCAGCGGACTAATAGTATTATACAGTTTGTTATAAAGCTTTCCAGACTCTTCAGGAGAAGACCAGAGACCTTCCTGAATGGTGTAATAAGCAACACCACCTGCTATACTGCTTTTTACAGCAAATCTAAGAATAAATGTAGTCATATTTACATTTATATAATATTATAAATTATAAATATTCTTTATGTAAGTATTATGCATAAACAGTCTATATATTTTACGTATTGAATTGCAAGATACATGTAGTAATTTAAAAGATTGGCATTTAAAAATTTAATTAATGTAAATGACGATAAAAATTCTTAATTATATATCATATGATAGTGTTCTAGTATACTGATAAATTATTGTTCATATCCAATGAAAAACTAAATGTACAACATAATAACTATTTTACAGAAACAGATATTTAAAAATATCCTACTTGTTCAATAATATATTGATATTACTAACCTCAACAAACCCATTTTTAATTTGACTTAAATTATCCTCTTCGTCACGACCGAAAATAAATTACGCCAATTGAAAAAAACACCCGTAATAATTAATTCCGAATTTTTAATACATAGTTACACTGATTAGAGGGTAAAAACGGAGAGCAACCCTTGACCAAGACAGCTCACACACGCACATGCACTTATACAACTTTGTTTTTTTTACGTAACAGGACTAAATGACATCCGTATCGGCAAAACTGTCGTGTAAATTACCTTCGTGCAAAATGGAATATAAAAATACAGTGTGTAATCTTCAATTTTGTTATTGTTTATTATTGTTTGAAACAATCCTTCAAAAAAAATGTATTGAATGATTCAATTAATTTGGCTTTAAATATTCATTTTTTTATAACGATCGTTTTATAATTTTCTTTTCAATTTATATTTTATAAATAATGAAAAAGTCAAACACTTCAAAATAGATTGGTTTTTAAATAAATAATCAAAAATTGTGATAGTAAATCATACTACAATAAAACAGCTGATAATACTGATAATGCTTCTGGTTATGTTTACTACTTGAATCACTGATAGTAAAATACACGTGTTCGATTTTTGGCTCCATTTTCATGAACGAATTTCGCTCATCTCAGACCCATCCATTTTTAAAAAGCAGAGTAGCAGAAAGGTTATATTGACACCCATGCCTCGCAAGGATTGTATATTTTAGCCGCTTCGCCAGAGCCAGATAAAACGTGAGTTTTCGTTGTTCGTAAAGATTGACGCTCTCTGATCGAACTCTGCCCCGAAACAGAAGAAAATGTTGATTCTCCGAGTGGCGACGAGGCGTCACTTGCCCTGCGCAAAAAATGCCTGCCATCAAATTAGACTCGCGACCTCGGCCCAGGCGAAGGAGGAGAAGGAGATACTCGCCAATTTCAGGCAAAAGTTGCCGGACGCCTTGCCGAAGAAGCCGAAACGCGAGCCCTTCGCCAAGAATCTCTTTCTCGGGAATTTTGATCATGAGTTTCTCACTTATCCGGAGCCACAGAACGCAGACAGGTGCAAAATTTGTGATCGATTGAGTAGGATTGGGACAGTTGTAGCTGTATAACAAGTTTACAAGAAATACTGATATTTTCTACTTTTCTATATTTATATTTATAATGATTTTATGCTGTAATACTGAGAATTTAGAATTTGCTACAAGTCAAAATTTTGTATACTTTCAGCGTTTCATAACTTTAAAAAGAAACTTTGTTTATCCTACAATTAAATTAAACTTTTGATATGACAGTTATTCTATTAATTAAACAATTACTATATTAATATCATGTGTATAATACTATGATAAAAAACAAATGTTAATTACAATTTCATTTGTATTATGCATTCATTGATATTTTTCTCATTGATATTCAAAAGTATCACTTTGTTGTAATCTTTAAATGAATTATTATTACTATTTTATATAGTAGATTTACAATCAACTCTACTATATCGTTGTCTAGTAAATCTTCAGACTTCATTCGCTTTAATGTATCTTACAGGTACAACGAGTTCGAGGAATGGCTAAAACCACTTGAAAGCTACATGAAGACGGTCGACCCCAACGAAATCGAGAACACAGAATCCATACCCTCTCACGTTCTCCAAAAATTCAGAGAACTAGGAATATTCGGTGCTAGGATCCACACAGACTACAAGGGCATAAACCTGCTCAACTCAGAATTCATGCGAGTCCTCGAGATCGTAGGTCGCGTACCAGCCCTTGGCCTATTCCTCCTCAAACAAGGCGTACCAGCCATAGACCTCTTCAACAAGTACGGCACTGTTGAGCAGAAGCTCAAGTACCTGCCCAACATAGCTTCGGGCCAGTCCTTAGCGACTATAGCCGTGACCGAGGCTGAAAGCGACCCAGTCGCATCGAATCTCGAGACTGTGGCGTCCTTGACGGACTGCGGCGAGTACTGGATCATCGACGGCGAGAAGACCTTCGTGTCGAACGCGGCCGTGTCGGACACTTTCATCGTCTTTGGCCATGCGCTGCAGAGCGGCCAATTCGAGAGGCGGCCTGAGACCCTGGTGTCGATCATCGTCGACAGGGACACGCCTGGCGTTCACGTGGCCAAGGATTCCATTCAGACGGTGGGCTTGAAGGGCTTCGACACGGGCAGGCTTGAGTTGAAAAGTGTGCAGGTGCCCAAGGAGAACATCATCGGCCAGGTAGATAGATAAAGGAATAGTTGTGAATCCTGAATCTCTGTTAGTGGGTGAAAACTCGCTTGTTTTGAGTGAGATGCAAAAATTCAATCAAGTACTCTTTTTCAGAGTAGAACATTCTCTCAGAAAAATAAAGCCTTTTCAATTTAATCGAAAATAACACATATACAGATAAGCCATTTTATACACTTGCAAAAAAAATTTAATTAAATATTTATTCATGAAATACAAATCTATACTTAAATGATTGTTCTGTAAAACGGCTCAGAAATACTTTAATTTTCCCTGTAGAATCCAGCATTTAGTGAATAGATGAAGTTTATACTAGCAAAAAGTTTTTTTATTTTTACTAAGTATCAGAGAAAAAATTAGTAATGGCTACTAGACTGTCTAGTAAATTTATACAATAAAGATTTTGGATACGCATTACTAGACAAACTGGGAATGATTTCTAGATGTCTACTACTCAATACAATTATAGGCAAAAATCTTATAGTATTTTTTTTCTAGACAGTTTCGTAATTAGCCCTACCCCAGGTTAGTAACTATTACAATTTTTTTTCTCTGTGCAGGAATTTAAACTACTGTCTAAGTAGTTTGCTAAATCTTGTTCTAATTGTAACTGGGAGAAAATTTTTTACATTTTCGAGTGTAGAGTGAAAACTATACACACGAAAATATTCGAATTTGGATAATTGATAACGGTTTTTGTATCGACTAATCTTTCATGCACTATCGAAATTCATCTGTTTTCAATTTCAAGCCTGGTCTCTAGGGGACGGCCCAGGCTTGGCATGGAAGATAGACGAATTTGGATAATTGATCACGGTTTTTGTATCGACGAATCTCTGATGAACTATCGGAATTCGCCTTTCCGCCATTTCAAGCCTGTGTTCTGGAGGGCAGCCCAGGCTTGGCATGAACGAAGACAAAATTGTCTCATTGATCATGATTTTTGATTGTCTCAAGTGTATTGCTATTAACGAATATCTAATAAATTGGAATTCGTCTGTATTCCCATTATTTACGATTTTTTTTTTAAATTCAAACTTTTCAGAAATCTTCCAATTACTGCGATAACTTTAGACGTCGTTTAAAAAACTGTCTAGCTTGTAATTGATTGTTTACAAGTATATTCTAACTCAAGTTTTAATAGATACAGTCAACACACAGACTTTGCCTTCCACCCCTGTTAATAACCCACAAAAACCCATCACCCATAAAAACACATCCAATTCAATCGTACAACTGCTCACCGCCAAACCAGATTGGAGACGGCGCGGTTCAGCTTATGGAGCTCTTCACGAACGGCCGTCACTTCATCGGCAGCCTAACGATCGCCCTGCTGAAGAATTTCCAGCGCCTCCTGACCCGCAACGTACTGCAGCGCAAGCACTTCGACAAGCCGCTCTTCGAGGCCGAGGCGGCCAAGTACATATTCGCCAACATAGACACCTCCATCTACTCGATGGAGAGCGTACTCTACCTGACCACCGCCTGCATGGATATCTACGAGAATCAGGATCTGATGCTGGGTAAGAAGATAACATTTATTTTCATCGGCATTCGAAAACTGGGTGTAGAGAACCTAGGCCGATTCGTGGATCGATTTGAATCATTGAAAAGAATTTAGATTTACACAAGTTATACAGCGTGTCAAAGTTTGTTTGGAATTTTGTAATTGTAATAAAACATCAAAGGATAACGGCATTAATATCGCGACGTCACAACAACTTTGAAGCGCTGTATCTTCTTTAATTTGCAAGATTGCGAAGAATGGGGTGCCTCCGGACACTTTTTAACTTCCAAGGGCTGTGACGTTCTTTATTATGGTGATTTGAAAATTCTTTAAGTAGCCATACTTTGGTATCGATATAGACTATTCATTTTCACTTCGTTTTTTCTGTGACACCCTGTCAATCGTCAAAGATTTGTTTTTTCAAGCATCTTTTTTTACGGTCAGCGTAGTTAAACATTTTTCTTGAACTCGGCCTGTATATTTAGTATAAGATGAATAAATATATCTCCAATTTTAGTACATACCAGCGTATAAATACAAATCTTAAATCTATATAATCATAATTAAACTACTAAAAACTTGATAGCCTATAACACTTCGGTAATCGTCAAAATAGTGATTTTATGAATAAGTGTCCACTTAAAAGTTAGCGTATCTTGAAAATTCTTTTAGATCAACTCAGTACACATATTATGTACCAACAACTTATACGCATATTAGCATCTATATAAGTCTTATTATACAGATTTAAAAAAAATTAACTTAACTTAAACACTAAATTTAAATGGCTGAAAAAAAGGCATTCGCTGTGTATCAATATGACTAAACTTGCTTAAGACAAACATATTTATAAACTTTCGCTCCCAGTTAGAATCGAAAACCTAATCTGCATCAGCTTATAGATATGATAGAAATTCACTTAAGAATAATAATGGCCCGAGATACCCCCTCTACGGTCTTTGAAAAATCCCAAGAGTTCTTGTAGCCCATGAAAATAGGATACACTATACAAAATGCATTTTTCTTTTTTTTTTCTCGATCAATCAGAGACGGCCCTGGTCGAGCAGTACTGCGTGCAGGAGTGCCTGAAGAGGCTGCAGGAGAGCATTTGGATCGTGGGCCCACGAGCCTGCACCCTGACCGAGCCCTACGAGCAGATACTCAGGGACGCGTTCACCCTGTCGAATTACGAGACCTCGCTCCTGGACACGAAGATCTACTCGGCGCTGCTCGGGCTCCAGCACTTCGGTCTCCATCGGGTCGACAGCATCAAGAAGCAAAGGAATCCCCTTATGTTCCCCAAGTACACGATCATGAAGCTACTGCAGCCGCAGGGCTCACTGAACCTCCACATTCAGGACTATCTGCATCCGTCGTTCAGGGAGTGCGCGGACTACTGCGACAGGTTTGTTTTGCCTGTTGAATAGCTTTTCTTCTACGTTAAGTTGTTGCTTCGGAAGCGAGAGAATTGGTGTCGATTTGTTAGTCGTCTAGAAAACGTGGGAAATGGATGATATTGACAATGAGAAATTCGATTTCTGAAAGGGAAAGATTTGCTTATTTTGCATGTGGATACGCGAAGTAGGCAGAAATGTACTTTTTACTCAAAATATTTTGTGTACTTTGGACGGACATATTGAATTTCGATAGAAAATTTTCTAAAACCTGATTTCGGAATCAGAAAGTCTTTCTCTCTCAGAAAGCATATTTTTCATTATTTGTTTAATTTATTTTTCACGGTTCCTTAATGAAAATACCAATCGACATTAATATGACAGTATTTTATTTATTAATTAATTCTTAATTAATTTTTAATAAATTCGACGTTTTAACAAATCTATAGGCAATCAAGTGAAACCGTTTATAAGGGAATTCCGTAATTAAAAGTAAATTCCTACATCTTATTTGTTGTTTATCATAATAAATTGTCAAGTTTCCGAAATCATTTGACTAGAGGCAAAATTCCTGTAATTTGTAGAATGTACCATTGGTCGAAATTTCTAGCATTCAAATTTAGAATAACGAAAAATCGCTTGCTGTCCGTATAACTATGGGAATACGGTATCAACTTTAGTTTCTATGCTATTGGACAAAATAGAAATCTTTTTAAAATCAATGGAATTCCATTATCGTATTTAAATCAATACCATTTTCAGTAGTTCTTAATATATTATTCTTGAAATATAATCTGCAGACTGATTTCACGATATATAGAGCGAGGCTCGACTTGATTCATTCTCTTGATTCAAATCAAAATTAGTTCATTATTGCGGTTTTTATTTGAGATTATATAATTTCACATGTTATAAATGCAAGGGATTAGATGTAATATTACAGTTGCTTTTAAACAATAAAATTACCATAAAGTATAGCGTGTTTGTTTATCTAAGTATTAAAAAATTAAGAAATTGAAAGGCCAGACTCGTCACAAACATCACTTTCATTCTCCCCAACAAACACAACAATTCCTCATCCAATTTTACGTTTCTTCTCCAGGAGTCTCTTCAAGCTAAAGGACTCGACCGAGATGTTGCTGATACGCAGTGGCCTGGATGTCAGCAATCAGCACGTGGACCTGATGCGTCTCAGCGACATCGTCTCCCTAATCTACGTCTACATCGGGGTGATCGGCCGCGCGTCCAGGTCCTACTGCATCGGCAATCGGGACTCGGAATCGGAGGTGAAGATGGCCATGATACTGGCCCACAGACTGCAGCAGCAAGTCTACCAGATCAGCGAGGACGTCAGGATCAGCGAGTACGCCAACTCAGACTATCTCTGCAGCGAGCTCGGCAAGCTGCACTTCGAAAGGAAGCACTACTTCGCGTCACACCCGCTGCAGAGGAATTACTGAGCGCGTCGAAGAGTGTACAGAAGTGTTGTAAAGCGTGCAGGAAAGCTGTCTTACTCTTATCTATCGTGTAAAAAGAATTCAGCGTAGATTTGCATTTGGTGCAGTCTCTTTTTTTATTTTAGCTATCTTAGGTTCGTGTAATATTTGAACGATGTGTTGTTTTGAGTTTCATTGGAAAAGACATATGGCTTTTTGATCGACGTTGTTACAAGTTTTTTTGATAAAAAAGAATAATGTAAAAAGTGAAAAAACATCTTACGTATCTTACTAAATGAACTAAAATGATTGTAGATAATTTTAAGATACTTTTCTTCAGCACTAGTTTATTAAATCGAACATATGTTAAGGATGATTTGTGCGAGGCAGTAAGACTGTAAATATTTAATTTTAGAATATATTGTTATTAAAAGGAAGGAGAATAATGTAGATTGTTTTTTTTTCCGAAGAATTGTTTATTTTACGCAGTTGTTAATGCGTGGACGCTATTGTGTACAATTATCTCACTTGTCTGTCGCTAACATTTATTACTCCTTGTTACAGCGAGTTAAGAGTTAAATCGACAAGAAATGCACTGAAATACATTGCTAGTTGACAGGGAACCCATTCATAAAAAAACTTACTCTTAAACATTTTAGGTATTTTTGCTCCAAAATTAATTACATAGTACTATGTATCTATGGTTTGTTACTTTCTTTTGATTTTTAAAATACTTTTAAAATAAAAATAATCTCTCTGGTATTCTTAGTCATAAGTTTCAAGTTACATTACCAATCCAGTTTAACATTAAGCTAATATTTAATAAGAAGATAGTGTCCAAATACAATGATTTGATAAAATATTCTTTTTCAAGTTATTTATATCAGTTTTCTATAGTTATGCATACAAGGCATTACGTAACAACAAAAATGCATGTAAATGCTTGTCTAAAAGTTAACAATTTACGTTTAATCGAGAAGCTAAGACCGCTATCACTAAAAAAATAAAAAAATCATAGCAAACGCGCTTTGGAATGCCTCGTAAAACTTTCATAAATAGAATAAATCTCATATGGCTAGCTCTAACTGCACAAAAAAACTAGAAAAAAAAGCCTCTCGAAAAAGAAAAAAACAGCTTACGAATAATCATTAATGAACTTTTCTGTTCTCTAAAACACGACGACGGACAAACCTTGTCGCCTGAATTTTTTTCCGAAACACCCGAATGTCCTACGTACGCCGAACGGTGGACGGTACTCATTTTTCTGCTTTCCTCTCTCGTTTCTGCAAAAAAGATCACGTTGTCTCGAACCTCTATAGTTCCCAAAAAAGTGAATCTGGAGAGACAAAGAGAAAGAGAGAGAGTGAGCTCTGGAAGTGTGTATGTTTTGTCTCGAAGAAGAGAGTCGCTAAATCTCGCGTCTGACGAACTACAGCCTCTCGGCCTGGACGATCACGTGCTCCTCCCTGTAGGAGTCGGTCGGGGACCAGCAACTCCTGATGCAGGTGAACACGAGGATGCTGCCGAACTCGAGCTGAAAGTGCCGATCGCTACGGGTGTTGAGCTTGAGCTTGGGTATCAGGGTGGGAAGGATCTGCAGCTCGAAGCTCATCTCGTCGCCGCAGTGCCTACACCTGCCGATGCAGCCGCCCATTGGGTACAGCAGGAGGGGCGCGGAATTATCCCTCGCGTACCTTGAATGAGATTAGGAAAATGTTACCAATGAATGCATATAATTAAAAGTTATAGCACTTATTTCTTCATTACAGATAGTTTTGAAAATTGAGCGGTTCACGTGAGAAATTCATTAATAATCTAACGAAGTAAAATATTGCATTCGAAGAAGTGTGATTAAGATGATCATTTTGACTGTCGAATAAAATATACATAGTAATTAAAACTATATACAATTTATCAATTATAATAGCATTCTAAATATCGTTATAAATACTTTATTGAAGTAAGTAATTCCTTCCTGGGTAAAGGACTCACTGTAAGTTATCAAATATTTAGTGGTAACCTCATGGTTTTCAAACGTTTTAAAACTTTCTTTTAAATATCTGAGAAAACAAATTAATAGTAATAATTATTCATCTTATACATTCATCATCATATTCATTCGCATTCATGAATTTCCCGAGGTGAAACATTCATAAAAGAATAAATATATAAATAAAATAATGTACAATTTGTGAATTTGATTGTGCCATTATTTTAATAATCCCTTTAATTAAAAGTAGTAGGTATTCGTTACTCTTGCGATTCTTTAAAGTCGATTTTATTTTAAAAGAAATCTTTTGTAATGACAAATCCTTGGTAATCAGTTATCCAATTTTATTTTTCCGTCTCATAAAGCCTGGGCTCTGAGAATCTTCTTCTTGATGAATTTTTATAATGGATCAGTTAAGTTAACAAGTGTTAAAAGTAAGACGAATTAATATAGTTGAACATGTTTCTCGTTCTGATGAATTTCCAAGCAGTAAGTAGTTATCTAAATTCATATTTCCATCACCTGAAGAGCGATCATAAATTAAACTGAAGGTATAACGAATTTGTATACTTAATCGAGATTCTTATATTTTTATACTTTCTGCGGTAATTCGTCTCGAAAAATTCATTTTTGCACCACTATGCGACAATTGTCCGGTAACTGCGAAATCTACTACTAATTTACCTATATTAAGCAACATTCAAATATTACTTAATGTTTTATTTTATTTTAATGTAGAAACATCTACACAGTACCTACATCTTTTTATAATATTAGATAATTAAAAGATTATGCTGGAACTTTCTAAATAGTAACTATTTTTTTTAAATATAATACATAATGCTAATTTGTAAAACAATATTATTATTACCTTCGATATTATGTTTCGATACTAACTCGCGACAAACAAAGCGTTTTAACTTAATCATCGATACCACTTAAAAAAAATCAAAATATTAACGTACTAACTACTAATTAGCTCCTCTACCCTATACTAATCAATTTGAACGAATCTCCCACCTACGAAACAAAATCCAAATCATTCATCCCCCACTTCCAGCCAGCCTTACCTCAGAATCTGTCCAGGATTCCTCTGTATCCGACTGACAAAGTTATGGAACATCTCGTCACCGTGCTTGGGAATGCTCTTCTCGTACTTCTCGACTCCGCCGCCGCCGGCTCCTTCGTAGCCGGCCTTGCAGTCCTCCGAGGTCTCGGCGCCTGCGTCCTGCTGCTCGGCGTTGGCGTCCCCGCCTGCTCCGTTGGCCCGCTGGTACTCGAGGAAGAGGTCGCGCACGTGCTGGGGCACCTCGCCACCGCCGCCCTGGCACTCCTCGTCCACCGAGATGAAGATCTCGGTGAAGCTGAGGGTGCTCTTGCTGCCGGCCTTGGACTCGGTGTGTTGGACGGGCAGTGGGGTCACCTCCTGGAGTAAGCTGATCAGGTCGCAGTGGGGCTTGGTCGGCGTGTCGATGCACACCACTTCGCTCTCCTCGCCCTCGATTTCCGCGGAGGCGTGCGGGGAGTCCAGGCGGCCGACTGCGCCCACGCCGACGGGGGATTCCACGCTGGTTGGGCTGGAACGCGAGGGAGGGGGGTTGGGGTGTTAGTGTCGGGTTGATGGTTGAGGGGTGAATGGGGAGTTGTGGGCTACGTTCTGGTGTAAAAGCGCTTAATAGTAGATTTATTCGGATTTTTAAGATTACTGGTTTTTAACATTTTTTTATCTGGTTATATTCATTTGTATTTAACTGGTGACTGGGAATTTTATTTAAATAATCGAAATCTGTAACTAATGAACTAGAATGTCCAGCATTTTATGAAAAAATCGTGGGGTCAGGTATAAAAAGTAGGTTTGCTGTAAGAACTTGTGTTAAAAGTTCTAATTTTCAAACTTAACAAAAATGTCAATAGAAAATTTATTATTTACAATTTCAGTGAGTATTCTTTTCTTATTTTTATGTTTGGTTTAAAAAAAACGACGTAGTACCCTTAATTGATAATTAAAATTCTTGATAATTTTAGTGAAAACTAAAATAATCTTTGAAAAATTTTTAATTTAAGTAATTGTAAATTTTTTCAAGGTAAAATATCAAATACATTTACTTGGATAGGTATTAGGCAGGGTATATAATATAATAACATTCATGACGACGTTTCGCGACGACTAATTTGTCCTTTTTTAAAGTCTATCATTCTGCACATAGGCATTTCATTTGATCACTATGAAAAGCTAACATCGTTTGAGAATAATTCAAGCTCAGGTAGAGTCGTGTGCCTTGTCACGAAGCTGAACAAAAGCCTTCAGAAAATTAAGTTCTGTTCTAAAGTTAACTTTGGAAGTCCTAAACTTCCTGATGAGGTACAATGGGTTCGATTTTAAGTCAAAAGATTAATCCCCATATTTTAGTGAGAGTACACTTTCAGTACACTGAAAGTTTATTTCAAGATATATAAAAAAAATAATAATGCAATAATTAAGCTACATTAATGCAATATTTAACTTATTTTTAATGCAATAGTATTTAGTAGTTTCTTTTTAGAAGTCTCAAAGAAAAACCTTTAATGTATATATTGAAATATTAATTAGGAACCTTTTTTTATGTAAAACAAAAAGGATAGGAAGACACTAGTATGAGTTAGAAGAAAAGTTAAAAGCTCTGAACTGTAAGTAGCTGGCTGTGATTTTTGTTTATTAGATTGACTAAGAATTTTAGAATGTTTATAATTTTTATTCATTTACTTATTTATTATTTATTAATTTGCAAATATTACCAGTATTAATGAGATTAATCCATACTATTACATATATTAAAAAGTAGACAAAAAAACTGTTAGTTTTTTTATATTAAATTGTTTCATTGTATTACTAACAAGGAGAGACCATAGATTATGGGTCTCAAATTTTTATGAAATTTTGGGAATAGACTTTTGAACCTAAAAATGAAGCACAGTACCGGTAGTTTTATCCAACGGATTTTTAAACCTAAGGTAGAGTCATAAAACATTGGCATTATTCATATTGTCAATGTTAAAAATCATATGTATATAGATATACTATCAACGTTAATGAAATATATTACATCAACCATTCAAATTGCCCATTGCAGAAAACTACAGGTATTGAACTTCATTTTTAGATACAAGAAAATGATACCCAAAGTTTTATCAAACTCTGTGACCAAAACTTGGTTCTCCCCCCTTATAAGCGACAAGCTTATGTGTAATATGATACGAAAAATGATAAGTTAATTATTAATTAATAAATAATATAGAAAATTTAGGACTAAAAACATTATTGATTGTAT
The DNA here is from genome assembly GCA_949152435.1 of Gastracanthus pulcherrimus. Taxonomy (NCBI): domain Eukaryota; kingdom Metazoa; phylum Arthropoda; class Insecta; order Hymenoptera; family Pteromalidae; genus Gastracanthus; species Gastracanthus pulcherrimus. The sequence continues at coordinate 21,389,712 of OX424574.1, read as the reverse complement.
TATATATTATTAACCTGTTTGCATTAGGATCATCCACTTGTAATTCAGAAAAATCTGCTTTCAGCTCCTCTTCATAGTTCGTATTTTGCGCCGATAAACTAAATTTGTTAGGATCGTTCAGCAGCAAATTATTTCCATTTCTCTCCGACACGTTGTCATTCCAAGTGTCTCCCCAATCATCAGCCTCGGCTAGCCAGCTGGTAGCAGTGGTTTGTACTGTTGCACAGGAACTTGATAATGAATCCGTATTGGTTGCTTGTTCTGCTGACTGAACTCGCAGACACGTCCAGCTTTCATTCTGATTCCAGCAATTAGGATTCATACATGCAAAGATATACAGCGTTCTATGATACTTGGAGTTATCCAATGGAGCATAAATCTGTAGTGCTAAGAGTTGATGTAGACCACACAGTCTGCACTGAGGTGCAGTTAATGTCATTTGATCATTGTGCCAATCCTATAATTACGTTAAAAAAATATGAATTCGTTGGGTAATTAAATCAACATCTGTACATTTACTAATAAGAAGTAAATGAAGAACATTAAGAACAAAGAAAGTAAAATTGTAAATATGTTATTATATATTATTAATATAAAGTTTCAGAAGTTTAAATATAAAATTTTATATAATGGGATTCAAATAGTACTTATGGGGTATATTTGGTACTTATAGTACTAAATATAAAAATACAAAAATACGTTATGATAATAGATTTTTAGTAAAATATATGTAAATAATGTTCTTTATAGATTACTGGATAAAGAAGTACAATAATTAACGCCCAATATTGCAATATAAATTATTTTAGGAATAAATCAATAATTTTCATCTACTAAATTTGTGATACAATGAAATTTTTATAAAATGAGTATGTTGATGCTCTTTACAAAGACTAGCAATTTCAGATTTCTTGAAAAATGCTAATTCTTTTCAGGAGTCTACTAAGAAAACTAGCTATTTTTAAATTCTCCAACAAATAAATCAGTCACTTTTTCAGAGGTTCTAAAAAAGTGTAAGTCTTCATTACACAATCTAAAAGGTGCTAATTTTTGTAAGAAGCCATTGAAAATCACTAGCTGTTCTTGAGACATCTGAAATACGTTAGTATTCGTAAGGAGCATCAATTTCACTCATCAAAGCACTAAATTAAGTTGCGAATCCCCTACTGTCATTCCTCAAAATGTATCCAACCAACACCCTTACATTTCTCTCTTGGAACAGCAAAGAAAAAAGCAATAAAAGACAGAAATAATCAATCCAACGTACCGGCCTACCGCCAATCTTATTCGTTGTAAAGTTAACAAGGCTGCGGTGCTTCTCCGTGACACATTCATCCTCGTATCCCAGGTAAACCTTTGTCATAACATCCTGAGCCATTTAAACCCTCTAAATATTTAACACACCCCTTGAACAAAACTATCCTACTATTCCCAGAGAAACACACAACCAAAACCACCTTTCTCTCTCTCTTTCTCTCTAAAATCCGAAAACTTCGACAGCAGCAGCAGCAGCAGCAGCAGACAGGCACTCACTATTCTTCGTCTCTCGCGGAAAATTAATGCAGCTGTGTGTATAATCCTATTGCAGCTGATGTGACCCCCGCGATCGTGATGTCTGCATCGTCGGACATGCGCCGCCCGCTGAGTCCGTGCGCGCGCCCTTTTCTATATAGGTATACAGCGGTGTGTCGCGGTGTGCGGTGGTGCAGGCTTATCGATTTTTCGTCTCGTCGGCTCCGCTTGCGCGCGCGTCCAGAGAGGCTCTCTCCTATATGATGCAAATTGCTGGATGCACACACGTAAGGTACAAGGTAGGTACTCGAGGAGATTATGTCATCGAATGTCAGTCGATTTGCAATACTCCAGTTTCGCGCTGGCGCCCTTAATTTGGTGAAAGAGCTCAGCGACGCGAGCAGATGAGATTCTGAAGAGAAAAGAAAAATATAGGTATGAGGGTTGAACGAGCTCTGTTTTGACAGAGGATGACACGTGCGTTTAGCTGCAAATTTATAGGCTGGGTGTACGTTAGGGTAGACCTTCAGTGCCCCCTGGTAGTGAAAAAACAAATCATTTGGGTGAAAAAAATAAATAGATATAACTGCGGTTTTATAAATAAAACGGATGAAATAATAACTTTTGTCTTCTTATGCAACAAGACAGAGACGAGTTTTTAACGTTTTTCAGATAAAAATTAGAATATTTGGGTCAAAATGGATTATTTACTTTTCACCCAAATGAGTCGTTTTTCCACTACCTGGGGGCGCTGAAGTCTACGTGCACCCATGCCTATATTATATACATGTGAAGGAAAGTCTCTCCTACCTGCCAATCGCTGCAATGCCATTATCGTCAAGCTAGCATCTAGTGTGTATGCTAATTCTAAATGTATCGCCCTTGTGGTAAGACACGTAAAAATAACTCCCCATCTCTTTTCGTGTCTCCGACCGATTTTAATAAACATAGGCCAAAAGTAATCTGGAGACTCGTCGGTTTAGCTCGCTGCAGATGGCAAATTGTGCACTGCTTCGCGAGCCATCGCAGCCTTGAACGTAATCCGATGATGTAAAACTGTTGCCTCAATTCGTTTACGACGATCTCATGGTTTGCGTGAAGATATCGACGATGATACATCCCGATTAACAGTTTTGTTGCGTAATGACCGGCATCAAGAATAATAGGCCGATTTTCAAACTCTCGGTCGTTAACCCTACTCACGCGGCCTCTAGCTCTTAATAACTCTTTCTCGTCTATGTATGGATTCAGCCCGATTATTTTGCTCCTTTTAGCTAAATGCTTACTATGTTTTAAAGCGCGGATTTCGTCTGGAAAACATGTCCCTTGAATTTCGCGATACCATAAACTTTCCGCGTCTGCGATGCTCTCAATTGACACGATTTCTCGCGGTCTGCCTAGCCATTTGTTGACTACAGATTTCACTTGACTTGCTGTAACTAAAAGTCCATCCCAGCCTAGTAATCTTACACTTGCCGCAACATAGATCGTACTCGCGAACATCGTATCCGCGAACTCCTTTCTCGTTTCGATCTTGTTTATCTCGCGAATCTCTGTTTCTTTTAGCCGCTTTTCTTTAAGCCACTCGTCCGGGTACTTTAATAAAAATTCGTGCTTTAATAAAAAGTCCCGTGCGCCAGCGATCACCCATTCTATAACTCGCCTTAATTCGGCGATTTCTCCTAGACGTTGCGCAATGAACATCTGCTTATGTCGCGCCTCGTCCCGCATCCAATTTCAAATTGTGGTCGAATCTGTCCAAAATATTCGCGCGTCAATCTTAATGCCGGGCTGTTTACCAATTGCTTCTTCCAATCTCGTACCCAACTCTCCCGTCACTCAACTCCGTTCTCAAATACGCGACTGTCGCATACGCTTGCAAACTCGCATCACTAAATATATACAGTTGCGTATTTTGGTAATCTGTTCCGACCGCTGTAGCTGCGGCTGGACTCGCTGAACGTCGGGATGAGCTGACCGGCCGACGGGATAAATTCAGGGGCCAAAGGGTTTAAATAAAATCCAGACATTATGGTGGTTTTTAGGTCGGATTGGAGACGTTCGATGTGCTTCAGTAGTTCAGGAAGGTTTGAAGTGCGAAGCGCTGGGCTGGCTCCTTTTATTAGGTGAGATGGAAAATGGTTGAGCAGGCGACAATTATGGCAGATAACGGAACTTAATATTTAATACGCAATTTAATCTAAATAACTACGTGAAGCTACTTTAAAATTTCGTACAATATGTGTGCACACAATAATACGTCTAATCGCATTGAGTCCTGACAGTAAAGTGAAGTGTCCTCGCTCCCCCGTTCCGGTCGAAGGTATCTTCCTCTCTTCGCCTTCTGGACCCTCCCCGCCCAATCGGCTTAGTGGGCGTCTCCCAACTGCGGGCCCAGTGAGACGCCGTTTCTCTTTCGCACCCTCCACCAGCATACCTAACACCTAGCCGCCTAACCAGTCTTGGGTCAGCGTCACCGCCTCCTAAGCTGAACTTTGACCTGCACTGTCTTTCTTGAGCAGGGGTTCCCTTATGAGGTCGAAAACAGCGTAGAGGAGACTCCCCTCCTTTAGCCGTGTAGCGTCGCGTCTCTGCGTCCGTGCTGTAAAGGTGGCTAGGCACGCGGAGAGCCACGAGCTTTCTCCTCTATACGGACCTCGGACCTGCGAACATCCCTCGTAACTGCCTGGACTCTTTTTCCTATTTTTATTATTTAACATTATTTAACTATATCTATTATACGCTATACATCTTAATCATTATAAATTACACAGGCCCGCAAAAAAAGTTGAGTGTATTTTTGACCAGACCAACTTTTTCTTATGTATTTTTAACCAGACCAACTTTTTCTTATGTATTTTTAACCAACTTCGAAAAAGAAGGAGGTTCTCAATGGCTTTTTTATGTTTGTCCAGCGATTATTCCGAAAATACTCGACCGATTCGGATGAAATTTTTTTATATCGAAGGTAATTATCCTCCGGTGGTCCCATTTAAATTTTGTGATTATTGGTCCAGTATCTCGCCAGTAATTTAGTTTTTTATGAATATTTTTTCTGTACATTTCGGCCTCTGCCGACTCCGTCCTCCGATTATTCGGAAACTATTGAGCCGATTTGGATAATATTTGTTTTTAATGAAAGAGAATGATCTCATGTTGGTCCTATTGTATTACTGGGCCAGTATTGAACCATTACTATGTCAGTACTGGTAAGTTATTATGTTTTTCCGCCGATTATTCGGAAACTACTGAACCGATTTTGATAATATTATTTTAATGAAAGAGAATGATCCCATTGTGTTCCCATTATATTACTGAGCAAGTATGGAACCAGTACTACGTAAATACTGGTAATTTTTTATATTCTTCTGCCGATTATTCAGAAACTACTGAACCGATTTTAACAATATCTTTTTAATATAAGAGAATGATCTCATGTTGGTCCCACTATATTACTGGGCCAGTATGAAGCCGGTACTACGTCAGTACTGGCGATTTGTTATATTCTTATGCCGATTATTCGAAAACTACTGAACCGATTTGGATAAACTATTTTTTTAATAAAAGAGAATTATCCCATGGTAGTTCCATTATGTAACTGGGCCAGTATGGAGCCTGTACTACGTCAGTACTGGCGTTTTCATTTTATGCTTCGAACTGCCCAGAGAGGGCGGTGTCATGGTGCAGGTATCGCTAGGCCGAAGCTAATAATACTTTGAACAATTTTAAGCATCCTCCAGCTAGACAAAGAAACGCAAGAGCTATTAAAGCATGTTTATGAGGATTTATCTTCTGATTTGCTCGCAAGATGCATCGGCGCCAATACGCAGAATAATAACAAAAATTTTAAATCATACGTTTGGCAATTAGCTCCGAATCATATGTTTGCGGGCAGAAAAATTGTTGAGATTGCTGCATATTGTGCTGCATGCACGTTTAATGAAGGATTTCAACCTTTATTGAAAATAATGGAAACTATGGGCGTCTCAGTTGGCATCGAAGCTCAAAATCTCATGTGGATGTAAGACGATGCGCGTATTTCGTCTTCCACTCGGCGCAGCGGGGAAGCTTCTAAGGAGCAAAGGGTGGCTATCAGAAACGCTTGAATGGAGGAAAACCAACATTACGACGAAGCTGAAGGATTAATATATGTAGCAATCCTTGCTGATTAGAAAGAACCTTCTTTCTTTTTTACATACGTAAGATACATCATATTATCGGAAAAAAAAAGTAAATCGCGTTTTTCTCAAAACAACGTTTTTCGACCTTCTCGACATCCTAAAAAACAAAACTATTGAACCGATCAAGCTGAAATTTTTAGGGCATATTTTGTACATGTATACTTTTCTATAATCTTTTTGAATTTTTTGTTTCAGACGCTCCAAAGTTGAGTTATTATGTCAAACAGTTTGGAGTAGGGACAACTTCAGGCAGCCATAGCAGCAAGATTTTCCACAAAAGAAAATAATTTATAGCTTTATAAGATCTTTTTTTTAACATGTAAAAAGTTTGAAATCATAAAATAAATTCATCTATGAAAAAAAAAATTCTTGAAAAAAGTCGAAATGGTAAGCTGACCCGCGCCATGGTCCACAAGTTTGGTGGTTAGATCGCACGCAAGTTGTCTGACCAATTCGGCATCGCCTGAGTCCGTCAGCATATTTGCGTTCAGATCGCCCGTTATAACCCTATGCTGGCAATCTACAGAATGTTTAAGGAGGTTCTCGACAAGTTCAGAATTAGCAGTGAAAGAGATTCCTGGAGGTCTATAAATAACCGCTATAAATATTAGGGAGAGGGACCCCTGCTGTATGCTACACATAAGGTATTCAGGAATGAGCGGCTTACCAACAGTGACGGAGAGGTGCACAATATAGTTGCCTTGTATGAATTGTGAACATACAGAGCCACTCCCCCGCCCTGCATGTTTCTATCCTGCCTAATCGTAGAGTACCCCTCGATCTGAACGCAATCATTCACGACTCTTGGACCAAAGCGCGACGCAGCAACACCGAAGAGGTGGTAGAAAGGATTGGCTAGAAGAAATTGTTTAAACGATTCAAAATGTCTGTTAAGAGATGTTGCATTTAAACAACCCGCTGTCTTCCCCCGCCGTTCGCCTCCCGTTACCGCGGGATAGTCAATCCTGAGAGGACTCGGCAAACTTGTTTGACTGTACATTGTTGCTGCGTAAACTGTCCTCTTTTTGTACGTTAATCTATTTCTGTTCGTTAGAGCAATTGTAGGAAGCTAGAATATCCCGCAGATCCTTAACCGATGTAAACGCATGTGACGTTTCATCGTCCCCCCTCTTAACCAGAAAACGACCCCCCCCCCCCCCATTGCCATATATACTTAAATCCCATATTGAAAGCTATTGATTCTAATCGGTTATATTTATCAAACATTTCTTTGCTAAGGTATTCATTTATGAAAATTTTGAGAACAATTAATTTTGAAATAATGTCCTGGCCAAGAGTCGAAATGCCAACGTCGCTAATATGAAAACTAGTGAAATACCTCTTGGCGCGCATAATATGACCTACAAGATTCCTACGAGAGAGGCGAATGACCCACGGTGACTGTTTGCGAGTCGAGTCAGACGTAGTTGTTGGAACAGACGTCTGTACTTCGGGTCGCAGCAGACTCACTCCCACTATGTCGTCACGCATTATTACAATTATCACAGATAACAAGATACGAGTAAAGTATCTATCAATTTTGAGTAAACTCCGTGGCTGTTTTGAAATTTTGAATGTTAAATATTTTTCATAAAAATAATTTTCTTTGCGTATAAACAATATATCTTATTTCAGGTGTAGATCTTTAAATTTCCCTATATAACATTTCGAGATATAGGAGAGAGTCCTCCCGTATGACCCCTCTCCCAGTATGACCATCTATGCGTTTCAAGCTGCCACCACTAAGTGGCAGTACTATAAACGCTGAATTACCAACATTTTGTAGTTGGTAGCATACTCCGCGGTTGTTATTTCAAATTCATTGTTCGAAAATTTCTCGCAAGAATAATGGACAAGCTAGTACTGCCTGTGTCGAAAGTTATTTTTTGTAACACATGAAGGATTTTCACGTTTTTTCGCCCTCAAAACTGGGTCTAAAGTGACCGTTTTACGACCCATGCGCGTGAAGTATTCACTTTACGCCCGCTGTTCATTTTAGGAGGGCGTAAAGTGACTACTTTGTACCGGCTGCTCGTTTAACTTTACGACCGCTTGTACCATCAATAAAAATGAGAAAAAAACTGGCCTAAACTTGGTTTGTGAAAATCAATACATGCATTACAAAAAATATAGTGTGCACCACGGGCGAGAGGGCCTTTTTGATCTCGAGTGTTTGCTGTACTCGTCTCCGACTCGTTGTACGCACTCACCTTCGCCTCGTGCTAGCTCGCCTACGACTTGTGCTGCAAACTTACACTCTGTCAGAAAAGGCCCACTTATCGTCCATGGTATACAATGTACTATTTCGGAGCAGACCTCTTTCTCTATAGGTAAGTGTGTACATCTGTACAGCAATTTCTACATCATATTTAGTCCTTCATGGATGAATTGGAGCATCGCTAAGTCGATATTTCTGTTTTGTTACTCGATGTAACCTACAATGATACAGAATATTTGTTGCTCAGTACGGACACCCCGAGTTTTTCCCAGTACGATCACCTCCTTTAAAAAATAATATAAAATTGAAAGTTGTTTTATCAGGTTTACTTCTCTTTTTTCAGAAGATAAATCTCTACAACAAAAAAGGTCGGAGAAATATGGACTGAGAAGAACATGAAGAAATCCATAACCTTGTTACTGGAAAACAAAATATCAATCAAAAAAGGGACCGAAGGATTTTAGTATTAAGCAAATTAACATCGGCAGATAGAGGGAAGAATGTAACATGTTTTATTGTCGATTAATACTGCAGGTGATTCTTTTGTTCCACCACTATTTATGTTTCCAAATAAACAGTGAGTGAACGCGATTTTGAAAAAGGACGCTCCTGCAGGAAGTATTTTTGTAGCTGAAGAATCTGGTTGAATCTCCGGGATTTCTTTTAAAAAGTGACTAGAGTTATTTGTAGAGAAAACTGGTCTGATAATTGAATAGCTTTCATAAAAACTAATTTTTTTCTTCAAAAAGTCTCGTTCATAAGACAAAATTTATTTTAAAATTTTATTTTTACCACGGCTATGTAAAGTTACAGGGAAAATAGCTATAGCTGATCATACCAAGAGACATTTTTTTAAAAACTGAAAAATCATAATTTTTTTATATATTCATAATTTATTAACATAATTGAATTTGATAAAAACCAATTTCTTGCTTCAAAAAGGCCCGTTCATACGACAAAATCCGTTTTGGAATTTCGATTTTTAACACAACTATCATAAGTTACAGGTAAAATACTCTTATAAAAAAATACGAATTACCACGGAATTTACTGAAGAAACCGCTGCTAATTGCCATAGCCAAGGAATGACATCTAATCCACCCGAAAACTGTGAGCCCACCTAGTCATGTATCCCCCTTGCGAAGACAGTGGCGAAGCGAAGTACGCTAGATCATGAAAGTGCAATCGTGAAATTGAATATAATATCGTAGACGACAATCCCGCCGACGATAGCAAGTGGCTTCAACACTAGTCTTGGCATAGGAATAGGATATAAATCGGTTATATAATTATGATCAGATATAATCATATTAAATGATTTTCTTTAATTTAGGATTATCACCAAACACAAAATTATAAGTAAAAATGCAATATTTTATTAGAATTTTCTTTTTATTATTCACACGATGTATACAATAAAGTTCATAAAATATTATTTATAGCACATTAAAGTACACTTTATTAGACATTTTTACAGTAAAATCAAACTTATTAATGCAGAATCAATGTATTTGCTAAAAAGTGTTTCGCAGATTATACGAATGATTTTAAAATCGATAGAGTAACAAGAATTAACACATAACTAAGGTAAAATTATAGGTATCTCGCCTCGACTCGTACTACAAACCACACGCAAGAAAAAAAACCTATCTTTTACCACAGTATTATATAAATTCTTATAATTCAAATATATATTGACGTATGATCCACCTTAATTAATAAGGTATCTAAAATGATAGTATACAGATTCCAGAGGTACTACTAGTAGTTGATCACCTAACTTAAAACTGAAATTTCAACTGGCTTAACAGATAAGGAAAATTAATTGGAAAAATAATTAAATAATAAAAAAAATAATAATATAAAAAATATTAAATAATAAATAAAAAAAATATAAAAATAATAATAGAAAATAATAATTAAATAATAATTAATAATTAATCAATTAATTAATAATATTAATTATGAATTAATTAATATTTCATTTTAATAATATTAAATAATTATTGGAGTTCAATAATTTATAAAATAAGGGGGGTGCAGGTAATGAGGCCACTTTAATGAATTTTCGATTCCCAGTAGATATGTATTGGGTTTTGAGACTTCGGTAACTATTGAGACATGTTTTAACTCTGATACCTCATGAGTTTTTTTGCAAAAAGATTTACTATCTGAATTTTAATTAAAGAAGTTCTAAGTTTTTAAAAATTGGACACTTTACCTACAGTGTTGGTAAAGTAGCCACCTATCAGTTCTTATGGTAAACTCATATAAGAGACTTCCTTTATGTGTTATTTAACTACATGGTGCCGTAGCATACGCCTGGTGTCGATATTTTGATTAGTAGGCCTAAGAATTTTAAAGAAGCAATCGCAGTTTTTACTGCCGTTGATTGCCTTTTGCCTTGTAATGCATTCATATGGCCACTTTACGAACCGATATAAGCGTCAACGAAAGTTGCAATTTTCGCATTGAAAATAAACTCTACGGCAAAAACTGGCATATGCATCTTAAAGTACGTAAAAAGAGATAAAATTTTATATATCGTATGATTTCTTTGTCGCTCATAACACGTTGACGAAAGTAGTTTCTTTACATGCATGCACTGCTAAGAAATCAGAGTTTGGATGCTTTCGTGCATAAACATGACCATATCTTATAATTAGGCGGCCCTAACAGCGGGGTTACCATGCCTCTCAACATCTATTGTCAAAATACATATACTGTAGGAGGAGTTCCGGCGCCCCAGAATAACGCATACAGCGAGAGCTCGTGTAGGTAGTTACATTACCTGCATGGCCACATTACCTGCACCTATATTATATTTAATTTTGATATAGAAATATTTTTTCACGTAAAATACTTCTACAAAAGAAAAATTAATGACACCAAAATCTAGAAATCGGCCGCTTGAGGTTCTAGTAGTCGATCACCATCGAAATCATAGTTTGAGAGTAATGGAATGTATATAAGATATAAATAAGTAAAAAATATATGAATTGTATTGATAGAATAGTAAATTATTAATAACTCTTCAAACGTACAATATTCTGTCAATTAAATTATTAATAATTAATATACTATTGGTGATTAATATCGTCTACTGAATCACGTGGTCAATAAGTGAGTAACTGCCCCTATTTTAAATCACTCAATTTGACTGTTTGGTTAAGTGCAATTTTAAGTGTTATTTGGATGTAATTTTGAATTTTATTTTTAAGATTTTATTCGTAAGGAATTCATCTTTATTGTGTAAATTTTTGAATGTATTTTTCTAATGCAATTCCGAATAGCACTACGATATACTTTACCAATAATCTCGATTATAAACACGAAGAACGATATTAATGATCCTATCATGATTAGGTAAATTAAATTTGCTGTTAATTGGGTTCCTTCACTTGAAGCATAAATGTTCACTTCTCTATTCGGTAAGTTTCCGAAAACTATTCCCTCAAATAAATCATTATCGCCTGCATGATATATTTTTATAAGAAATCTGTGAGCTTCGCGCAACCAGAATTTCAGAAGTCCAGATTCATAAATATTGTTTATTATTCTGTCAAATTTATCGACATAAGGTGAATATCTCGAGAGCAGTATTGCATCCAATTTAGAAATTATTGGCTCCTTCACGGTGCTTAAAATCCATCCATTCTCCGGCGTTGAATATCTATCAGCATACGTCTCCGCGATATAGCTGCGGTAATTACACATATTCGCAGTATCGTATTTAACCATCAGGGATACACATGCATCCGTTGAATTTATGATATTTATAGAATTAAGATATGGCCCATATTTATTAGTACCTAACAAAAAATTTTTCGTTGTAGGCATTGTGATCCAAGAGCCACCTGAATTGATTACGTCTTTCAAAGTTTCAAAATTGTAAAACTTCTTCTGATTTAAATTTACGTTGACCAAGTACTCCAAAACTTGCGCCGTAAATGAACAAGACATGATCAAAAAGCATAAATAGATTATTTGTTCTTTCACCTTTTGAGGCTGAGAAATTGTCGAGAGTCCAATCAGAATCAGGACCATATTGTACGGAGATGTGAAATCGCTTCTTATTCGGAGTAAAGATATTAAAACTGTAACAATGCCAACGATACCAGCCATGACGCCAGTTATCACTATTAAATTCCACGGAACTTGTGTCTCGTAGTAGCCATATTGTTTTATTAAAAGCTTATGATGTTTTTCCGGATCTATATAATAAATTGATGACGTAAATTCTAATTTTGAAAATATCCCAACTGAACCTATGATAAAATCTATTTTATCGATTTGCAATGCACTTAACAAATCAGCTGCCGAAATTTTCAGTCCTGACATTGCATTTGGTCTCATTCTCACGTTGACAGTGAAATTCAAAGAATCAGCTATGGCTTTAAACATCCAAAAATCAACACCAGCGAGTCCATTCCATAGATTCTGATCAAAATAGTTTGGCTTTAGCCATGTATACATAAGCTCCTTTATCATTCCGGCGTTCAAAGGATATCTATGTAAATTTTTTAACTTGTCTTTGAATAATTTGATACTCCCGGACAAAGGTTCTACTTCATAAGAATTGTTGAACGGATTATATTGATGAACAAAAACAGGTGGATTCTTAATAGAAATTGATACGTTTAACCACTTGTTACACCTTTTCTGGTCGATTACTTCTATTACAGTGACATACAAATATTTTTGTTGCCACCCCATCTTAAGAAGAGTTTCAATATCGTACGTGTTATTCCTATTTACGTAAAAGATGAGAATGTAGGGTCTTGAACCAACCATCACAATATCATGTACAAAATTCATATTTTTTACAAAATCGTTTATAGCACTGTTGAAATCACATGCATCTATAAACGTTATATATAATGCTGAACGCTCCAAACTCATTGTTAGTGTATTGATTATGTTTGTCATTTTGAAATTTACTGATTGTTTTGATATTTGCTTAGGGTACAACGCGACGCAAGATTGAAATTCATTCATAAATTTTTGCATTATTAATGCTGTCACAGGTAAAATTGTCTTTGGTGGTGGTATAATTAAATTAACACTTTGTATTTCCATATCTTTCGATACCTTCTGGCTTACGTCGTCGATCCAGTTATTTTGACTTGAACAATTTACTTTAGAAAAAATAACGAATAATGATAAAATAACTATGTTCATGTTTACTTATTTTAAATTAGTTCCTTTATTCGTGAAACTGCATTAATTTCATAGCTTTCTTACAGATTTAATTTTACTCATATATCAACTGTATACCAAGAAGATCAAAAGCCAACTAAAGCTCAAGCAAAATCAGGAATCTGAACTAAATTACTGTTTACTATTTATTTTAAAAATACCATGTATATTTAAATATGTATAAGTCTGTAGTGAACAGTGACCATTGTAGAAATTTATTTTTTATCGCGATTGAGCTGTGTCGCCTTCAAAGTAAATAGAAACTTTATTAATAATAAATACGAAGTAGAAATGCTTCATTATGCTACCAGATAATCTAGCAGAGTCGAATCGGATGGGTTTGAGAACACTCCGCGGCATTTCGCGCCAACGATCTGAACATAGCTGACCACTATGTCAAATTTTATTACTAGGATCTAGGGATTCTGCCATCTGAAATCCAACCTTGCCCAACGCTGGTCCTGAACTTATTTCCTCCTTTTTTCACAATTTTTGAGAAGCAGGAAAAAAAGTCTTTTTTCCTGCTAAATGAATATTTTTTCACACTTTTTCTACGCACAATTTTCTACGCTACTTTTAGGCATAAAGAAAGGCCTATTTCTTTCCTGGGTTAAAAAAAATGTTGTTACTCAATTTATTTTTAACTACTTATTACCTAGCTTTTATTTTACAGCGAATTCAAGTTACTAAAATATCAATCCTGATAGGGTTATAGTGTCTTAACTATATTACCAAAAAAGATGCCCTTATGGAGTTTTCTTTCGAATACAATTGTCTTGAAATATAAAAATATTAATATATTTTTTTTTTAATTTCTTAAGCATTTTTTCACATTCTTTTAATACGTAAGATAAATAAAACGCATATTTATAATTATTATATTCATTTACTATATTTAAAAAATAAGTTTTAATTATAATTGCTACTTACATGCCACATTTATTATTGAAATAGTTAGATATAGTCAATTTCTGTTTCAGTATAATTTTACAGTATTTGTCCATAAAATTAAATTTCATTTGTATATAAATAAATAATTAGTGTGATAAAGTGCCGTCAATTGACGAATTTACATATTTGCGTAAATATAATCATTTCATTAAAAAATAGGTTGTTTCGTTTAATATTACACTATTAACTTTAAACTTTGCGACTTTTAAGTTTGCTTGAGTAAGCATAGTGTACGATTTTTCTAATTGGGACCCTAATTCAGAGCGATAAGAATTAGCTTTACATTCCACTCCCACGCCATTTAGCATTATAATGATTTTCAATGAGAAGGAATTATATTGCATTGTCTTCTGAGTTGGACTCTTATTGCACGGGACCCTGAATTAAAATTCTCTTGCCCGAAACCTTCAGGTGGAATCTTGTTGCACTGAACAGAGAGTTAGAATTTTATTGCACGCTGCAAGTACGTGGTATTTGTGGAGAATATATAATTATTCGTTTTTTGAATAGTTATTTAAGGTTTATTTAGCTATAGGTAAGTTATTGTTGTTGATGTTCAGCTCACGTTTTCTTGATTTAAAGCTAGGTGATACTGTAGGTGTAGCACCGTGTGGGAGATCCCCTTGGTTTTGCTGCGTTTGATTAGTTGCATTATAACAGTTAAAGTTTTCCAGATTATAATCATCAGCTTTTGTTTATATACTTAATTATTTTTCTAAAGCCTTCATCTCTGGATTTTTGCACACTCTTTCTGAGTTCTGCCATATCGTTTTTTTTTACATTTGTGTGAAGTCTGCCTTCATATACATAGGTGCGGTGCGTTTATGCTTCTTATATAGGATAGACAGAGTATCTGTTGCAGAAGGTAGTATAACCATGTGAGGGAACGAACTTTATTTTGAGCAGCCATGCCAAGACATTTGATGTGTGTATTATTGCTATAAAAGTTATGAATGGAAGAGAGGAGTTCTATGGCAGTTTTCTTATCGACTGAAGATTTAGCTCGAGGGTCACATTTATCAGATTCAGTGAAGTTAAAAAGTAGAATGTTGTCGATTCTTGATTGCATCTCCATTAACTTAGTAGTAACTTTATCCATGATTATGGTATTTGCATTTTTTATGTCAATAAATGAGGGCGAGGAGTTAGCTAGACTCGGCACTGACAGGCTGTCCATTGTACTATTTAATGCTGCAAGTACTGAATTTAATTTTTTAGTCTGGGCATCGTAAGTAGCAGACAAATCTTTTATGACTTGTATTTCGTCTTGAATATTAGACTTGATAGATGCTTTGGTCATTGTCATGTTTTTACAGTTTGTTTTATATGATCTTCAAGCATATTTTCTATTTCATTGGTATCGATGTTTACATTTTTATTAGGTGTATTTTGACGGAGAGACAAGTTTATATATGGTTCTCCAGCATAGAGTTGTTCAATGTTGCATTAGGGCTTTCAGACAGCATTTTTGCTGATACACTTAAGTTTAGTAACACCTTGATCAAGTAGTTTGCACACAGGAGAGTTTCTTATTTGTATCCATGGGACTTATGTATGAGAAATTTGCAAGTCACTACATAAGTTTGTACTGTGTGATTTTTTTAGGTTAGTTTGACAGAAATAGCGATTTCCCGTACAAGTGTTGTTAAAATAGAGCAGATCTTACTTGTTGATGTAGCGATAACTATTGGATACTTAGTTATTATAGTTTGAGTATATAAAGATAAATAAGTATTTATAAGGCCAAGTAAATGTAGTAACGTGAGAAAAAGACGCTATGGTAGGTTAATCCAACCAAGTCTGCCTTTCCAAGATATGAACAATATTATAGTAAATATGCTTTTACGCCTGACAAGGTTAGTTAAAAATTATTTTAAAGTTTTTTTTTGTTACACATGCACGTTTTTCACGATTCTTTGCACTCCATACTGGGCCTAAAGTGACCTTTTTCCGACCAGCGGGCGCAAAGTACTCACTTTATGCCCTAGGGTATAAAGTAACTACTTGTCTCCCGCTGCTCGTTTTAGGCGGGTATAAAGCTAGTACTTTACGCACGTTGCGCGTTTTACTTTACTCCCGCTCGTTCCGCCAATAGAAATAAGAAATAAAAACTGGTCTAACTCACAAACAAAGTACTGCAAACTCACACTCGGTCAAAAACGGCCTACTTCTCACCCTTGGTACACAATGTACTATTTTGTTTATTTTAACTTCCTTTAATATTTCACCACTTACGGTGTGTGACATCGTATGTTTATTTACGTATATAGATATAGTTAAAATCTAAAAACATAGAAAATAATAAAGCTTTAAATCATCGTTTTATACTGTCGCCAGTGTGAATCTAGCTTTTTCTAAGCAGACGCATTGCACAGCAAGGGTACGTCTGGCAAGTGCCGTTAGACGCGCACATGTACGTTTGCTCTCCCTCTACCCTAGCTAAGAGATAACAGAAGCATCGACTATATGCAGCCTTTTTTGAGCGGAAAAATACAGGCTGAAATATTATTTTGAAAACAGACAGCGTAGCGTATAAGATAATCACTTTTTACATTTTTTAACATCGTAATATAGTTTTTTAATTCAAATAAAAATGTTGTGCGAAAGAATCAAGTCGATAGCTTGATTCTAAATGTAGTTTTAAATATTCTGTTGTAATAATAATATTTACATATAATATGATACTTTTAAGTACTGAAATATGAATGTTTATTCACTAATTACAGTTTGCATTATAGTAATTTTTACTGCAACCTTTTATTATACACACTTTGAATTTAAGTAAACATAAATTAATATTAATTTTACCTTCATTACTTACTCTCATTATTATAACTATTTAATCTTATACTATTTTAAACATATGCACACTTTAAATAATTACTATAATTGTAATATGAGTTTTAACAAAAATAATAACTATATAATATAACTATATATATATATATATATATATATAAAGTAAATATTTTCACAATATTATCATTAATGATTTTTTATGAAATAACTATTATATTTTAAAATCATCTAGTAAATAAAAATATAATAAACATTAATATTTTAAGTTAATATTAAGAAAATCAAATGTAAAATGCGATAGATAGAGAAGGAGTAAGAGAGTAAGTGAGAGGGAAGATCTCCCTTCTCTCTCTAAAAAAGGCTCACCCCACCGAAAGAAGGCCCGAGCGCCAAAGCCTAGCTGCGCGCGCTTCTTTAGCGACGCCCTCTGCGGACCTATTTACCCACACCCTCTCTTCTTCTTTCTCTGTCTTAAGGATTAGCCTAATGAGAGGAAAAGCGCGTGGGAGGAGAAAAAGGAGGAAACGTTCTATGCTATTCGTCCTTGCTCACCCTCACCCCGCTCGCTCGACCCTTTAGGCGTGATACGGCGAAAAAACTGTTTAAAAAGCGCTGGTCCACAGGGTCTCAGCAGCATTCGCAGCAAATTATATTTAATTCATATTGTATCGTTTAGTTAAAGGCTATTTCTTGTGTACAATAAAAAGAAAATTATTTGAATAAACAAAAAATTATAAAATAAAATATTCTCAATTATTATAAACCTAAATAAAATACATACATACACATATATAATAAACGCACTTCGTCCCTACTATCTAGGAGCATACAGTGTTTATTATATTAACGTATTAACAAATGCACCTCGTCCCTACTATCTAGGAGCGTACAGTGTTTATTATATTATAATATTAACAAATGGACCTCATTCCTACTATCTAGGAGTGTACAGCATTAGTTAAATATATAAAAATATACATACATACATATAATAAATACACCTCGTCCCTACTATCTAGGAGCGTACAGTATTTATTATAACATTAACATATTAACAAATGAACCTCATTCCTACTATCTAGGAGTGTACAGAATTTGTTAAATAAATAAATACACATATATATATACACAAAATACTTTCTCATAACATTTGAATTTCATTTACTAATTGTAACTGTTCTCATTAAAATATAATAGTCGAAAACCCTTTTAAGATCAGCTATATGACACATGTATACTGACAAGGGAAGGTCCCCAGGTGATAAGCGCCCAGAGAGGTCTTATTAGGCGGAAAGTGTTCGATGTGGTACCCACATTGAAGATTTGCCTATCCTAACCCCTACCTTTTCGATATTTTTTAGTGCTGATTGTTGAAAGTTTCCAATTTAGCGATTTTTACGCTATTTTTTACACGTAAATCAAGCAAATTTTTTTATTTAATTTCTCGTTTATCCTTGTTACAAAATTGTACATAGTTCTCAATTAAATAGTCATTTTATGTTTTTTGGGGTCACCTGCACGACTTTAATTTTCTTCATTATATCATCATTATATACATTTAAGAATTTGAGTTAATCATACTATAAATTTCGTGATTATCGTTAAATCACGTTTTAACGTCACAAAAAGTATTGGAAAAATTGGAAACTTTCAACAATCAGCACTAAAAAATATCGAAAATGTAGGGGTTAGGATAGGCAAATCTTCAATGTGGGTACCACATAGAACACTTTCCGCCTAATAAGACCTCTCCGGGCGCTTATCACCTGGGGACCTTCCCTTGTGAGACTGGGAGGAGTTCAAGACAATACGGGCTTAAATATGTACGATCACATTAAGAACCTTGGCTAGTGTGCGAAAGCATAGGCCTAAAAATAAAGGCGCGCTATAAAGCTTAATAGCTTTGCTCTAATGTAGTCATTTGGACGTCACAGGTGGCTTCAGCGACTTTTTAAAAAAATATAGACGTTGTTGAAACTTTCCATAAATATTCTTTAAACATTCAACTTTTAATATATTTAAAAAAATCTGGGGTCAACGACAAAATTATCGACAAAACTAAGCTTAAGAAACTCATTTTTAACACACAAGCTTATGGAAATGAGCCGTTTGTCGCGTCTTATAGAATTATAAAAAATGAGTTATTGATAAATTTAATACATAATTAAAGATTTTTTCACGGGAAATTTGACGTGATCAAACAAAATACAAAATATATTGCGGATAAACGTTGAAAACGTGTTTCTGCGCATGCGCGTTGAGTGCTAAGTCATCGAATTAGCGCTTTTTACAGATTTAACTTAATAATTTAGTGTTTTTAATGTTCAAAAGTAGTTTACAATGCTTTAGAATGAAATTCAAATAAAACAATTCGATCAAAATTAAAAGCCTGAATAAAACACCACATGGGGCTCTCGCTTGATACAATACCCCTCAGCTGAAGCCTCCTTAATGAGAGGGAATTTATCATCTCTCTGTGGATGCCCTTGTCTTTAAAGAATAAGTTGGACACTCAAAAAATATTTTACAACCGAATTCTATATTTTTTTCTAAATAATTCGAAACTTTTCGAACGGTCAGCGACTTTAAAATTCAAAAACAAACCAAATAAACTTAATAATATTTAAATCAATCGTAAACTGTTGAAAATCATATTAAAACGTAACTTTTCCAAATTCGAGATGTTTTTACTAACTAAATTTACTAAACTTTTTACTTACTAAACATATTAAACTATTAACTGAAATCAACACAATTACATAATGATTATAATATATATAATTTTTTGGTAAAATTTTTGCAATGTATACTGAAGAACTATTCAATAATATTTATAGCCAATCCGATTATCACCAAAGCCACTTTGAAATCAGAAAACTAATAAAAAAATATTAGTTCTAAAATAGTCAGTATTTGCAAAAACGATTATTTCAGATTAAAAATGTAAATTTTATTCGACAATGACTTTAAATTTTCAAATATGGGTTTGAGTTGTTTTTTACTGACAATCATATTTAGTTGAATTTATATTTCGAGAATCGATAATTTTGTACTGTATAATATTCATTTTAAAAATGCCATGTATGTTTAAATATGCATAAGTCTGTAGTGAACCGAGACCTTTGTAGAAATTTATTTTTTGTCGCAACTATACTGTGTCGCTAGCAAAGAAAATAGAAACTTTATTAATGATAAATATGAAATATAAATGCTTTATTGATCTATTTTTCATTTCCTCCTTATATTGAAGGTCATTTGTATTCTGACAAAAACCGAATCTTCTTAACCCATTTCTTTCCAAGCGGCCATTTTAAAGTCGATTGATTTTTTGCCTAAAACCGCAATTTTGAAATTTTTCAACGGAAATTTCAAAATTCTGACTTCAGAATCGGAAAGAGCGGATAATTTCACTTCAGAAAAGTGCTATTGGTTATTATTATTTTTTTTTTCAACAACTTTTTAGGCAAAAAACCAATCGACTATAAAATGGCCGCTTGGGAAGAAATCGGTTAAGAAGAATATCGAAGGAATGCAACAATAACTTAGAGAAAAGCGATACTGCTGTGAACTGCTTTATCAGATTGCTTTCTCGAAGAAGCCTAAAAGTTACGTAGAAAAAATGATTTGTTAAGGGTTCTCGAGCCCTAAAAGTAAATCATCAAAAACGGAGATTCTCAAACATACAAAGTTTTGATGATATTTGAAGATACATTACTTGTTAAGACACATACTTATCCTTTACAGAAATTCTATTTTATACCGATATTTTTAATGAACCGAACCAATACCTCGTGGGTGAAAACGTTTCATGCTAAAGAAATTAATGAAATCGATTAAAAAATTGTCAAGTATTGTATTTTTATTTGTAAATCAAGTTCCTTATTTTATTAATTAGTATTATGTATACAAATTAATAATACCATTCAAATTTAATATTCAAATTTTTTTAATTGGTGCTTATTCATGAAATTTATAATTAAACGACTTATTTTGATAATAACATATTTCTTTTAATTTATAAAGTGGGTTATATGTAATTAAACTTATATTTGCCAAGATTTTACTTTTTGAAAATATTAATTACAATTCTGTAGTCACGAAAGTTCGAAGCTGTACATATACAACGTGATAATTGTAGGAAACATGTAACAGGAAGTCAGGCTCTAGTAAATATAATTATTTTTAATTCAACGAGACTTTTATTTATTTACGAAAGAAAATTGAAATACTTGCTTAAAATTATGCCTGCACCATTAATAAAGTTTCTATTTTCTTTGCTAGCGACACAGTATAGTTGAGACAAAAAATAAATTTCTACAAAGGTCTCGGTTCACTACAGACTTATGCATATTTAAACATACATGGCATTTTTAAAATGAATATTATACAGTACAAAATTATCGATTCTCGAAATATAAATTCAACTAAATATGATTGTCAGTAAAAAACAACTCAAACCCATATTTGAAAATTTAAAGTCATTGTCGCATAAAATTTACATTTTTAATCTGAAATAATCGTTTTTGCAAATACTGACTATTTTAGAACTAATATTTTTTTATTAGTTTTCTGATTTCAAAGTGGCTTTAGTGATAATCGGATTGGCTATAAATATTATTGAATAGTTCTTCAGTATACATTGCAAAAATTTTACCAAAAAATTATATATATTATATTTACCCAACAAAATATTATCATCATTATGTAATTGTGTTGATTTCAGTTAATAGTTTAATATGTTTAGTAAGTAAAAAGTTTAGTAAATTTAGTTAGTAAAAACATCTCGAATTTGGAAAAGTTATGTTTTAATATGATTTTCAACAGTTTACGATTGATTTAAATATTATAAAGCTTATTTTGTTTGTTTTTGAATTTTTAAACTGAATACACTCGTAAAAAAAGTGTAATAGGTCAACTTGAGTATCTTTTGCATCGATCTCTATAATAACAAAATTATTAAATACTAATTTTTTCAGTACAGTCATACCTGGCGCACTGTTAGAAGTCCGGATCGACACCCTTCCGCACTGTTAGTACGTGGCATCTACTTGTCAGCTAATCAGATTAAAGCGCCAAGGCCGCGCTGTTGCACTTGTCTATCAGAACGTAACGTTTCTAAAAATGCGCTTTAGCAGTGCGCGAGTTCAAAGTGTGCCAGGTTTGACTGTAGTTATTTTGAAGTTTTTTTCTACATTAACTATTGATTTTAATAAATGTTATTCGGAGCAGATAATCAAAGCAGTTATAAATAACAAATACAAATATATTAAAATATAATGTTCCGTAAATAGAACGATATTATTTTTTTATAACACGTGAACAAAAAAGACCATTTTCGGCGCCTATAAAGTGCAACGAAAATAGAGTTTTCCGAACGTCAAATAAAGGGTACTGAAAATACTTATTTTCGGTAGCGAAAATGAGTATTTTCGGTACCCTTTATTTATATTTGCTCCATTTCCTTAATAAAGTTATTAAAAAATTTGGAAACTGTTAACAAATTTTAGAAAATTCTGGAAAATTTTGGAAAATAATGGTAAATTTTGAAAATTTTATATATATAAATGGATACATATACATATATATAATATGTCATTGACTTAAGTGGACGACTCGAAAAACTCTATTCTCAATCCACTTTGTAGACGACAAAGAATGGCCTGCTTTATGCACTTATGGCAAAAGGGTATTTCCAGACTCGAATGATGATTTTTAGCACTCGTGTACGTCTCGGGCGCCTTCGGCGTTCCATCTTCGCTTGGAAATACCCATTTTCGCCCCTAGTTGCGTAATATACTATTATTTTATTATTTTAATATGTGCTTATTCATGAAATTTACAATTCAACGACTTATTTTGGTAATAACATATTTCTTTTAATTTATAAAGTGGGTAATCTTACATTATATTAAGTTCAATCACATTTTCTTCGGTTCTCCGATCCTCTGAACTCTACTGACGACCTGTGATAGTGATCAAAGACTTTAATGTAATGACAAAATAACAATTTTTATGTAATGTATTTTTGCCAAAAATGACAAATAAATCGTATATCTATCTATCTATCTATCCTCCGGGACTCGTTTAGACCTTCTGGACATCTCCCTCCTGTAGAAGATATCCGGCGACTTAGGGGTCACCCTGATACCTGGACAGCGTCTCCAGGGAGTTTCCTGTATTTTAGACGATATTAGTAAATACCTGGGGCTTACCCTCGTAGAAGATTCCCCCGTCGACCTGGGGACCACCCAGACACCTGGACATCGTCTCCGGGGAGTTTCCGGAATTTTAGACAACATTAGTAAATACCTGGTGCCCCCTATGTAGCACTTAATCTTTATCTAATATTGCCAAAATGTTGTTTTGCAAGATTCGCCAGATTTGCCAATATTGCATATAGCTTATCTAACCTTGATGCAACCTATAGATAACATTACCACAAACCATATTTCCGCTTTTACATTGCTTTTTCATTGCATAATTTTTCATAGTCTATTTTTACGATATGCATAGAATATTGTAGCAATATTGAGACCAAGTTGTGGAATCTTTCACCAATATTCAAGGAAAGTTAACAAAATATTTTCGATTTATAAGGTTTTGTGTTATATATAATTATTTTCGGAATAAATTATTGGTCAAAATTAATTGATATTACTGCGGTACAATTTTGTAGCAATATTTCTTCAATATTATATAACCATCAATAAATATTTTATAAATATTTAACTAAATTTTTCCATATTATAAGAATTGGTGAGTTAAGATATTATATGGCAGCAATATCGCAAGATCGTTGCATTTCATACTTGTAATATTTATCAAATATATCGTGAATAATTTCTTGGTTAATATGAAATTGTTTTAATACGATACAATATTGTAACAATATTTTTTAAATATTATATAACCATTCACAAATATTTCACAAATATTCTACCAAATTTTTCCTATGTATAGGAATTTGTAAATTAGTGTTTCATATGGCAGCAGCATTGTAATAGCGTTGCATGTTCTACCTGCAATATTTATCTAATATGTCCCGAATAATTTTTTGATCAGTATGAAATTTTATTAATGCGATACAATCTTGAGCAATATTTCTTCAATATTATACAACCATTAATAAATATTTGTCACATATTGAACCAATTTTTTCATATTTACACAAATTTGTGAATTATGTTTTTACTTGGTAGTAATATTGAAAGAGCGTATTAATTCTTACCTACATCATTTACCAAATATAACCTGAATATTTTTTTGGCAATATGAAATTTGAAATTTTATATATTTGATACAATCTTGAAGCAATATTCATTCAGTATTAAGATACCATTCATAAATATTTGACAAATATTATACAAGCTGCGTAGTCTAATACAAATTTTTTGTGTCTTTTTAAGTCGTTAGATATTTAAATTACAAGTTTTATTTAAAATTATGCATACACACAAATACAAGAATAATATAATTCAAGAAAAAAAATTGGACTTTGATAATTCTTGTAGCAGATTGAAATTCAAAGTGCAACTTTAGATAATTTTTACACAGAAATAAAAATATATATCGAAATTCTATTCTGAGCCCTTTATAGGTACATAGGTATATTGAAGAAGTTTCAGATTATTTTTAATTTTTCTATCGTCGAAAATGTCTGCGCTCTATTACATCTTATCCAACGCCCTTCTTGAGAAGATACTCCACGGTGGCGCCTCTAGAGGACGCAGAACCGCACTTTTATGCAAGTTTATATTTGTTGATATTATAAGTGAATAGATTTTGCTGCGATAAAATAAATTATAACGGTACTTTGAATAATGTTGAGAAACTTCGCTCTAGAACCCGCCATGTCGCTAATAGAACGATATCGATGATCTCAAATTATTTGAAGGCTTAGAATTCTGATTTAGTCAATATCAGGCAATAGTAGGTAGATTCAAGGGCCCGAGACAGTAGCATTTACTTGAGGTTCGATCGATATTCCTAGATCAGAGAAAATTCGCTTATCTGCTATTGAATTTATATGTTTTTTTAAACATTTCACAGTCTTCTCCTGTACAATTGAAGTAATATTACATTTAAAAATTTTAGACTAACATTTTTAAACACTATACATAAATTATTGTTTCTTAAGGTATAAAATATATTTATAACAAAATACAAAATGATAAAATTAAATTAATACTTATAATTAAAAATTAAAGAAATCTTAAAATCTTTAAAAATGTTACTTGTTAAAGATAACCTTAACAGAAACAGCAGCTAATGGAATTTTATACAAATTATTTAATAAGGTATTACGGTTTTTAGAGAGTTTTTATAACCAGTGAGTTTTGACTCTTCAAAAATGTTCTATTTGATGCAGTCCGGTCAAGTTTATGTATAATAACAACAATTATTTTAACTTAGCAGTATTGATATCAGTCTCAGAGTCTGCATTTCTATTTATTTTTCATAGCCTTTTGATTTTTTTGCTGTAGTTCATAATATATCAAGTAATTTTGATTCATCAGCTAGAACATAATAAAGTTTTCTCTTGTTTAGATAAGAAACACGTGTTGTAAAATATTGAACTTAATATAATTTTAGCAATATAATAAACGTAATGAAAGTTTTAATTCTATAGTGACCTAAATGCGAATTGTGATCAATAAAAATTACCAGTATGAATTATATAATCTAAGTATTACTGTATTTAAAATAAATGTAGATCTCGTTTCCTTTATCTTTCAATTTTATGTGAAACATTATGATTTTAAATGCACGTGTCATTATGTAAACAAATAACCTAACCTACAATACTACTAGACATTGAAGGTACATCTTCAACTTTAATATAGTAAATTACTCTACGTAATATGATTAGAAGTGCTTATTACTTCGATTTTTATAAAACTGTTATTATTTCCATTATTAATTAATATATAAATTACTTATTTTATCAACTTTATATTAACTGGCATATTAAGCAGAATTTAACTAGAAATTAGCTAAAAAGCATGTCGTTTTTAACTGATTTCTAGCTAATTCCTTAACCAAAAATAAAGCAGATTTATAAAATCAAGCTAATATCTGGCTAGAAACCAGCTTAGATTTCTACCAGGGTTATTTAAACTAAATTAGCAATAAAAAAATTTTTGAGTATGGCTAGGATACTTTATTAGTAGAAGCAACCCTATGAGCATAATTTTTTCAAAACATATGATTACAGTAGGATGGATTTCTGCATTATCAGCTACATCTAATATTCTATTAAATGTAGAATCTTTAAATTTTACATAAAAGTATATTTCTCTTCTATATAGACTGTAAAAAAATGCTTGGGTTTGGCTAGGATTTTAATTAAAGCTACCATATTAAATCAATTTTTTCTCAAACATGTAATTATTATTTTAGTAGATGTGATTTAATCAAAATGAAATCCACACATACGCATGTGTATATTTTTAGAATATGCAATAGACTATTGAAGGTTTGTGATTTCCAACTTATTAACAATACAAATAATTAATACATAACAAATTTTAGCGCCCAACTTTTCAAATTATTCAATCATTCATCATTTACTTTAAAAGTAGAGATTTAAATTTAAACTATTTTTACACATTTGCCAAGTTATATTTACAAAGTTTGTAACCCAAACCCGAAATGTAACTATTCAATAAAACCATATTCATTACGTACAACCGAGCGAGCGTCAGTGAGAAAGGTAATTAAGGCCAGGTTACACCAAAAAACGTGATTTTTTTCAATAAATTTTATTCATAGTACAAAACATGTTGAGTAATCAATTTTTTTACATATGAAAGCACATATATTAAATTACTTGAAAATTTTTTTTTTTGTTCAAAATGGCGGTTTTGAAAATGGCTGCTGAAACTCGTCTGATTAGTAGATGGATGACATCATTTCTTGGAAACGAATTATCTGAAAGCAAAAAACAAAACGGTTTATTTTTTCAAAAGTCCGCCATTTTGTTTTTTTCATTGAAAATGTTTCATTCTGCTTGAGGCCATAGCCAATTCGATACAGAACATGAAACCGTTTTGTTTTTTGCTTTCAGATAATTCGTTTCCAAGAAATGATGTCATCCATCTACTAATCAGACGAGTTTCAGCAGCCATTTTCAAAACCGCCATTTTGAACAAAAAAAAAATTTCAAGTATTTTAATATATGTGCTTTCATATGTAAAAAAAATTGATTACTCAACATGTTTTGTACTATGAATAAAATTTATTGAAAAAAATCACGTTTTTTGGAGTAACCTGGCCTTAATTACCTTTCTCACTGACGCTCGCTCGGTTGTACGTAATGAATATGGTTTTATTGAATAGTTACATTTCGGGTTTGGGTTACAAACTTTGTAAATATAACTTGGCAAATGTATAAAAATAGTTTAAATTTAAATCGCTACTTTTAAAGTAAATGATGAATGATTGAATAATTTGAAAAGTTGGGCGCTAAAATTTGTTATGTATTAATTATTTGTATTGTTAATAAGTTGGAAATCACAAACCTTCAATAGTCTATTGCATATTCTAAAAATATACACATGCGTATGTGTGGATTTCATTTTGATTAAATCACATCTACTAAAATAATAATTACATGTTTGAGAAAAAATTGATTTAATATGGTAGCTTTAATTAAAATCCTAGCCAAACCCAAGCATTTTTTTACAGTATATATAGAAGAGAAATATACTTTTATGTAAAATTTAAAGATTCTACATTTAATAGAATATTAGATGTAGCTGATAATGCAGAAATCCATCCTACTGTAATCATATGTTTTGAAAAAATTATGCTCATAGGGTTGCTTCTACTAATAAAGTATCCTAGCCATACTCAAAAAATTTTTTATTGCTAATTTAGTTTAAATAACCCTGGTAGAAATCTAAGCTGGTTTCTAGCCAGATATTAGCTTGATTTTATAAATCTGCTTTATTTTTGGTTATGGAATTAGCTAGAAATCAGTTAAAAACGACATGCTTTTTAGCTAATTTCTAGTTAAATTCTGCTTAATATGCCAGTTAATATAAAGTTGATAAAATAAGTAATTTATATATTAATTAATAATGGAAATAATAACAGTTTTATAAAAATCGAAGTAATAAGCACTTCTAATCATATTACGTAGAGTAATTTACTATATTAAAGTTGAAGATGTACCTTCAATGTCTAGTAGTATTGTAGGTTAGGTTATTTGTTTACATAATGACACGTGCATTTAAAATCATAATGTTTCACATAAAATTGAAAGATAAAGGAAACGAGATCTACATTTATTTTAAATACAGTAATACTTAGATTATATAATTCATACTGGTAATTTTTATTGATCACAATTCGCATTTAGGTCACTATAGAATTAAAACTTTCATTACGTTTATTATATTGCTAAAATTATATTAAGTTCAATATTTTACAACACGTGTTTCTTATCTAAACAAGAGAAAACTTTATTATGTTCTAGCTGATGAATCAAAATTACTTGATATATTATGAACTACAGCAAAAAAATCAAAAGGCTATGAAAAATAAATAGAAATGCAGACTCTGAGACTGATATCAATACTGCTAAGTTAAAATAATTGTTGTTATTATACATAAACTTGACCGGACTGCATCAAATAGAACATTTTTGAAGAGTCAAAACTCACTGGTTATAAAAACTCTCTAAAAACCGTAATACCTTATTAAATAATTTAATTAAATAATAATAATTAATAATGGGGTGGTAGATGGCTCAAGTTGTAAACGCATACCTCTTAAGACAAACGTCGTTCAAGGGTCGTTAGGTCGAATCCCCGGCAGTCTGAATTTTTCGAGAACATAATATATAAAGAAAATGTATTTCTGGATTTTTTGGTGACGGAGATCGGGTCTGCAACCCGTTAAGTTAGTAAGGTCTGTTATACCCATGTATAATTATTAAAAAATAAATAAATAAATAAAATGAGAGTACTTTTGTGTATATATATATATATATATATATATATATATATATATATATATATAATATATATATATATATATATATATATATATTTTTTTTTATTTGGTATTATTATTTGGTACCTAATAATGAAACCCAGCATTCGTATTTTGATCTCATAGGCTCCAGAGCCCGAGATACAACTAATAACATTGGCATAACTGCTCATATACGCAATGTTATAAATATTTACTGCACAGTAATATATGCGATCCAACTGTGGATACTGAGCGTCATTCTTAGGTATCAGAAAACACCTTGCAAAGTTTGATCAAAATTCGTAATCCAGAGGTAAGCTGCGTTTCTTGTCTGTGTCAACAATATTAAACATTGCATAATAGTGCAATGTAGACATTATTAGCTTATTTTTGGATTCTAGATTGAAATATGCATTTATGGATTTTAATTGTTTTTAGGGTAAGAAAAGTGGGGAGTATATCACAATTGTTTATTTAACCATCTGTCTACTGTATACAAGATTTATTCTAGTTTTCTAAGTTCTCGATGAACGTGGACAACATTCTAAGTTTATTTATTATAAGTTTAATTCTGATATTTGATAATAGTTCATATGGGTACTATATTATTTAAAATTTTTCACACAAGGCACACTTCTTTATTCTACTAATAATTTAAATGTGTTGTAACTACAATCATTTCTAATCTGAGAATGGAAACTGACGATATTCATATTCATAGCTCGATTATCATGAATACAATGACGAGTTATTGTATTAAGATCTAAATAATATTTTAGTGGTGCACATGAATATGATGAGGTATAAATATCAATATGGTTAGCTTGGAGGTTCAAATAAATTATTTTTTTATTTTGATTACTTGTAGTATAAGAAAAGTGCGCGATATTTGAATGTATCAGAATGATTATTCACATTCACGGTGAGGCTGAACCACATTTAAATACACAGAAACAGAAACAAGTGGAAAAACAAAAATCCGCTTAGCCCTTTTTTTAATCGCTAAAAAAACATTTTTCGTCCGACATTTGAATAAAAGGTAAATAAAGGAATAAAAATAAAGTTTTCTATACGTACTTGACTAATATTAAAATTATATTGCTCCAAAATTTATCTTTAACAATTCAATACACAAATATATACGTTTTTATAATTTTAAATACCTATGTACTGGTGGAATATTAACGAGTTGGACCGGTCAGTTTAGTAACTATTACCTAGTTTAACCTAGACAATAGCTCGTTATAAGTCGTTATTTCACAGTAGAAGCAGACGACGCATGCCGTACTCGGATACGAAGCTTACCACAAAGATGAACGCAATTCAAAGATTTGCGAAAATAATTAGTCAAGTACGAAACTTTATTTTTATTCCTTTATTTATCTTTCAATTTCGGACGAAAAATGTTTTTTTAGCGATTAAAAAAAGGACTAAGAGGATTTTCCTTTTTCCACTTGTTTCTGGCTCTATATTGCCTATAAAATAATAAGTGAGACTTTTTTCCGAGTAGCAATCAGTGTCATTTAAATGTGGTTCAGCCTCACCGTGCATTAACTATTGTCGTATATCTAAATTAGTCTTAAAATATTAAAATCATCATTATAACATTTATTTAATAAGATATTATTATTCTAAATATAATCAATACCTGTAAAAATTTATTTCAATCTGACTTCTATAAAGTAAATCTAATAAAAATTTGTATTTTACTACTTTACAATGTTTTGATATTACGAGGGTCGTTCAATAAGTCCTTAGAAAATCCAAGAGATGGCGCTCGTAGTATAAAAAAATGAATTTTTCTTAATGAGCAGCACTACTAACTAGACAGCTGTTAAAGTCTCAGCTCTATCCATCACATAGTTTCATTTTTATTGTCGATTGAAGTAAACAACTTTCGTTTATTCATAACAATGGAAAAAGTGAGTTTCTAGCGGTGATTAAACTTCTATATTTAAAAGGCTTAACACCGAAAGAAATCAAAGCTGAGTTGGATGAAGTTCATGGCACATTTGCACCTGTGTTTGCAACTGTTTACAATTGGGTGAATGAGTTTAAACGTGGCCGTACATCCACAAAATATGAACATTGTCAGAAACACCTAATGGAAAGGACTACCCCAGCAATCTTAAATTGTCTTAAAATTCATAAATAAATTTAATAAAGATTATTTACATACATTAAATAAAATTTTCGTAACTTTTTTTGTACACACTCAACTGATTCGGGAGTCGTGTGCGACCTCTTAATTATAAGTCACAACAAACCAGGATTGTATATTTATTTAAAAAAAAAACCGTACTTTTTGTAACTCTTTAATAATTTTTGTAAACTTTTACTAATTATTTGTAACATATCGTAAATTTTTGTATTTTCTATCGAATATCTTGTAACTTTTCGTCTGAATTCAGACAAAGAATTATCAAAAAGTGCCAAGAACTTATAAAAAATTATAAAGAGTTACAATAAGTTAAAAAAAGGTACAAAAGGTACAAAAGTACATAATGAACAGTATTTTTTCTAATTTTTTAAGTAAAATTCTTTAAAAAATTCTTAATAAAAACAAATTAATTTTAATTTATATTATAATACTTTGAAGCATAATTTGTCGCTGAAAGTAATAAAGAAAATAAAAAATTGAAAAAAAATTGCAATCTGTGAGATATGAACTCAGAATATCTTGATTACAAGTCCTTCACTATTTACCGCATACATTTTTTTTTATATGCATACATTTTCACTTTAGGTGCGTAATACAAAAACATGTGTTACAAACAATATGATATGCACCTAGGCAAGAAACTGTATTAGCTTTTGTGCATTTTCTGATGTGCTAAATCTATTAAATTCTATTCGCCTTGTCAGGATTGCTCAGTATATCCATATATATTATATGTATGGATATACTAAAATGCAGAAAGTGGTGCCTATTAAGTCAAAAGTTGTAACCCTACATACATACATGTTACATAATTTTCATACAGGAGCGGTCAGGAGATGGTGAGGGGGGGGGGGGGGTTGGATAAAAACACTGAAAATTAGCGTTACGTAATATGTCAATGGCTCGTGAGAAAACATCCCATTTGCAAACAGATTTCAAAGATATTGATTATCAGGGTTTGGTCTTTAGCTTGTGCTTATTTGATTACGACTCTTACTGAAGCATAAAACGCATGCAAAAAAGCCTACTTCTCTCCACTTATATACACAGTTTATTATTTTATATTAGGTTGCAAGGCAAACGTAATTTAAATTATAAAGTTTACATGGATAATCAGGTCGTCATTCTTTCTAATAACTAACACAATTTCAATAAAAATAATTCAGTATTAATTGTCATACTTATTGATCTAAATATATGTTACAATATATGAAAAATAATAACAGTAAGCATATATATATATATATATATATATATATATATATATATATATATATTTCGAGAACATAATATATAAAGAAAATGTATTTCTGGATTTTTTGGTGACGGAGATCGGGTCTGCAACCCGTTAAGTTAGTAAGGTCTGTTATGCACATGTATAATTATTAAAAAATAAATAAATAAATAAAATGAGAGTACTTTTGTATATATATATATATATATATATATATATATATATATATATATATATATA